>CM074493.1:21043045-21415263 GCA_037389245.1 Oryzias sinensis
GCATGTCCACTCACATCTGTGGATTCATCCAGCTGCAGTGAAAACGAGTCTCCAAGTTTCCCCACAACTTGTTCCATAATGTCTGTGCCCATGGTATCTATTCTGCGGCAAACGGTGTCATTGGACAGAGGCACCGTTTTTAATGTATCCGCTGATTTTTTGTCCAGCATAGTTTCGGCCAATACCACAGTGGCGGGGAGCAGTAGGTCTTCCGCTATGGTGAACGGTTTTTTGGCTTTAGCAACAAGCAAAGACACCGCGTAAGAAGCCTCCAGGGCTTTGGCTGATGTAGTGGAGACTTTTCGCATTGTGGCTTGGGATGACTTGAACTCAGAAAGTTTTCTCCTGAAGAACTCTGGTGCCTTACCAACGTGACATCCATGTTTTGTGGTGAGATGCCGCTGGAGGTGTGCCGGCTTCATGCTAGCGTTTGCTAACTTCTCCCCGCAAAAAAAAACACAGTGCCTGGGGTGGGTCAGAGCTCGTGGACGTAAATCCCATTAAAACATAATCTTCATTGTACTTTCTGGACTTCGTCGCCTCTTGTTTTGTTTTCTTTTTCACTTGTCCATCTGTACTTTCAACAGCATGGCTGCTGCGCTTTAACCACGCCTCCATAGTTACAGTGTTATGGTCACGACAGGTCGTTGATGAGTGCGTGCTGTCAGTGGGTCAAACTAACTTGGTGTGTGTGTGTGGGGGGGGGGCACAGTTTTATTTCAAAGGATATTTAAAATAATTACTGAATATAAAATTCAGTGCATGAACGCATATTTATATTTTATCGAACTTTTTACAAAATCATTTTTCTCAAGATTTATTATTAGGATGAGCCCACTGATTTAGATAGATATTGTAGCGACCCGGGGGTTAGCGCTGCCTTCAGCCCCAAAGGCTCATGGGAAGTGGGGAGCTTAGGGTGAAACCTTGAGTCAGAGGGCTGGGAGCTGGAGTGACTCTCCATGCTGTTTGGGCTGTATGGTGTACTGGAGTAAACAGGCTTGTTGCTTAAAAGCTAATATTACCTCTATCTACGTTTCTTCCAACCTGAGATTGTCCGGGGTCGTGCTATGTATGGGGCACGAACAGCTCTCCATTGGAACCTCTACATAAGCAGTTGGCTTTCGCTACCCCACTAAAGTGACGGTCCGGCTGGATCGTTACAATATTTTGAAAAGCGTCACGTACCCCCTGCAGTACCTCCACGTACCCCCAGGGGTACGCGTACCCCCATTTGAGAACCACTGGTCTAAGGCACACCTGTGCAATAACCATGCTGTCTAATCAGCATTTTGATATGGCACACCTGGGATGGTGTGCCATATCAATGGGATGGATTGTCTTGGCAAAGGAGAAGTGCTCACTATCACAGATTTGTGAGAAATATTTCAGAGAACTGGTTATTTTGTGTATGTGGAAAATGTTTCACATCTTTGAGTTCATACCATAAAAAATGGGAGCAATAACAAAAGTGTTGCGTTTATATTTTTGGTCAGTGTAGTACCATAGTTTACCAAACATGCATTAAGAACTGTAAACTCCTGCCTTAGTTAGCAGAATGTACCATTAGTGGTTTAGAATTGGAAAATACAAACCATCTGCACACTGTGCACAATTAACTCAGGTAGAGCTTACAGAATTTTATAGACTTGGCTTTTATTAAGAATTCTTGTTTTAAATTTAACTAAAAGTATTTTTTGAATTATCTTTTGTATGTACATCATCCAGATAAACCAAGCTGCAACAAAGCACTTTCATTCATAGCATCCCGATGTGTTCCAGACATTTTAGAAGACATTTGTTACAGTGGCGGTTCTACACTAACTTACTCCCTGGGCGAGTAACCCCACCAGCGCCCCCCCCCTCCCGCACACATACAAAATTTGACAACATCCTGTTGTGTTCCCTATCTTCTATTTAGCCATTTACTCAAAAAATGCATGAATTTTCTAGACTCGTATTCCAGGGGGGTCAAACTCAGTCACACAGGGGCCTAAGTTAAAAACACGCTTAAGGTTTTGGGCCGAAGAAGATAAACGTTTACTGAACACACTAAAGCTAAACTTTTAAACCTTTTAAACGGAACTTTTTGAACATAAATATGAATAAAAAACAGGAACATTAATCCAGAATAACTCAAGTTAACTTTAAATAACTTGTAATATTTTGTTCTCCATATAAATATATTCTGTCAAAATTATACAAATATGAACATGCTGCAGGACAAAACAAAGAAAACCTGGAAATATTAATAAGAAATTACATATCAAATAATTCCGTTTTTTTTGCTCTTTCATCATTTTTTAGAGCATTTTTTTTAGAGCTGGACTCCTGCTTCATTTTTAGCAATAATTTCTTAATGTGTGACGTCCTGTGTGTGTCTTTGTGAAACATATCAGAGGGATTAGATCTAAAAAATAAAACTTATTGTGATTAATATGTTTAGGTCTTATAAAACATTAAAGACTAAATCTTAGAACTCATCAGTGGGATTACTCCAAAAATATTTGGCATTTCCCTAAATTTGTGCAACACCAACAGTAGAAATCCTCCAAAAAAACTCAATCCATAGAAAATGGTCTGCGCTCATCCCCCCCCCCCCCCCCCTCTTCCCTCTGACACACGCGGCTCCGTCTCTGTGACGGGAGGCGCAGCTGCGGCCCAGAGTTGATTGTCAGATAGAAAAAGACTCCCAATTACCTGTTAGTGTGATTCAGCCAGCCACCGGCGAGTTGCGCTCCCCTCTCGAGTTTTTTTACTTATGTTCCAAAGACTACCACAAAGAGGTGTGGCCGCAAGCGTCTTGCAGCAGAGGGCGGTGGTCACGTGCGCATCGGGTCTGCTGTGTCTGAGCAAAGAATTGTGGGAAATAACCCCCAATGCCTGCTTTTGTCGAAATTGGGTTGAGCACGGATGTTTGTTCTGCCTAATTCCTTTTCATGTGCCTGTTTTACGTTGTTTTAGTCTGAGGTAATCGTGTTTTTTTTTTTTTTTTTTTTTTTTTTTTTTTTGCACCATAAGTGTGAAGAGCAAATAGGAGGAAGACATTCTTAAGAGTCTGATGTATCAGAATAAAAGCATTAAGTGTCGGCTGCTGAAGCAATTTCAAATTAAAAGCTTCAAGCTTCCTCTTTGAATATAGTATGTAGCACATTATGTGTAACGCCTCAGGCACGGCAAATGCCACCCCCTATGAAGTGCCGCCCTGGGCGACCGCCCACATCGCCCATATCAAAAACCACCACTGATTTGTTATACCTGCTTAACTCATTTTAGATTGTAACAAGTTTAATGAATTGATTTTGTTTAACATTAGCTCCTTAATTACTGTGAACAAAAATGTGTTCAACATCAGAGCCTATTTTCTGCCATCCTTATAGGTGTTCATATATATTTCTTTGTACGTTTGATTTGTGTGTCTCTTTTCTCTTTTAGCTGTGTTTTTAGTTGAGTGTTTGATATTTGCAATTGTGGATCTATGAAAATAAGCTCCCACAGAAGCAGGACTCTGCGGCTGTAACCATAGAAACGCAGGTTAAGGTGTACCTTGTTGTGGCAGTAATGATGCGGGCTGCGCAGAGGGTCATGCCTGCACTGTGTCCAGCAGGGAGTTTGGGATGCAGCGGTGTTTACACTCCATAATAGTCCTCGGTCTGTCGGCTGGCAGCAGCAGAGTGTTGGCTCAAATGCTCACATGGGAATTTAAATGGAAAACTTTGGGCCTCTGCAGCAGAGCCTGCCTTGGATTCAACGTGTGGATCTTGATGGCACGGTAAAGTGGGATCACTTCCTGTTCTCACCTGGGAACACTTTGGCCACTCCATGTGGCTAAGGATTGTTGGCATGAAGACAGTATTACAATGCAGCATAGTAAAACACATGTTGATCCATGCATTTTTTCAAAACCTTGGAATTGTGAATCAGCTTTATTTTTTGTTTCAGTTTACCTGCTCTAGGTTGTAACAGTACTCAAAAACAGTGGCACTTGAGTTCCAGCTCTTGTTGATCTGTGTATTAGATTATTAATCTCTTTGTGCTGTGTGTCGCTAATATGAAATGTATTAAGTATTTTACACTTGAGCTATAGCTCCATTCTTTTCATTTTTTCGACTGCTGTAACTCTTCCACAATTGACGCAATTAACATAATTCTACTGGATCCTTAAGCGGAAAAAAGCAGCCTTAAACTGATAAGCAACACTTTTTAGTGTTTATACAGTAAATCTGCAACTCTGTCGTGGAGAAAAGTGATTTTGGACCAGTAAAGTAAGTTTTGCGTGAAGTGTTATGCAACAATTAGGGTTCATAAAATGTTGCATAAAGGTGCAAAGCCTATATCAAAAGCCACTTTTCTCCACATCAGAATCTGCTATTTCATACTGATTGTGTAAATGATCGATGTCTTGGGGTATGTCAAAGACTGTGTGTTATTTACGTGTGACTGATGACATCTCAGGTGTTAAAGGGTAAAACCCAGGACTCTACTTAATTTAACACCACTTCCAATGAAAAGAAAAAAACTTTTAAGAATACATTTTAATATAGGCTGAAATAGAGTAAGGGATGGAGAGGTTAATGCCCAGAAACACTGGTCACTGAATAGTGTTCAAGCATTTAATAAAATTGTTTTTGACAAACTTCCCATTTCATGGATTCTGTCACGTTTAAGATTTTAAATTAAAGAGTAATTATAATGGCATCATTTACATATGTATAAGGATCTATTTTACTTTTAATTCTTTATTTTCCAATCAAAAAAAGATTAATCATATTAAGTTTGATATAGCTATGCATATATGTAGATCACTCTCGTTTTCTTTGTTATCATTGCTTGAAATTAATCAATTCTAATTCCAAAATGATAGATTTGCATTTTGCTTTTCTCTGTCACCCTTTCTCTAAATTGGGTTGTCTGCTTGATTCTTGCACTTCTGTGACTGCACTCAACCGCGACAGTAATGCCCAGATCCCGCCAAACATGGAAGCAGAAAGGTGGCAATGCTCTACAGTAGATCTAAACTGGATGGAGTAAATCTTGTTTTGCCCTGCTCTCAAACTGAGCCCTGTTTTCCACAGCTTGACTAACTTTTTATATATTGTGACAGCAACACTCAGGGCAATGTGTACTTATAATATTGTGATTCATCACCTCTGGACATTTTTACTCTGAGAGTTCACAAGTTGTTCAGAAGTCAATTTGAATGCGGCTCGATGAGATTTTTCCAGTTACAACAGAACAAACGTTCAAATTCTGTCAATAGACAATCAGACTGTTATAATCTGCAACTCCAGGTATGTTCACTTTGGTTACTTGTTTGACTTAGATATATTTTTGATGTGGTTTGAATTTGTAAAGTTTTTTATATATTTGTCATCCAGTTTAGTTAGACATGTTAAAATGCACTTTGGATCTCTGTGCTTAGTATAAATCAACCTTCTGTAACTCTTCTCATCTAGTTTCAGTCTCATCTAGTTTTGGATAATTTGGTCAGAAGATTTTCAGTTCTTTAATATCATACTGTCTGGAATCACTTCATTTACCCCAGTTCTTCAGAGTCTTCTTGCATTAGAGGATGTATGTTAAACATGGAGTAAGATACTAGTGTAATAACAGTATTTTACTAGAATAATTACAGCCCTGTTTTTTGCGCATATATTAATTGTGTGTGGGTCATGTGGTGTATGTGTCACAGAGAGTTGGTCTTAATTTATTTATTTTTTAAGTTTGCTTGTCTATTTGTCTATTTTTACTCAAAGACATCAGGCTAAAACATAAAGATTTATATAGTTTTAAAAATATATTTTTTATTTTATTTTAGAACTGATCAAAAAATCAATCGGAGTGGTTCTTTCATCAATATTTCACTTATAGGATTTTCTGCTGTTAGATAAGACTTAGGAATGGCCTTGGACTACAACTCTGTATTCGGGGGCAAGGTTAGCTGAACATTTTAACACTAACTTTCATAACTTTTAATAAAAATAAAATAATCCAAGATATCAGTTTGGGATACCGGCTACCCGAAAGTTTGAAAAATGCTGAAAACAAAACAACAGCTTTCATTCTCCATTGCTATTCTTATTGACTGAAAATCTGCAGATTTTCCAGTTTTCTTCAGAGTTCTGAGTCACATAAAGACAGGATAGTTTAGTTTTGTTGATAGTTTAGTTACAAGAACAAATAAATAAATATAATCGTCCTCTTTTTGCTTTTTTCCATTTAATAATTTCCATGTTTTTGCATATCTTTTCCCTTACCTCCATTTGATGGTTGTCAGATCAAACATTGGAGATTCTTCCAGCGTTTCAATCACAAACTGTTGGTTCCATGGTGCTGTTTCTTGCAGTAAACTCAGACAGAAAATAATTGACAAATTCTTCGCGCTCAGCAGCTGGCTTCCTACAATGGGTCTTACACAATGACCCCCCCCCCCACACCCACTCCCATTGGCCTCTGAGAGCCAGACAAAGTAATGAGGCTGCCGAGATTCTTTCAGCAGAGCTGCAGAGGTTGTCTCAAAGAGAAAGACACAGTTCCACATGACAAGACAAATCCAGCTAAATAAGAAAGAATTCCTCCAGGGGGGAATACAAACGTGTTTTCTATGTGATCACTTCTTCCTGCGGACTTCTTCTACGAACAAGGGTAAACAGAGTGAATCAAATCTGAGCTGTAGAAATAAGTCAAAGAATAAAAAAGTGGATACAGATGATTTTAGAGTGCTGCAGCACATTTGCAGACTGTTGGATGTCTGGGATCCTGAGGCAAACTCCTCTTTTTTTTTCTTTTCAGATATTCCGTACCTGCTGTCTCCATTTTTAATCAATGGAGTTTTATCACCAACATTAAAGCAAAAGTTAGAGACTGGGATGGTCATTACCACAAGCTGCTGGGCTCGCTGCCTCCAAAATGCTCTGAAGAAGCGGCCCTGAACCTCCCAAGCCCCTCATAAAATCTGCTCCCCAAATTAAATCTGAGGTTTAAATTACCACATGAGAATTAATCCAGAACATTTTTCACCATAATATTTGTGGTAAAAAAGAAGAAAAGAAAAAAAGAATGAAGGAAAAGCACCAGGCAGGGATCAATAGATCTATGGGGACATTTAAATTAGTGACTGTTGCTTTATTGTTCTTAATGACTCAATAACAGTGTTTAATACCCTAAATTTTATTGTTATCTAATTATGAACGAATGAATGAAACTTGAGTCCCATTCGTTCAGCTGTTAAACAGCAAAAGCACAACCAAAGCTCATCTTTGCTCATCGGTAATCGATATGTAATAATCATTGATTTTTAGAATACATTATTGCATTAAACCATTCTAGAATGTATATTAACCCCACAAGGGCTAAATACGCATTCATTGTACTGAGTACACTGTCAGTTGGGGCCTTGAGCTTAATGTATCTTGGATGTTTCATCCTGGATAGTGGCTTCCACTCTCACTCAGCCTCCTTCGTTACGGCTAGCATATATAGGATGCTGGATTTGAAAAGCGTATAAATACATTGGCTTTTTTTTTTTCAAACCCCTTTATTCATTGCAATGCATATGAACTGTGCTGACTGAATGAATTTGAAAAAGAAATAATACTAAACTTGATAGTTTGTATAAAAACCCTGCAGTTGTAAACTTGCTGGATGGAAATTTACTGGCTGGAACTGTCAAATGTAAACATTGTGTTTTTTAAAATCTTTTATTTAATGTTTTTTTTAAATCATCTTGTATAAGTTAGAACATTTAGCCTTTCACTTTCAAACAGCTCTTGTTCTGTCGTTATTCTATTCATGTGGCTTCCTCTGGAGGCAGAACAAAGGCAGAAAAAGCATGCTGTTAGGGAACAGGTAAAAGGTGAAAAGCTAGAATTTGTTGTTTTTAAAAGTAGACCAATGAAAGAAAAAGAAAAAAGAGACGGTCACACCTGACTCACGAACCTTAGAAAGCAAAGATAATTCCCTGTGTAGTGGCAGCTACTTGTCAATATCTTGTTGCCTGTAAAGACCTCCACCAGTTGTTTTTCAAGGTCTTTTCAAAGGATTCCTTGTGGTCATTTAATTGTGATGCCTTATTAGCAAAAAATAAAATCCTCTAGGACATAGTTCCCGCAGAGCGGCATAGTTCATCAGAAATTCACCTCTGGGTTGTGGCTAAAATTCCACAAGAATATGTTAAAAAGCAACCAAAAACATATTTTTATTGGGGCAGGTATTCAATATTTATTAATATGTTCAGTAGATTTAAATTTTCATTATGTTCTCTCATTTATACAGTCTCTGCTTTTTGATCTGTTTTTCCTCTCATGTTATACTTTTGTTGAACTTGAGAGCTCAGCTTCTGTTTTGGCATTTTATTAGATTATCTGCAATTTTGCATCTGCCTGCTTTCTTCATCTAAGTTCTGTTCCGGACTAAATCATGTTAGTTTAGTCAATGGCTTTGCCTTGCAGCTCCAATCAAGTGCATATTAAAATCATATTTTCATTAGTGCATGACCATCCCAGTCTTATTAAAAATAGTTAATTCAGTTTCTTTGAGACTCAATATGTTTATAAGTCACCTGTTCATAACAAAGCTCTCAGTGGACATTCTATGAGAAATAAATAAACTAAATTTTTAAATGAAAGACAGTACCACTTATTAAAGTATGTTTGAATTTAGATGTGTCTGTTGCAGAATGATATTTATGCATCCTGCTTCAATTGCAGGATCAGAATCTGTGAAAGCATCTGAAACAATGACCAGCTTCTGAAATCCAACAGTTCAGCTTTTCTTTCTAATGAATACAATTCTAAAACAATCAGCAAAACTATAAATTCAAATGAATTAGTCCAAAAAATGTAGTTCTGTTTCCATGGTCACAAGACGCAGTAGTACAATTATAGACCCCTTGCATGGGACGTCACAATGCTGCGTGAACGCCCTTTCCCCGGTTTTTAGAGTCAAACATAGAACGTTGTTGGAGATCGTTCTTGAGTCCATTTTTTGGCGTGTCCACCCAAATGTCTGTCTTTGATCATTTTCCTCCATGTTGTCGGCAAGACAAAGAATCAACCTCTAGTGCAGGGGTCGGGAACCTTTTTGGCCAAGATAGCCATAAACGCCACATATTTTTCAATGTAATTTCGTGAGAGCCACACAATATGTTTAAAACTAAAAATACAAGTGAATGTGTGCATTTTGTGTAATTTTGACACTTTTACACTAAGTCCCAAGGCAGATCCATTTGACTATTCGACCTATAAATCCCGCCAAGTAGTCGATCGACTAAAAGACTTTCAGCTAATATCCTAAAGCAGCTGTGAACAGCTGCTTTAGAACTTGTTTTTCACTGTGTCATCTTGGCGAGAGATCAACACACATGGGTTTTTTCCTTCACTGAGATTTATTTATAGAAATTGTATAAAAACTGAAATTTTTACACATATTTACAAATTACAAAATGTCAATGAGTACATTTCAGAAATCACTCACAATCCTGGCACTGCTATGGTATCTCTCTTCTGCATTTGCCATATGTGTATCTTTAGCAGTCAACACATCGCATACTGGCCAAGGTTATAATAGTTTCGGATTTTTTATTAGTTTTAGTTTTTATTTCGTTTTGAATTTTTGTTTTTAAATTTATTTAGTTTTAATTAGTTTTTAGAGGCTGCTTTACTAGTTTTTATTAGTTTTTATTTTTTGAAATTGCTTCGTTTTAGTTTAGTTTTTATTAGTTTTAGTGTTAGTTTTTTCTTTTTTTTGTAAATTAGGATATTTGTCAGGTGCATGATTCAAAATCACCAGAATAAGTATTGTATGATTAAAACTAAATCAAAGATACATTTTGAAACACTTATTATTCAGAGGACACAAGGACAACCATCCTTAAATTAAAATACAACAGCCGATAACAGCATTACGTTATCTGCTCTCGCTTCTTTTTCGGGGGAGGGCGGGCGACAGGCTAGCTTGTCTAGGTACTGTTGATTTGCGTTGTATCTAAATGTACTTTTAGATTCGTAGGGTTTTTCCCTTTGAGGAGCGTTCCACAAATGTTGTCTCCTGCTTCGACTACAAGGCACTTACTTTAGTTTTCGACGCTGTTATATTAAAAAAAGTCCCAAATAGGACTCTCCCGCTTTCTCCCAACTTTTAATGCAGCCATCACGCTCATGTAAATGTCTATGACAACGCTAGCCTTTTTTTTTTTTTTTTTTTTTGCCAGGGGATGGTACATTTATTACAAAAGAAAAATTACAGAATCAGATTGCTATGCATTGAAAATGCTCAACAACAGACAGTTTTCATAAATATGTATGGCCTTTTTGTTTAAGCTATTAGGAATAGTGTGCAAATAAGATTCAAAATCTTTAATTATTACAGGGGGGAAAAGTAGTGATAAGGAAAACCTTGATTTGTGAATATGAAATTTACTAAATATTATAATTAGATTAATTACCAATTTTAATTTTGATCTCACTTTCTTTTCGTGTAGGCCAAATATGATATGATCAAATTTAATCTGATATTGAGGAAGTGTGATGTTATGACAACGCTAGCCGGCAGTGTCTGACAGACATCATGTGACGTCACAGACTACGTGATGCCGTAAGGTTCAGATTAAAGCCCTGCGCGGGACTATTTTCTTCATCCCCCTCCCGCCCGCTGATTTTCTGACCAATCCCGCCCGCTCCCGCAACGTATGCGTTACACTCCCGCCCGCACCCGCAATATGTATGTTCACTCCCGCCCGCACCCGCAAAACTCATAGAATTTAGTCCCGCACAGTACTAGAGATGCATTGATTTTGTATCGTCTCCCGTCCCGCAGGAAAAAAACACGTTTTTGTATTGATATTATTAAAGAGATTCGTGTCCCTCCTCTAGCCTCATCTTTTCATGCATTCCTCTTTTGTGTTATTTTCAACTTAATTATTAAATATATTTTCACAAATCCCGTTCGGTTAAAAATGTGTGTGTGTGCGCGCGCAGACAGACGTATTGAAGCGCGCTCTTAGTAAGAGCCGGGGCGGGGCGTTGCACACCCCCAACAACAGGTTAGATGACAGAGGACATTGGGTGTCTCTACCTGGTGCCCTCACGGAGCTTCAGTACATAAGAGTCCAACAGCCGCTCAGCCTAACGTAGTCCGCTAACATATATTCACGAGATATTCATGGCAACACTGATCCCGCGGGGTTTTTTTCTGCCGCCCGCTCCCGCCCGCAGCACAATTCAAACCGCCCAATCCCGCGAGATTTGGGTTGGGTCCCGCGGGACCCAATCCCAATGCAGCCCTCTAGTTCAGATACACAGTAAAACTAGCAGGGTGAAGTAAATAGACTTTATTTCAACCCAAAAGACTTATGTATTAACAAAGACGAAAACGAAGTATTTTTTGGGGTTAATATTATTTAGTTTCAGTTAGTTTTATACACACAACAAACAGTTTTAGTTAGTTTTCGTTTTTTTTAAAACTCTCGTTTTTATTTTTATTTCAGTTAACGAAAATGTTTTTTCAGTTCTAGTTTTAGTTTTTTCGTTCGTTTTCGTTAACTATAATAACCTTGATACTTGCATGATTGTTCTTGCAGTGATGCTTGACCTGACACATGGGTCTTTTTCAGGGCTGGGTGTGGAAGGTTGTTGCCGAAGCAATTGTTCTTTTTGTGCCTTCTCTGCACCTACATGAAAGTTATCCAACTCTCTTGCAAGCTCCACCAGGAAGTCCAGCCGTCTCGCATGCCTCCCGATGCATGCTTGGTACAGCACATGCGGATTTAGTGCTGCCATGTCAATCATGTTATAGAATACAGCGACTGGCCAGTGCCGTGTTCCTGTGCGAACCGTATACTCCCGCACCATCTGGTCCATGGTTTTCTCAGTCTGAACCTCGCTGTGCATGCTGCTGAGAATGAAGACGGTCTTCTTCTTTTTGGGCTCATACACAATCAACGGGGCACCAGTGGTTGAAAACGCCTAATAAAGACAAGTTGTTATTTTCATAGCACTTTCACACACAAATTAGAAACACATAAACATAGAGCTACAAAAGACCTGCAACATACCTGAGTGCTGAATTCATCACGGTCTGTCTGCCTAGCGGATTGAGGAATTTCCCGGCGAATCTTGTTGATTGTGCCGAGGATGGTGGTTTTCCGGCTAAGCAGTCGTTGCGCAAGTGACAGCGATGTGAAGAAATTGTCCGTGGTAACATTTCTGCCCTTGTCCAGGAATGGGTCCATCAGCCTCATCACTACATTTTCAAACAGTCGCTCCCCACTGGGACGACTGGGGTCCTTGCCAAGATATGGGAGGACATTGCAAATATACTTGGATTTCAAGTCGCAAGCCACCCAAAACTTGATCCCAAACTTGTCAGGTTTAGTTGGAATGTACTGCAGGAAACAGCGGCGAGTCATTAGCCGCAGTTACATGGGCAAAATATCTAGATCGGATCAATGGTCGGGTTAGAACCCAACCGTGCACATGGGCACAGAAAACCTTTTTCCGATTAGAACAAACGTTCACATGGCTCACAGTTTCGGTCGGAATAAATCATTTGGGCATGCGCGGTAGTGTTTAAAATACCGGAAGAGGTAATAGGTGCCATGGTAAACAAACAGCTGCCACATACATTTATGCAGCAGCTCGGTAATATACGAGACGATCTTCCAAATGTGCTTTTATTAATGCCATGAATATTATGAAGCCCCTGTTCGCTCATCATTTTATTTTTAATCCATGTGGTCAGTGCTTTTTTGTGGAAGAACGTGTCTGTTAGCCTTTCTCAGGAGAAGGCTAACATGCGCTAACAACATTAGCCTTGTTTGATGAACATAAATCCATGCGGGAAATGCTGCAATCTGCATCTTTGCTGCACGTAAATACGTGGGAATAACATCAGCCTTTATTTTCTCAGGACACAACTGGAAACAGAATTCTACGTGATTACTTGAACGGTTTCTTAGCACTAAGAGGCATTTCTGCTTTGAAAAGCTCACACACCGCCCCAAAGCCGCTGTGTGAGCTGGCGGTCCAAGCTCAGCTCAGACACACAGTTCTCCTGAAGCCGGCAGCCGCTAACCCAGAGCGGCGGGACGGATCGCAGTCCAAGTCTCCCACACATAACAAAATAACAAAACACACATGTAACAAAGCATCCTCCCTTCCCCACAAACACATATAATAAGTCCGGTTGCTCTGCTCAGAGACTGAGCCGGACGTTACCAATGAAAGCGGCTTTTGTGGCCGAACGGAGAGCATATCCGTGTTTATGAATGACTTATGACGTGAATAATTATTCCATTAGCACAAATTAATTATTTCAAGAGAACAAAATAGTATTTCGTGGGGACTGAATATTATCTTGTGGGAACTGAATATTATTTCGTGCGAACAAGATATTAATTTGTGGGAACAAGATATATTTTAGTTTTTTTAATGTCAGGACACGGGCTCCGTACTTTAAAGACGTATGTGAAAGAAAATAATTACTTAAAAAATATCTGTTTCCAGTCATTGCATTTTTCTTTTGCTAAAAAAATCCATTTAAGTGATTCTTACCCTGTGTGTACTCAATAATTTTACTATTTAGTAGGTATGTAGAGAAAAAGGTCAATTGGTGTTAAATCACAAATTGACGTTTTGCAATACCTGTATTGATTCAAGATGCTGTCAAGCCGATATTTGTTTAATTATTTATGAGCGTCCTTCCGTTCATCCGTCTGACTCTTGTTTATAAATGTTCAAAATAAGCAGCACTTTCTCTACTCAATCACTCTTTTAAAACCTTATTTTTTTGGGCGCATCCATTCTTTTTTCTTTTCGTATACTGAAAAATATTTTGTTGTGGGAATCAGACAATGTTGGCTGTTCTCTTTAACAACAAATATATGTTCCCAAAAGAAAAGCATGAATTTGCTTGGGTCAAAGAAACTTGTGTATTTGCTACAGTTGCAGCGCTTAACGTTATGATTATTAAATGAAATGAATTTTACCATTTTATTACAATAAATGGCATATTCATATTTAGGTACATTTTTTTCTAATTCATACTACTACATACGAAAAAATATAGAAAATTGCACTGGTAGAGTCTTGGGGTACATCGAAATGCATCATGGGACGATATGTATGTATTCCCAGACTCTTGAAAATACACACCCCAACTATTTTGTACTAATTGAAAACTAATTACTAAGACAAAAATAAAACTAATAGGTGTTGCGATATCTGGTACAAAACGAGAAAAGGATAAATAACAGTTTTTTGAACGTTGAATTTTTTATAATTTATGAAAGAAGACCCAAAGTCAGAACAGAATAGAGAACCTGAGAACAAACTTTTTCTTGACTGAGACTTAAAGGATGTTGTTAAAAGCAAACTGAGAACAAAACCAAAGGTGACTGCAAGTTTAAACAGATTTAAAAAAAAAAAAAAAACATTTGAGCTTCAATGGGAGACCAACAAAGTCAGACGGCAAACAGTGAGACAAAGGACAACAACAAACAAACTCAAGTACAAGTACTGACAAGTAGAATGGCCTGAATAAACAAAAACTGAGTCACTTCAAGAACAACAGCTCCACAATTATTTCTAGAATAAACAGGTAAAAACCAGCAGAAAACCTTAAAAAATTGCATGTGAGAGTAAAAAAACCAAAAGAAAACTGATCTAAACAAAATGTTGGGATGAAATTTATGTGAAACATGTATACTAAACACTGACTCACTGTCAGCGCTGCTTTAAACCTTGAATAACTGAAAACAAAATAATCTCCCAGGTGAGTCATGGTAACTCAGATGAAAAACTAGAAATCACCCTCCCAGTACTTTTCTGTTTTTATGGTCGTGTTTGCTGAAAGCCAGTTTTTGTCTCACAGGTGAGCTAAGGGCAACAACTCCAGCTTTGTGTGCAGTTCTTCTGAGCTCAGATAAAGGGACCCATCCACTAAAAGAGACTTAAAAAGAAAGACTGCAAATCAAAAAAAGAAAATCGCTTTTCACCTTTTGCTTGTTCAACCTGAATCAGAAACTAGAAAAAGGCAGTTTTGTGACTCTTGGGAATCAGCAAGCTACTATATAGGAGCTTAGAATTTTATTTATTTCTCAGTCACCAATAATTTTCTGAGCAAGAATGGTGACAGATGTTTTCAAAATATGCTGATGATTATGGTGTCATTACCATAAGAATCAGCACAGCCTTTTAGTTT
Source organism: Oryzias sinensis (assembly GCA_037389245.1). Classification (NCBI taxonomy): domain Eukaryota; kingdom Metazoa; phylum Chordata; class Actinopteri; order Beloniformes; family Adrianichthyidae; genus Oryzias; species Oryzias sinensis. The sequence goes on from CM074493.1 coordinate 21,058,244, forward strand.
TTCTCATTTAGTCCAATGGTGTGACATTCACCCAGACCACCATCAATGGGCAGCTGGTAGAATCTGTTAAAATATGCAACTGTGTGGGAACTCTCAATGAAAGGAAGTTTACCAAATGGTTCCCAGACCCAACTTTGAGTGCAGCAGGTCCACTCCCGTGGGGAAAAGTAAAAAGCTTACGACAAATTTCACTCATCTAGCTCTGAAAACAACCAAGACTTGCCAAACAAAAGGTATTAGTGGTATTGTTGCTGTATTTGGCTGACTTGTGCCTAAATTATAGAGAGCATAAACAAAGCCTAACTATGGAAGACCTGCAGCTAAAAAAATAAAAAATGGAAAATTAGAGTCTCATGTGGATTGTTGAATTTAGAAATGGCAGAATTTGCTCTTGTTTTATTTTTTTAAATTAAATTAGCATTTCTATTTTCTGTGAAGCAAACAGGTGGATTTAGATTAGCTGCTAAAACCTCAGCAACTTCAAAACTTTCTGCATCTCAGAGAAAATAAAGGGGTCTGTGTGTGGTTCTTGCGTATCAATTAATCATGCATGTTAGTCTCCCACAAAAAGAGGAAATTTGCATAAGATAATGGGCTGCCTGTTGTCTAAAAAGCTGCGAGGAGGCCACCCTGCCTCCCTCAGGGCCAAACGATAAACAGACCTACAAAACTCAGAGAGGCAAATCTGCCGGCTCATCTCAGGAGCTTAGGGTTCTTTGTGACGGGGAACTGCAGCGGCGTCACGGGGCCTTTGATTTCTGTTGAAGTCAGAATGAGCTCTGTCTGCTCTCCAAACAAGGATGACCTTTCTTTGTGGCTGCTGGGATTTGTGTTTGCTCATTGGCGTGCGCCTTGCTGATGCACAGCAGTTTGCCTGAACCTTCTCTATATACTGTGTGCTGCATCTCCATACAGGTCATGAAGATTATGCAGTTTATGTTTCACATGATAGACCAAATTAATCTTCCACTGAAGCATTCAACCTCTGTCATAACTTGCAGGGCTTACAAGTTTCATCTTTATTTGATTTACTTGGCTTCGCCCTTGTTCTACTGGACCCCTTTCCCCCTTAAAACAGGTGATTAAATTATGTTTAGTTGTTTTGGAGTTTTTCTCCAATACAAAGCGTGTTGGTCAGATTTAAGAATAAATTAATTATTGTTTGTTGTTTATGTTTTGCATACATTATTCAAATGTCTATTTATTCATTCTCCAACAGTTAACAGATTTTTTTTTTTTGAAATCTTGTATCAATTTCTGATGGGATATACTTACTCACAAATCGCTTTCGAAGTTAGACGTTTTTTATGTCCTATTTTTTTTTGTTTTGTTTTGTTTTTTATCAGACCTACTTTATGTTGATGAATTGAATAAAGAGAGAGACGTGGACATCCTCAATCTTGAAAGTTATTTATTTTATTTATTTTTTTAATAAAGTCAGCTTCATGTATTTGGACAGATCTTTGTGTGCATACTTGTTTTACATACAGTACGTCTATTTGATCCAAATTGGAGAGCAAGCGTGGGCGCGAAGAGGGAGTCAGCTGTGATGTGCTTGTGTTTCTCATGGTGATTATTGATATATTCTTTGGGTATGGGCTTGCCCCATCAGTTATCTCGACCACTCAGTTCCTTGGATTTTTTTTGGCTTTACAGTGATCCCTCGCTATAACGCGGTTTACTTTTCACGGTTTCGCTACTTCACGGATTTGCATCATGCATTGTGTTCTGCATTCTGATTGGCTAAAAAGTCACTCCGCTTCTTCTCTACCTGTGCGTCAATAACGTTGCAGTTTAATATGTACACATACGTAAAAGAGCTTGCCAAATTTACAACACGTACGTGCAAATTCTCTTGCAATTTCAAGTTTCTCTAAAACCCTTAGAAAAAAGAGCGACAACAACTGTAAATCACTATGTTCTTCTCCCGAACAAACACAGCTGCACCGCGGGCTTCAAAGGGAGAAAACACTGCAGAGTGGAGTCAGGATGCAGCAGCTCAGTCTGAAGAGCAGTGAAATACACCTGAGTCACTATTTGTCACACTGTACTTTGTATTTTATTCGTAATCATTTTAAATTTCCTCCCGTTTAATCCAATTACTCGGGTCGTGGTGGGCGGGGCTAATCTCCGCGGTTTGAAGCCTTCTGTTCACATTGATGATTAAAATTATTATTTGACAGTACAGAATTTATTTGTTGAAAAAAAGTTTCTAAAGTACTTTTATTTGTGAAACAAATGCTTGAGCCTGTAAAATAGTTTGTTCTTTCTTTTCAATGTATACAAGAGTATTTAATTGTAAAATAATTAAAAAAAAAATAGAGGTTTCTACTTCACGGATTTTGCCTATCACGGGTTCTTTTTGGAACGTAACCCCCGCGAAAAACAAGGGTTTACTGTATTAAAGGCCCACTCCAATAAAAATTGTGTTTTTTAACATGTTCTTGTGGCATGTTTCTGATGATGGAGGAAATCTATAAAGAAAATTATGCTTAAAATTGCCTGAGTATTATTTTAAATAACTTTGAATCAGGAAAAATTCCATTTAAAAAAGAGCTTATATGTGACAGAAAATATGCCGGGTGGGCCATAAGCTCCCTGCTCCACTTCACTTTGATACATCAACTTGAAGACGACTAGATCCATGAACATCTTCTTTTTCCTCATTTGTGAGCTGGCATCTGGCCTAAAACTGTGCAGATGGATAGCTCCAATAGTCCTCGCAATTTTTGTTGCACCAGTAATATTAGGTTGGGGGTGTTAGGGTCTGAAAGCTCGAGAGAGGGAGTGTAAATAGATCGCTCAGTTATAGGTGATGGGAAGGAGGGCAGGAGTGTTCCACACCTATGGTCCCGCCCATAACTTAGAGGCCAATTACTAACAAACTACTGCCGCTCTGCAGAAACTATGTCCTAGAAAACTACATGGGTTTCTCATTATTTTTATTTTGTTTAAAAAAGGTACAATCATGATTTAAAGACCACTGACAGGCTTTTACAGTAGATCTAAAATGTTCTTGCTGAAGCCTTGGGAGAAATCTGTGCCTTGGGGTGTTATGCTGTGTTAAATCGAAACTTAGGCAATGCCTCTATGGTTGATAATTTCATACTAAAATTAAAATTAGATTAAGATCACAAAAATAAACCCCAGTTGCCTTAAGTAGTAATTCTAACCATAGAGTTGAAAAGTTTAAGATTTGAACTAAAAGCATGTCTATTTTTGCTGTGAAGTTACACCATTTCACATTTTAATATAAATAGAGATATACTGGCTTGGATAAAAAGCCACCTAGTTTTACTTAGTGAACTGACCTGGCTTCAATTATTTTTGTTTTCAAGCCTTTGATTTTCCCCTTGACTCAAAAGAAGGATGCATTAATGAATGGTGCAGAAGCATTTTTGCAGTAGTGGGAGGGACTCAGCATGTTAATGTTGCCTGTGGGTAAACAAGTTGACTTATGCTGTATGCCAAATCAGAGGTCCGACCTCAAATCAGACTGTTTTATATTGTTTTTCCTTGTTGAGCTCTAAGCTATGATAACGAAAAAAAATTGTAAGTTATGTTGACATCTAGAAGTAGTTTGAGGAAATTTTGAGCAGTTACCATAGAAAAACACCACACCTTTCTTGAGACTCTAAAACTAACATTCAGTTGCACCGTTGTCATCACTCTGACCACCAACACTGGCCATCACTTCAGCAGTATGAATGATAGGGAGGAATTGTAGGCACAGCTGCCATCTGCTTTCTGCTTCACAGGGACCCTCTGCAACCAAGCTGGACCTCAGCAGAATCTTAAAAAGGAGGGAAGTGAAATAGTCACGGACAGAAATAGAAGAAGCAAGATGAACACCAAGAAATATGATAGTCTGAAGAATTATAAAGAAAACCTCTGGCTTACTTTTATTTTTCATCGTTGATAGAAATCTGGACTGGTAGTTTGTGACTTCAGAGTTTAGATTTGTAAACTGCTTAATGCAGATTAAACACATTATGCACAACAATTCAAATTAGTATTCAAAATTTATTTTGAAAGGTGTTTTTGGAAGGTTTAAATCTGCAGCTGTTTTCCTCTTTATTGTCAGATCTGTGACAGTTCTAGTTTTCTACACTGGGTCTCGATGCTTTGGCTCATGGTCCATTTCTGCCTCATGCAGCTGCAGCTTTCAAAATTTGACAGGATGTGTAATGAATAATAAAGGACCTACTGCAAATTCTATTGGTCATGGAAAAGAAAAACTTTTTCTTTTTTTTATGCCTATCCAGTTTATAAAACATTTCCATTATCTGAAAGAAAAATAGAGAATATACTAACTTTAATGTTTCTGAGTACATTTAGGAGGGACCTTGGTAAGAGTTTTTGAATATTGATTTGATTCCTATTTTCAGGGATTCTACAAGTCCCTGGGACATCTATCTTCCCAGCTTTCAGTTTTACTGGTTCCCCAGAAAACCTGAGTTCTTGGTTTATCCGTGTAGGGTTCTTTGAATTATCCTTTGTCTGGCCAGTCCACCAGGACCATCTTACTTACTTTGGGAACCTTAACACCTCAGTCAGATGACAATACAGCCAGGTGACACATGCAAGCGTGTATAAAATTATACATTTGTTTATTAAAAAAAATTAAAATAAATTGTGATTAGTTGACACTGACAAAAATCATTATAAACAAACACTTACTGGAAAATACAAATTAACAAAAAAAAAAAGAAAAAAACAACTCTCTGAACAAATGTTGTTATTAGTTTGTTTTTAGACTAACTATTCAATTATTGTCTCCAACTTTTTATTGACCCTGTTTTTTTTTGTTGTTTTTTTTTTTTAATTGTTATGTGACTGTCAATACAACTTCTGCACCAGTACATACATATTTGCATGCGCTCCTTGAGAGCAGACTCCTCTTCTTTTTTTTTTCTTTTGGCCATTTGTGCTCTGGGTTACATTGCTGGCTTCAGGCAGCCTTGATAGTCTTCCAAAAATAGTGTTTGACTCACTTTTACCTGTTATGTATCATCAAAAACTATAAACAACAGAAAAATAAAAGTTTAAGTATAGTTGAGAAATTGGTATTTCCCAACATATCTTTTAAAGTAACACTGGGGGAAAAGAAATGGGAGTTTTTGTTATTTTTTGGTAGTATTTAAAGTTTTTGTCAATGATTCTGTCAAAAAACAATACAAAATCAACGATTATCTGTGATAAATTTTACTTTTGACAGTTTCACGTTTACAAAATCATCCATCCATCTTCCTCCGCTTATCTGCGGGGGCAGTAGTCTAAAAAGAGATGCCCAGACTTCCCTTGCCCCAGCCCCTTTCTCAAGCTCCTCTGGGAGTACCCCAAGGTGTTCCCAGGCCAGCCGACAGACATAGTCTTTCCAACCTGTCCTGGGTCTTCCCCGGGGCCTCCGCCCAGTGGGACATGCCTGGAACACCTCTCCAGGGAGACGTCCAGGAGGCATCCGGACTAGATGCCCGAGCCACCTCAACCTGTTCTTTCGTTCATGACCCATAGCCCATGACCATAGGTGAGTGTTGGAACAAAGATCGACCTGTAAATTGACAGCTTTGCTTTTTGGCTCAGCTCTCTCTTCACCAAAACGGACCGATACAGCGATGCTGCTCCGATCCGCCTGTCAATCTCACGCTCCGGTCTTCCCTCACTCGTGAACAAAACCCCAAGGTATGTAAACTCCTCCACCTGGGGCAGGGACACTCCACCCACCGAAAGATGGCAAACTACCTTTCTCCTATCGTGAACCATGGCCTCAGATTTAGCTGTGCTGACCCTCATCCCAGCCGCTTCACACTCGGCCGCAAACCGCCCCAATGCACGGTGGAGGTCACGGCCTGATGAAGCCAACATCATCTGCAAAGAGCAGAGAGGAAATCCTGTGGCCCCCCAACCCGAACCCCTCTGACCCCTGGCTGCGCCTAGGAATTTTGTCCATAAAAACTATGAATGGTTTCTTAAACCATCTCATTATGGTTTAACCCTTGTGCTATCCTATGACCCCACCCTTACATTGACGTGTTATTTTAAATTTATTTTATAAGCTCTGTGTTTACTAAACACATATTATTGTGAAGGTCTTGTTTGGACTGCGCTCAGTTATGTGGTCTTACTGTGAGGATTTTTCCAAGCGCAGTTATGTTTTCTGGTGTTGATTTCAGGTTTTGTGTTTTTTCCTGAGCTACAGTCACACCTGTGATAATTATCCACATCTATTTTCAGCTAAGCCGATCATGCAAGTGCTTGGTCTTCATTTCATCTTTGTAAGGTGCTTTGTCGCTCTTTATGGGTGCTGTTGTTTTTGTTTTGTTTTTTCTTTTGTGGTCTTGTCAAGTTTCAATTTCTGAAGTTTCAGTTTGTCAAATTTTTTGAATGAAGTTTTCAATTTGTGCATTTTCTAAGGTGGTCAGCTCTGGTTTCTGACAATCATTCAAGCAGTAGCCGACAAAAATCAGCCGTGATGCTGCAGAGACCCCACTTTGCTGTTTTTCCCACAGCTGTTTTGCAATCTGTGAAAGTGTAGCTGTAGCAACATGCTCAGATGTGCTGTTATTGGAATTCTGTTAAAAAATTATCTCCACAGTTTAACAGAAAGCTGCATTTGACTTTCTCTGCATTATGTATATTGTGTGTTGTAAGTCACTTAAGTAACATCTCAATATGACCTTATGTCTTACATTGAAATCATTACAATTACAATTACTCGTGATAAGCAAAGCATGCAAACAAATTATTGTCAGCTGACGATTTTTCTTTTTCTTGTAAGGAAAAAAATAAAAAAAATGATAATCTTGGAGTTTTTTTTAGAAAGCAATTTCTTTAGAAAACAATTTTAAGTAAGTCTATTTTGCTTTATTACAACTTGGCCCACTGAGGCTCAAAACTCACCTTATCCCTCATCATTGGGGGCAAAGTGGCTGCAAGCACCATGATGATGCAGCTTTTGATTTACTGTTATCCATCAGATGGATATCCGTCAGGTTTCATCTTCAGTCTTCTTGGGAAATAATATAAGTGGTAAAACAGGCTGGAGGCAGTCATTGTGGCAAAAAAGAGAAAATTTACTCAAATGAAAACAATAAGTCATGAAGTATCACTGACATCCACTTTCCTAGGGAAGACATTGCCTGAATCCTTCAATTAACGCAAATTATATGCGTTTATCTCATTATGTAATTAAAGAGCCATTTCTCTGCCGCTAAGCACTAATTTTTACAACTTGCTGATATTTAGTGTCATAATGCTGAGATTGCTACCACTCATCCTGTTTAACCCCGAGGAAGAGGAGAGCCTTGCAAGAAGAGATGTTTAACTGGTTTATCATGCTCCAGAATAAATCATAAACTCGTCTCTGTCATGGCCATGGAAAAAAATATGACATCCTTCTTTTTTCACAGCTTTAGTTTTTTGATTCTTACATCTTATGATCAATGCATAAACCAGGCAGAACTTCTTCTCTTTTTCACTGACAACTATTATCTGAATTGTCATAATGATTAAGTGGCTGTCATTTAAGACAAAGACAGAGTACAGTGTGGACTTAAAAAAAAAAGTTATTTTGCAATCCAGTCGACAAAGATGTCAGATCTCCTGCCTGATATTCTGAAAAAAGTGCCTCTTATTGTCCATCTGCTGCATCTGTCAGATTAAAACATTGTCCTGTCACCCCTGCTTAGCTTTGGTGTAATCAAACAGATCAGGCATTTTCTTCAACATAGCAGTTGTCCAGTCTCTTATTAACTTGTGTGTTGTTACAAAACTGAGTGCTTGTGTCCAGTTTTGCACTTGGAATATCTATGAATTTCCTTAATTGTCACAACGTTGTTGTTTTGTTCTTGCAACCTTAAAAAGACAAACGACTCTGCTTTTGCATAGTATTGGAAAGCTCACCAGCAATGATGGAGTTTATGCAAAACACCATCAGGCTTTCTTGGAGTTTTTAATGTATTTAAAAAATAATCCATTGAAAATAAGAGGAAATATTTTAGAATTCTGAATTGTTTTCATTGGTCCTGTGAATTGTCTTTTTAACTGACTTTACTTAAAAGAAAATTATCAAGTGAATTTCTACTAAGATAATCTTTGAAGGAGTTCTAAATATTATAATGTGAGTAATTGTGCATGTGACACTAATTCTGTAAATAGAAAAAAAAACTCTAATCTCTCAAAAGTCCTATTTAATGTCTCGAACTCTTCTGGAGCCCAAGTAGTTTTTTATTGTGTTTCCATGGATCTTATAGTGGCCAAAGTATTATGAAATAGTTTCAGGGACTTGATACCAACGTAATTTGTGAAAAACTTAGGAAATAAGTATTTTGCAAACTGAATTCAAGTGCAAATAAATTACTAGTTCTGGTCTCCAGATTTTAAAAAGAAATTGTAGTTTAGTACATAATCTTAAAATATATCTAATATCAGTTTTTTTTAAACTGCAAGCTCAAAATCAAATTTGAGCTTTATTATTTACAATTTTTTTTTCTAATTCAGTCAAATCAGTGTGTCCTAATTGTATAACTGCTGTTTAAATAAATAATACCAAATAATTTAGGGGTGTATTCAGACTGGACACATTTGGTTCGCATAAATTGAACCAACATTCGTTTACCCCGATAAACCGGAACACATTTTCAGTCTGAATACACCAAAGCTGACATTGGTCCAGCACCAGTAACCGCTTTTGGACCAATCTTTGGAGGTGGTCTCAGTTCGTTTCCAATCGAACTGAGCTTAGTTTCATTCCGGGATTCCTCAGTCTGAATACTATCCGTTGTCCAAGCAGAACAACTGGACCAAATCGGCCACCGTAGCCAATGTAAACAGAGTAGGAATAAAGTAACAGATGAGCCGTGGAAAAATATAAAGCAAGCCTCAACCGGACTACAAAAGCTATAGTCAAAGGTTCATAATTCCTGACCAATGAGTGAAGAGATCTTTAGTCATATGGTCTTGTTTACAAGCTTTAGTCCAGAACAGGAAATTCCCCTTGATGGAAATCAGAATACAGACCAAACACAAGGTTCAGGACTCGATCCGGAGTGAGCTGGGTCCAGACCAGACGGCTTTCCCAGTCTGAATACAAAATACAACACAACATTTTCATTCTAATCTCTAATCATTTTAACACAAGCAAAGGGCTGCCCCAGCAAAAAGATTCATTCCCCCTACTTGGCCCACAGTTTTTAGGTCAATATTAGTATCATTATTGACAAAGAGTAATACATTATCAATGCAGGCTTCTATAAGCGTTGCAAAAATAACAAAAGCAATATTTTTAAATGACCCTCAAAATTATTTACTTTAAGCAAACGTATTCTTGATCTTTTTTTTGTAATGGCCTTCCACTCCATAATAACCATAACTACTGTTCTCATTTGGCACCCTAACTCCTCTCAAAGATCTGTGCACTCAAGTCGATGAGGAAGCATCAATCAGTAACCTCCTTGTTTCTCCTACTGTGTTCTATGCATATCTGTGTTGACACAGATATGCAAAATATGTCAACATGTTGGACAGCTCCTTTCTTTAAGAGTTGGCAATCCTATAATTTTGTTTAGTGCTGTTTCTTTAAGTACATTTGACCTGTACATTGACTCCAAGAGAGTAAATGCTGTATTTGTTTACCCTGGAAGAGAATTTTCTCTTCATATAGTATGACCCAGTTTATCAACTTGTCAGAAATTAATGATCAAGAACAAGAAGCCACTGAGGTATTAAATAGACAATTAGGGAACATTGCCGATAATAATCCAGAATGTCTTTCTGCTTGTTCATCTGCCCATCCGTCTCTCTGCCCACCTCTGTGTCCGTCTCTAGGAACTCCCAGTGGCACCGCTGCTAGCTTAAAAAAAGGCAGCATTACTAACTTCAACTCTGCATAAATTTTTCCCAGTGAGTTGAAAGTTTGGTTGAGGTTTTTGCACATTAGAGGTACCTGGCTCTCTTATCAGTTTTGTTAGATCTCTAACAAAGTTTTCATTTTTTTTTTTTTGTCTGGGCTCTGTCATATTGAATGCTATCTTAAATTTAGCCAACACAAATAAACATATGATCAAAAAGCTGTTTTGAAAGAATTGTAGTCAGGCTTCATGCAGAATTTCGTTCACTTTGCCCTTTATTTCCACTGGGAGTATTGTTCCCTGTAGGGATGGTAACTTCACAGTCTACTTGCTACAGCTGCTGCAACAACAGTGGACATTGGTTTTTCCGGAGCCCCACGAGACTGGGAATTTTTCCATAAACACAAACTTTATCACATGAGATGGCAGCTGATTTTAGCATATTTTCAAATGTGAAAAAAACATGAAAATCATATTTTTACATTGTTTATACTAGTAAAACTGGTATTTCTAACCGATGTCTTGAACTATTTAACCATTCTGGACTCCTTTTTGTCAGAAGGTCTGACTAAATAAATTTTCGCGATAGCAATTAGGTTTATATACCCACAGTTTACTATTTGTCTCCCACCATAGTTGCTTCAGTTCAGAGAAATATATTCCTTAGAATTTTTCACTCTAGTTTCAGCACTAATACCAAAGCAAAATACATCCTCAATCAAATATCATCCACTACTTACAATAAGTTAGGGATATTGTGAAAAACTCAGAATACTTCATATACACACGTTTTGTTTCACTTCACAGATATTTGGTTTAGGGAGGCAATTGTATGTCCCCTGACCTGACCTGAACCCCATAGAGCTCACCTCATTATGTGTCTTACTCATAGTGGTTTCACCGTGTGTACAGTGTGGTTTAATTATTGGGGCCAAAACCTAAAGGTTCTGAAAGAAAACCTTTTCAATTTTGCATTACTTCCAACATTCTGTGGATATAAAACAATAGTTTTGCCTGAGAGTAATTCCAAGGTCATCATTAAAAGAGAAATGAACACACAATATAGCTTAATGGATAAGCAGCACCACCTGGAAATTCGGGTTGGTAGTTGGCAGTCAGATGTTGCAGGTGAACTTGGTGCGTCCCAAAATATCATCAGCAGACTTGCATCAAGACACAAAACTACTGTCAGCGTTTGTGGCAGACCCAGGAGTGGAGCCCCACCCGTGATAGACCACAGCTATGACCACCTCAGGACTTATGGACTCAGACATCGCTCTGCAAATTCCACACAGCTGTTGTGTGGAATGAGAGAAGAGTTTGTGCTAGAGTTTCCAGACAAACTGAAGGTGTTTATTTTCCTCTGTCTGACAAAAAAATGTTGCGAACCTCTCTTTTTTTCATCAACAGCAGCCAAAGGTCAAGCTCCTGCTATCACTTCATTAACGTACTCCATCAAGAATCCCCTTTAAGTGCTGCTTAAATGCCACCTTTCCTGCCTTTTAATAATGTGGAAATATTGACTAACACAGCCAACAGATTGTAGGTTATTGACGCACCACATTTCCTGCAGACATGCTATCAATGAACACAGACTCTGATGAGGGTGGTGACTAAATCGATAGTGTTAATGGATGACCCTAGACTGTGGTGTCTGACTGAATGAGCAGCACTTATCAGGCTTCTGAACGGACAGTCATTCTCAGAGGGATATTTTTCCCCACAGACTTGATATTATCATCACAGTCGGATTGGATTTATGAGCAGCATTAGAGCCTGCAGGTAGCAATCCATTTGACATGTTCATCTCATCTTTATTACTATGAAACACTACATGAACTGTATTTGTTGCAGCTATATTTTAGTTGGGGCAATCCAAACTTGCCAGACATTCTGCTGTATAAAAATGGGGCTTTGAGGCAAGAGTTTTCTGCTTATATCCTATCTTAAATAAATCCTCTCAATCTTAACCTGTTAGTATAATTGTCATGTCTGAAGACAGGACAAAAGTTTCTCTTTTTTGCTTTAGTTTGATGATTATTCTTAAAAGGCCCATACAGTGCTATTTTTAAACCTTTTACAGTAAATCATATCCATGTATATGATAATATACTACATTTGGCACAGAAAAGAACACATTTTTTATTAAATATTACTTATTTTCTTGAGCTCTTTTCCAACTCTGGCTCGTCTCTGCCTCTGCTCCTACATGTGGTTGTGGACCCTACCTCTGGCTCGTCTCGCACCCCCAGTCGTCCCCCAACTCATCTGGAGGAAGCCCATCTTCTGGACTATTTAATCATGTAGTTGTAGCGTTAGATAAACTAATTATTCTCTAAGAGTTCTGGTAGATCACCTGTCCATCCTGGGGAGGTTCCTTTCTTCATGTGAAATCCCCTGAGGCTTCTTCTTTTTTTTCCCCCCGGAATCCGTTTTTGTTTAGGAGTTTTTCCTTACGTGGAATGAGGGTTTAAGGGCATGGATGCCCAGTTTAGTTTAGTCTGTTTAGTTTAGTTTAGCCATTACCTATTGAATTCTATGACTTCGTGTTTTTTATGATTTCATGTTTATTACACAATTACCGGTATGAAACCCATTGAGACAATTATTGTTGTAATATTGGGCTATATAAATAAAATTCAATGGAATTGAACCCGGAAGTAAGACGACTAGATCTCTGAGGCACCGTCTTTCACTCCGTGTGGGTGCCGCCCATTTCAGGACGTCAAGATTGAATCGCTTCAGCAGCATCAGTGTGTATGATTCTGTTGTTTGTTGATGTCTGTACTTCCTTTCTCTTGTTAAAGATTGCACTTTAGCTAAATAAAATGCACTTATAGAAAAGGTCCTGATCAAAATTGTTACTTTAATCAGCTTGATACATCTTTCATGCAGCATAATGCTTTACTATTGTGTGAAGTAATTTGAAGGCTCTGACAGCTGAAGTCAATATGTCAGAAAGAAGAACTGCAACAACTATAAGCATATGAGTTAACAAACAGACATTAAGCATAGCCAAGCCACTTCTACTTTACTTCTTCTTAACTTGGCAGACTTTTATGGAAGCTCTTAAAGTAATGTTTTCATAGTTTACCTGCATGTTTTATGGATTTCTACAATCACATATAGACATGTTGCTGAACTGAAAGAAAATCACATTTGGTCTCATCAGTTGTTTTAGATCCCTTGGTATTGGAAAGAGACTCACATTGGAATGCTTGTACTACAACTTATTAAAAAAATCATTTGTAAATTGCTTTTATTGATTTGATTGATTTATTGTTTTATTTCAAGCATTGTAGTCAAAGCAATAAAAAAAAAAAAAATTTTTACACATATTTATCAAACTCATTACAGAAATGATGAAATGCATAGATTAAAAAGACAGAAAACAAAACAAAAATGTCACTTAAATCACATTTGCTTAATTAAATACAGTGATCATTAACTGAAGTATAAGTAGAGTTTGATTTATTGCTTGAAAAGGAGTGGGAAGAAGCAAGCTTATATAATCCCACCCCTACTGAGTTCATTCATTTGATAGTTTCACAGTGTTTTAAATCCGGTTCTGATCAGATAGATTCTCTTCAAGTAACAAAAACCAGTGCCTAGAAATGATTGATGACCGATGACCAATATGTAATAATAATTGATTATCATTAGAACACATGATATGATTAAACCAGAAATTATTGCTACACATTGCAGATCAAGTAAATAAAATCAATAGCTTATTGATTGTAATTTAAACATTTCAATAATAATTATTGCACATTACAATGTAACACTCATTGGTTGTAATTAAAGGAGCTTTGATTATTTCACCACAGTCAAGTTCACACATGTATTTGGAATTATTCAAGCACATTTTGATCCTTAAATCTACTTATCTTCATATCCTGAAATAAGAGTTTCTTTATACATTTTCTTGAATATTTGAATATTTGAACATTGTTTGAGCTCATTACTTAAACTGTTCCAAAGTTTAGTTCCACACACCGACACACAGAAACTTTTCTTTGTGGTTCTTATCAATTTGATCTTGAAGTTCCTACATCCCCTCAGTCTGTAGCCTCCTTCATTATCTAAGAACTGTTTTTTGATGTTGGATGGTAACAATTTCCAGCTGGCTCTGTATAAAAGTTGCGCAGTGTAAAAATCAACAAGGTCATGCAGTTTTAAAAGTCTTGATTGATAAAATAGATTGTTTGTATGATCAAGATATCCGGCTTTATGTACAACTCTGACGGCTCGTTTTTGAAGTAGAGAGAGAGGATGTAGTGAGCTCTTGTAATTATTCCCCCAAATTTCTATATAGTAGGTGAAATATGGTAATATTAAAGAACAGTACAATAAATATCTACTGTTGTATCCTAATATATGTTTAGATTTATTTACGATTGAAATACTTTTTGAGACTTTAGTTTGTATGTGTCTGATGTGTGGCTTCCAACTTAGTTTGTCATCGATAAAAACCCCTAAGAATTTGATTTCTGTAACACGTTCAATTAAGACATTATTTATTACAATTGAGGGCTCTTTATTTGTGTTGTAGTTTCCAAAATACATCACTTTGGTTTTATTTAGGTTCAAAGATAATTTGTTGTAATCCATCCATAGTTTTATATTATTTAACTCTGTGTTCACCACCTTTATAAGTTCCCTTTGATTGTCTGTAGAATAGAATATATTTGTGTCATCAGCAAATAATGAGTTTTATAAGCTTTGAAACATTGAATATATCATTTATGTAAATATTGAATAGCAGCGGGCCCAGAATTGATCCTTGTGGGACACCACAACTTATCTCTTTGGTTTCTGATGTATATTCATCAATCTTGACAAATTGTTTTCTTCCCGTTAAATAGCTTTCGACCCAAGTTAGCGCTAGTCCTCTTATACCATACACTTCCAGTTTGTCAAGTAGGATGTCATGATTGAGAGTATCAAATGCTTTTTTTAAGTCAATGAAAATTCCAGCTGCATATTTCTTTTTGTCCAGAGCGTTTGTGATTTCCTCCACAGCGTCAATGATAGCCAATGAGGTAGATCTATTTTCTCTAAAACCATATTGGTTTTCATTTATAATGTTATATTTTTCAATAAATAAAGCTAATTTATCATTGAATATTTTTTCTAAAATTTTTGAAAATTGTGGAAGAAGAGAAACAGGTCTATAGTTTGTAAATTGGTGTTTGTCTCCACTCTTATAGACAGGAATCACTTTGGCTATTTTCATTTGGTTTGGGAATCTCCCAGTTTGTAATGATAAGTTACAAATGTATGTTAGAGGCTTAGCTACACTATGAATGACCTTTTTCACCACCTTCATATCTATATCCTCACAATCTTTTGAGTTTTTACTCTTGAAATTATTCACAATTGATATCAGTTCATTTTCGTTCACATCAGAGAGAAAGATTGAGTGTGGGATCCTTTCGATGGGTGGGTTATTGTCTTTGCTAGTTTTGCATTTTGGAATTTCCGCTGCCAACTCTGGACCCACGTTTACAAAGTAGTTATTGAGACCGTTTGCTGCTTCATTGATGTCATAGCTTTGACCCTTCTCATCTGTAAAGTAATCTGGATAAGTTCGCTTTTTTGTCCCATTTATACTTTTTGGAGTGGTGTTTCACACCAATTAGATGTGAAAGAAATCTTTCGAAAATGTTTTCTTTAATATTTTATAAAGTATTGAAATATTTAAATTAATGCGTGCATTTAATGCATAAGTGATGATGAAGACAATAGCAGGCAAATAACACCACTTGTGTAGTGTTTGCAAGGCTTGCTTTTTTTTGTCTGATGGTGTTGTGTTTCTTGGACTTTGGCCTCTACAACCTTAATATTGAAATAGGTGTGCTAAATCTAACATATTCCTTTCCACTGGACTTAACTTAGAGAAAATGCATCAATTATACATTAATTTTCTAAATGGGCAATCTTCTTTGCTTTGCACAAAGGCTAAAAGGGATTTAATATTTCAAAGGGCAACTGCCCGAGGTTTTTTGTTTTAGTCATGATAAGAAGAAAAAGCAGTTGCAACCTTCAGCACATGTGCTCTGTTGCCATGGTAAAGCTGGAGCTTCTTTATCTAGCAAAGGAGTAATGGAACTTGCATAAAATACATTTTAAAAGTCCATAAAATTTTACAAATGATCACGACTTAACCCATCAAAATGTGACCTCTTACTACTAGTATTGGCATGTAACCCAATAACCATAATAGGTGAATATTTCAGTATGCATATCAGTGCTGTACTGAAGAATATTAACTATCAAAAAGTAGTTGGTTATGTTAAGATATATTTCTCAGATTATTCTGACTTTAAACTGGATCGCAAAAATAATGCCTTTGCCATGCTAACATAGGTGGTAAAAAAATGTGTTAGACTGCCGTGACTGCATACCAAAGACTGCCGCTGCAGTCACTGACAATTTTAGTGCATTCTCATTGATTTCAAAGATGCCCTTTCCATATAATTTGCCATATGCAGTACATTGCAGGACTTTCAATATACTCTGCAATTTTGCAATGGAAACCAGGTGGATCCTCGTGGTAGGTAATTCCTGCAGGCAAGGCGTTAACATGAGATTGGCGTGAGGCAAACTTTCCTTAGAAAAGTACAAGAGCGACCAGACTAAGCACCGTAGAGGAGCAACGAACTGGTGATGAATGCTGGCACTGGATCTCCTTAAGAAGAGCTGAAGGTTGATGAGTTGAGGATCCACAGCTGGTGGTGATCAGGATCAGAGCAGAGAGGGGAGAGGGAGGAGATCTGACAATGGGAACCATGACACTACCTTCTTTGTAGTTTTTTGCTTTTGAAGTTCTTAAAAATATTAGAACAAAAATGAAGGAAAATTTTTAACAAAGATCACAAGTTATTATTTTTTTTTTTTTAAAACAGGTAAAAAAAAAAATAAGAGAATTGAATGCAATGAGCTTCCGTGGTTTACTGTGGCTGATTTTTAAAAACAATTTTCAGATATAAATCATAAAGTAAACAATTTTCAGTATAGTTATTGATAGTATATGACCCCAAAAACATGAATTTCATATGTAAACAAATTTGGGGCTATAGTAAATTTAAAAATAATTATTTTTTATTATTTTTATGTTTTAAATTTAAATCAGTGCCCCATATTGGACATCTTCAAGAGTCGGTTTGCATTACCAAAAAGAAAATCCACAAAGTGTTCCTAATCAAGTCACTAAGTGTCAGTTATAGTGGAGCAAAAAGGTATTTAGTCTGCCACCACTTATGCAAGTTCTCCCACTTAAAAAGATGAGAGAGCCCTGTAATGTATATTATAGGTGTACCTCCAATATGAGAATCACAACAAGAAAAATAATCCAGAAGATTAAATTGTCTGATTTTTAAAGAGTTTTTTTTGCAAATTATGGTGTAAAATAAGTATTTGGTCAATGACAAAAGTTCAACTCATTACTTTGTTATATACCCTTTGTTTTCAATGAAAGCAGTCAAACATTTTCTCTAAGGCTGCCTTTACACTGCAGGTCTTGATGCCCATATCCGATTATCTGACTATATCCAATTTTTTTGACGACCCGCTTACATCATCTTTTAAAAGTGACCCGTATCTGATTTTTGCATTTACACTATACAATGCTGAAACTATCAAACGTGGACCTTCTGAGGACTACGTAGCAGTATTTCCGCATTCCGCGGACCTCCTTCAAACTTTTGTGATTGCGGTTGTCATGGAGGCAAGGCGGCGACGGAAGGAGGCGTTGCCTTGGGCGCTCCAGAGGGGATGCACGGGAGAGGAAAAGAAGGAGGGTTGCTCGGCTCTCTCTGAGTTTTGAATGAGGTTTTTGCAGTGCAAGTGTTTGCAGACGTGCTGTACTAACAGTTTGATCCAAGTGTTGAACCTTTCCTGCGCGATGACTTCTCTTTTCCGACCGTAATCAGAAACACACGAGAGATTTCCTCTGGGTTCACTTTTCCGTTCTGAACCCTCAGCCTCCAGAGTGGGCTAAGAAAGACTCCAAAACTTTTGGGCAAGACACCTTATTTTTAATTTACGGTTCTCCGACAGTCCCCCGCTCCGCGCTCACACTCACTCTCTCTCCTTACACACAAAAACACGCATCACGCGCGCGCGCTCACACACACACGGTCCCCATCATACACGCTGTAGAACATGTATGTTTTAATATCTTATTCTTTATTATGTTACAGCTTTATCCTTAAGTGTGAAGTGAACTTATTTCGAACTATCCAGATTTATGGTCGTGTGACATTCCTTTTTGCTTTATGGTTGCAGCATCCTGTGAAGAAGCAAGATGTTCTTTGTGCAAACTTAGGTGTTTTTCATAGGTGCAATAAATATGCCATGGGCGATATCCGTACCATCTGGGTTGAAGATTCTTCCCCTGGGAAAGTGTGAAGATTCGTGTTCTCAATGGGAGGCTGAAGCTGACCTTTGCTCTGGATGCGGGTAAAAGGAACCTAGGGTTGTCCAGGAATGATTTACTCTGACCAGATGGGGACTCTTTTGATCATCGGACCGTGTGCGTCGGTCAAACGGGCCCCCGAGAGGCGGAGCGGACCTGAAGTTGGCAATCGTCAGCTATTGGCCAGAGGAAGCAGGCGGGCTATCAGCTGACGAATCAGAGCGACCAGGGGCGGAGATCCAGCGACCATGATCTTTCCGGAAGGCGGAGATTCAAACACATCTTAAAAAGACTGGTTTTAAAGTTTTCCATTGTTCTTAGGAAAATCTACGAGTAATTCGCATGTAACTTGTGCGTCAGTAGATCTTTACTTGAGAATCCAGATATATCTGCATTAATGTTTTAAACTGTGTTTTAGAACTATTGTCAGGGAAATAAACTCTGTGTATTTTTAAACCGGTTGAATCCTTGTTTGCTTTACCACTCTCGACTATCGAACACGCATGGATGGAAAGAACTGAAAAGCGGACGATTTCTTTCCTTCAACGCCCCCCAAAGAAATAAACGGCTTCTAGCCTGTTCCATAGCAACGGTGTCCTGCTTCATTAGTTACCGTTTTGCGTCCGGACAGGACATAACAGCAGTTTACGACTACACTACGGTCTGAAGCCTGAGGCTGAAAGGTAACACGCTGAGAGCAAAATCAGCGCACATAAAGCACCTTAATAAGTCATGTGATCTCAGTTGGTGGTGTCCTAAATTGACGTCACCGAGGTACGACTGGCATTTACTGGGGAATATCCGATTTGTCTGCTTACATCGCACACGCAAATGCACGTATCCGATTCGTTTCCGATTTATTTCCACATATGAGGGAGGCCTGTATCTGAGAAAAACGGAATCCATGCGCTTTTGTCCTGCTTCAGGAAAAAATCGGAATTGTGTCACTTGAACCATGCAGTGTAAAGGCGGCCTAAGTCTTCACAAGGTTTTCACAAACTGTTGCTGGTGTTTTGCCCCATTCCTCCATGCAGATCTCATCTAGAGCAGTGATGTTTTGTGGCTGTACCTGAGCAACACAGATTTTCACTCCCTCCAAAGATTTTCTGTGGGATTGAGATCTGGAGACTGGCTGGGCCACTCCACAAAGCCTATCCTTTGTTACCCATGCAGTGTGTTTGGGATCGCTGTCATGCTGTAAGGTCTAGCCACGTTTTATCTTCAATGCACTTCTCAAAATCTGAGAATACATGACCCCATTCATTCTTTCCTTTAGACTGATCATTCGTTCTGGTCCCTTTGCTGTAAAACAAGCCCCAAAGCATGAAATTTCCACCCCCATGCTTTAAATTGGTATGTTTTTCTTTGGATGCAAATCAGCATTCTTTCTCCTCCAAACATGACAAGTGGAATTATTCCCAAAAAGTTCTATTCTGATTTGATCTGACTGTAGGACACTCTCCCAATCCTCTTCTGGATTATCCAAATTCTCTGTATCAAATTTGAGTACTGGCTTTAGCAGGGGGACATGTCTGGCACTGCAGGTTTTGAGTCCCTGGCGGTGTAGTGTGTTACTGATGGTAGCCTTTGTTACTTTGGTCCCAGCTATCTAGGTTAGGTTATTCACTAGGTCCTTCTGTGTGGTTCTGGGATATTTTCTCACCTTTCTTGTGATCTTTTTGACCTCCAAGGGTGAGATCTTGCGAGGAGCCCCAGATGGAGGGAGATTATCAGTCTTGTATGTGTTCCATTTCCTAGTAATTGATCTCACAGTTGATATCTTTACACCAAGCCGTTCACATATTGCAGATTAAGTCTTCCCAGCGACACGCAAGAAACCATGCTCGTTTGTTATTGAGAAAATACTTCTTTTCCGCCACATTGTCTGATTTGCTAGCACAATCAGACAATGTGATTTTCTGCATTTTTTTTCTCATTTTGTCTCTCATAGTTGAGGTATACCTATGATAAAAATTACAGGCCTCTCTCATCTTAACTTGCATAAGAGGTGTCGGACTAAAATAACTTTTTTTTCCCCACTGTATACTTCAACTGAAAACAAACAAAATAAAACAATAAACATAATGTTATTATTGTGTTTATGTCTCACACTTACATATTGCTTTTTAGTCAAAATGTTAAATGTGTTTAAAAAAAGTTTAAATTAAGTTTACCCTGGTAAAATACATGTTTTTCATACTTAGAAAAGAATAAATGGGATATTTTTGTAATAGTTACTATCATGAAAGATTTTAACATGAAACACAACAGAAGATGAGAAGTTTAATGTAAAGTGACATTCTAACCTGTGGAGCAGCAGCACAATAATGCCCCCGATCTTCGTTTTCCACGTTTTACCTCTGAGACTTTTGAACATGAGTGGGAAAATAAGCGAGAGGAACTCAGTTAATGAGATCATGCGAGTGCCTGGAGTGTCAAGCCAATGTGGGGGTGTGTATGCGTATATCTGGACTCTGGGGGCACCAGTTATTGATGCAACTAATGTCTGTTTTATTGACAACATCACATCCGTGTGTTAGAAGATCCATTACAATCAAAAAAGGCAATAAGAGTGAAGAGAAAGGCTTAAACACCTTTTAAGAGGCTCCCTTGTCTTTGTGATGGTCTCTGATGGTTGTGAATAAGAAATGTAGAAAAATAAATGACCAGTGAATGGCTTTGCAGTTTTATTAGATTAGCATGTACTCCTCCTCACTGTGGCACTGTGTAATAAAGCACATCAGGCTTTGTGTATTTGTTCACAATTGTTTTATGCCAGCAGGATTAAACCATTAAACATCAGGATGCAATGATCATTGTATGTTTGGTTTGTTCCTTGCTGGTAGTAATCCCATCATGCATCAGGAGGTCTCACATGTTTGGCCACTCACTCAGCAGGTGGACGTTTTATGACCTGTTTGAGTAGGCGTTATAAATGTAGATGTCCATGTGTGTGTGAAGGGATCATCTGTTCCTGTAAAAAATAATTGTCACTAGGTCCACAAAGATCAGAATAAGACGTAGCAGGGAGCTTTCTGATTAAAAGAATAGGTGTAACCTTTCTTGCTGATTAGCAGCAAACAGTGTGTCTCTGTTCAAATAAATTGTCACCATTTTTTGCATTGACAGACACACTACTATTATGGGTGAAGCCTGCTTGAACTAAAATGAATAAGACTAATAAAATATTTGTCTTCATTTCTTTGACAAAAAAAGCTTTATTCTTCTGCATTGTGTCTGCAGCTGTGATAGCCAACCACAGTCTGTTATGGGATGGAAAGTTTTTCTGGAAAGACAGTCAGTGGCGATCTCGTAGCGGACACATGTTCACATTTTTTTTGTACACATGTACAAGCCTTTTTTCCCCCCTAGACTAAAACCACCCATTTCCGCGTAAAATGAATTAAATTTGTCAGGGCGCCTTTACTATCCTGTCAACTTGCTGCAACGATGGCCGTATGTTGCGCTGTCTGTGTAGAACACGCTGGAGGCTCCAGCGTGCACACGGGGGAAAACAACGAACAGGTAGAGAGGCGGGAGCGGGGCTTAGACCCACCGCTTAAGATTCCAGACCCGCTACAGACTAACAGCTGCTTCCTAATAAAAATAGTTGTCATCCATAAAATTAATATAATTTATTGGGTTAACTGGATTTAAAGAAAAAAAAATAGACAGAAGTCTGCATCAAAGTGGATTTGTTTTGAAAGACGGAAAAGTCTATTCAAGGTTGTGGAAATGGAGAAAAGATCAATGGAAACATCACGCTCATAAAGAATAAAAATAATTAACATAAATAATTAACTAAACATCCTGACAACATTTTGAATCAATACAAGTATTGCCAAATGAACTATCGCGATATGTCGGGAAAAACATTTTTTCTAACACCCCTACTGTTGCGGCTCCTTGTGCTTTAGTCTCACTGGGAAACTGATCCAAAAGGCTCTTTGAGAGGTACAGATTGCCGACCTCTGTCCAAACAGATTAAATTTTACCCAGAACTGGGTTATTGTCCAAAGTAGAGCTGACTCTGAATCAGAGTTTACCGGGACAAAGTCTTCTTTACAGTAAAGGCACCAATCAATTTATCCTTCCCTCATTTTTTAATCGAACACCAAGATGCTTTACCTTTTCCATGGAAGTGGTCACCATAGTCTTAGGTTGTTGAAAATTACTATCTCATTTTGATGGGAGTATCATCAAAATATTACGGTGGCCGAGAGTTGCAAGACACGCTTACATTTAAGATACAGCAACAGCAAATCCCAGTACAAATGAACAAATAACGAAATACAACAGCAAATCATTAAACACAAAAGCAAATCACGAAACACAACAGCAAATCAAAAAACACAACTGCAAATCACGAAACACAACAGCAAATCATGAAACATAACAGCAAATACTGAAACACAACAGCAAATCACAAAACACAACTGCAAATCACGAAATACAACAGCAAATCATGAAACACAACAGCAAATCACAAAACACAACATCAAATCACGAAACACAACAGCAAATACTGAAACACAACAGCAAATCATGAAACATAATAGCAAATACTGAAACACAACAGCAAATCATGAAACACAATAGGAAACACTGAAACACAACTGCAAATCATGAAACCTACGGTGGCCAGGAGGTGCAAGACACATTTATATTTAGGACACAACCAACAATAAATCCCAAACTAATAAATCACAAAGCACTAATAACAATCTCGGAACAAATTAACAAATACTGAAACACAACAGCAAACCACGGAACAAATGACAGAGTCCTGAAACACAAAAGCAATTTTGAGTGAAAACTAACAAATACTGAATTACATAAACAATCTCGATACAATTGAACAAATCCAGAAACACAACAAGGAAAGCGGAGAAACGGTGTCTAACTGAAACGGAACGTCCTTAATCCCGTAATTGACGTAATAAAAACTAATTGTGTATTATTCTTAACATTTCCTTATTACTGTCTTTTTTATGTGGAAATTTTCAATACATGAGACAGTCCAAAAGCATTTCTTCAATTGTATTATTACAATAAAAATTACAATAACGTTTAACAAGGTAAAGTTTTTGCTTTTCCGGCATTAAGGGTATTCCCTCTCTGTTAAGACCACTCTAGCAAGAATGCTTCAGGACTGTTTCATGTATTTAAAATGTCCACATAAAGAAAACAGTAATTAATAACATTTAAAAAAAATCATATTCATATGCTGTTGTGTTTCATGATTTGCTGTTGTGTTTCCGTATTTGCTGTTGTTCTTCATGATTTGCTGTTGTGTTTCAGTATTTGCTGTTGTGTTTCATGATTTGCTGTTGTGTTTCAGTATTTGCTGTTGTGTTTCATGATTTGCTGTTGTGTTTCCGTATTTGCTGTTGTTCTTCATGATTTGTAGTTGTGTTTCAGTATTTGCTGTTGTGTTGCTTGATTTTCTGTTGTGTTTCGTGATTTGTTCATTTGTACTGGGATTTGCTGTTACTGTATCTTAAATGTAAGCGTGTCTTGCACCTCTCGGCCACTGTAAAATATAGATACTACATCCCCAATTTTGGTATTGCCTACTCTACTAAAATATCAAAAACTCATAAAGAAATGAGAAGATAAAAGTGCATGTGTCATTTCAAAATATTTTTGGTCATTAGTTGAGTTATTTCAGTGTTTTGTACATAAAGACCACCAAGCCCACAGCATATTGAACTGCTCTATCAGTCACTTGACCAGAGGAGTTGCACATTGTGCGTATTTCCCTAAGCAACAACACAACACAGCATGAGTAGGGTATTTTTAACCTTGCATATTAAAGTTACTTGGCCAGTTTTTGATGGCATTTATTGTAACCCTTGTGCTATCCTAGGCACTTTAACATTGGGAGTTGGTCATCTAGACCCACAGTGCGCTGAACCTTTTTTCATTAATGATTTGTGATCTTCACTGGTGTCCATGGATTACATGAAATCTTTCCACCTTTATCCACCTTTGTCATGGTATGGCGAACACATCAATGTAAGGGTGGGGTCATCTAAGAAAGCACAAGGGTTAAAATAATCAAAAATATGCTTGAAATGCTTGACAAAATAAATCCCCCAATAAAAATGACCAGTAAACAGTGTCAGTAATTGGTGCAGAATATTTCTTCCAAAACGTAATCGCTATTGTATCGAATCTAAAAAGCATGGTATCGCCCTTCACTATTATCTCTTTTCACACTCAGCCACAAACCACTTAGGAGAGCCATACCTCACAGCTTGAGGAAGCCAAAATTAGAACACCTTGCATGATTGAAATATCACCAATTGGCTGCATTTAAAATATCCACAAATCTATGACCAAAATGATGACAAAGGGCAACCCTGGTAGAGTTTAAATTTCATTAGAAAGGTTCCCTACTTTCTTCTGATTCTCCAAACCAAGCTCCTACTCTGCTTGTAAAATAATCAAATGGGCCACAACAGTTGACCATGAATCCCATTATTTGCTCTCCTCGTGCTCCATTCACAGCCCTTAACCTACAAATGTCCCCCTAATTCAGGGTAGAAACAAAAGAAAAATGCAACCTCTGAGTCAATTATTTTTTTTCAGCACATCAAAATAATCTAAAAAAAGGCTGAGAGGGATTACTGTTGTGACACACTCAACAGTCTTCAATTTTGAAGGGGAACTACCGCTCGACTTTGCCCTCTGTGTCCACCCAATACAGCAGAGATATGTGAACCAAGACTGTCCTCAAGCATCAATAGTCTTGAGAATCCTCAGATAGACTTTGTCCACTTTGTCTTGACATTGCACTTTACTCTTTTTAGCATCTTTGTGATTTCACTTCTGGCAATGGCTGCCCCAGCCCCAAAGTTCACAGGCTCTGTTTCCTGGAAGTGAAAGATCTGTTGTTGTGATGGAGAATAAAGTACTTCTGTCACCAGCAGACATCATTTGAAGTGCAGACAAATGGCTTTTATTGTTTTTGGCCTGAGGCTCATGGGGTTTTTGCCATGGGGCTACTCAATCAAAGTTCCCCATTCAAGATCTAACCTGATACCTTTCAAAATATGTTATAATCTGAGAAACAATAAAAAAAACTTGGATGCTTGGTCAATCGTTATCTGATAATCTTATGCCACTATATTTTGAATAAATAACCAAAGTGGGAGCAGTTGGGGGCAGCAACAAATCGTAATAACTTAAAAGCCTTGTAACCCTTGTCCTGATCTGTTGAGTTTCTGTCTTGTAAGGAACTTGTAATTCAGAGCAATGTCTTCTATAAAGAAAAGTTCAAAGTACTTTGGCACTGCAAGCTTGTAATGAGTTTGGCACATGTGAAAGAAATTTGCAACACAACAGTGTACACTTTATACTGATGCATTTTATTTATTCCCCCCCCCCCCCCCCACGTAATCTGATTTAAATGGTTGGCTAATATATCCAAGTAAGAGATGACAGGACTTGTAAATCCAAGGTTTGATTTACAAACTGCTTGATTCTGACAAACACAACAAAATACAATACAAAGTCAGCCTTAACAAAACCATTCTGAACAAAAAATTAATAGTTTAACTCTGAAGTCCTGCCTGTCACTTTCTGCTCTTTTTCTTGTCAATGTGTTCAGTTCATATTTGCATTTTAGACATTTAGCTGCCTCTATTTATCTTCCTTGGCAGACATTAACTCCCACTGTCATGTGCTGAAAGGAAGCACAAAATGCGAAAGTGGCTACAAACCAACAGAAGGCCCACTGCATGCAGCGCTCGGATCACAGCGGCAGCCTTTTAGAAGATACTTGTTATGTGAGGCGGGGATGCCAAGAAATAAAATAATAGATTCCATTTTGCAGTTGGAGAGCGATTACAGAGGAGTGACAGGAAAAAAAATGATGTGAATTACTTTTTGAAATCATGAGAGCTGTGAAGAGCAATTCACAGCAGTGCTTTCTCAGAGGACGATTTGACCGGACGAAGCTGCTGATGGACAGCTTTACTACTCTGCCTCCACCATCCTTCCAACGATATAAGATGGCAGAGCTTCATTACAAACGCATTGTTAAATGTTCTTAGACAACACACTCAGTCTAATGTGGGCTACTTTTGGCTCTTTTTGACTAAGCTACAGTAGGCCAAGTAGGCCTGACATTTATCCTCAACATCAGATTTTAAACTCTTGCACTGCATGCTTTTGCTTTTTGGCAATTGTTTAAATAATGAACAATGGTTTCCTTGCACAAAGCTGTCTGGCATATTGGCACTTAGGGTGTATTCAGACTGGAAAAATCTGTTGCTCTGGACAGAGTCTGCTTAATTTGGTCCAGGTCAAGTCCTGAACTTTGCATTAGCTCTGAATTCTAACTGTCTTCAAGCGGACTTTCCTGTTTTGAACAAAAGCTTGCAAACAAAACCATGTGACTAAAGATCTCTTCACACATAGGTCGGGAATTACGAGAGTGGGGCAAAGCCACTACAGACAAAAACTATGGAAGTCCTGTGCTTTGCTATCCTTCAAACATTTTACTTTGCTGACCAATTTTAAATGTCTATATCATTGTCAGGTACAACACTTTTTACTGCTATTTTGATTCAGCGGAGGCGTGCTGCAAGGCGGTTGCCATGGAGACGTTGGGCAAGAAGATAAGTTGATAAGTGTTTACGACAGAGTTTGTTAGGAAAACAGTGAGTAGCAATGTGCATTGTAAAATCGTTTTAATGATCCTGCATTCATCCAACCACATTTGAGTAAGTCCCTGTGTCTCAGGGCGGTGGTGGTATGGCATTATTTTTAAGAGAATTTTGTTAAGAAACTACAAGGTAGCTTTTAGGATGACGTCACAGCAGCCCTTTGGTCATACCGAGTAACGATATGCCGAGTAACGAGACACAGAAAAGCACGTAAAATGCATTTTCAGCTGTGTTAAATCAAAAGTTCTGAAATGTAAACAGTTTTTTTCTGTTTGATAACACATCTGTTGCTTTATATTTGTCAGTGGCTCATCGATTCCTTCATTTCTAACCTGTTTACATCCCGTGAAAATCGGCAACTGTGGTCGTTTTGGTGCAGTTGTTCTGCTCCGAAGACAGATTGAACATTCTCAGTCTGAGGACAAAGTGAATCGAAGCTCAGTTTGATTGGAAATGAACCGAAACCTCCTCCAAAGATGAATCAAGAGCAGTTCCTTGTCCCAGGCCAGGGTTTACTTGAGTGTATGTAGACTGAAATTGTTGCAAATTATCGGGGGAAACGAACTCTGGTCCACTTAAAGAGGATCAAATGTGTCCAGTCTGAATACAACCTTTGAAAAACAACCTCTGCGCATGGACCATGACCTGAACTACAAAACTCCTTTGAAATCCAAGTCTTTCAGGAATCTGTGTATTGTCAGAATTTAGGTGTTTCTCGTCAAGGAGAACAGATGCATCCTAGTATTGAAAATTCCTCTAGTGATGTCAAAGTGCAGAGTCGAACTAAATAAGAAACAAGTGAACAGATGTTTAGAGGGATTTTGTCTATCTCTTGACTTTGCACTCTCCAGCTTTTCAGATTTTTTTAATATTTGCTCTGTTTGTTGGATACATTTTGAAAAAATATGTTTACACTATTTGTCCTTTATTAAACCTTTAGGATTTAAGTGGAGTGGACATTTGTTTCATTATTTTTCTCAACCCTTCACCACCAAAGCTTTAATTCCTGTGTTGTGTGTGACATTCTTTGAACTACCTCTGCAGCTGCTTAGCTCCTCACTGTGTGGAGTGAACTTGTTTTTAATTAGCATTTTTTTTTTTCCACTTTGAACACACACAGTGATTCAGAATTTTAGTCTGCCACTTACAGCCTGGCTTTTTTATCATAAGTGACTGAGTTAGACTCAGAGAGGAGTTTGGTGTTTGCAGTCTTAATGTAACTGAGTGAAAACTTCAATTCCAATTGGTTTTTGTTTTTTCAGATAATAAGCACCAGGTAGGACAGGTAAATGAATTGAAGAATAACCAGGACATTGGATGTTTAATAGTGGGCTGAAGACTCATGTCTTTAAATGGACCAACTCTTTTTTTCTACCGATTACCTACAGTTGGTTGGTTTCTAAAGCTCTACTGTGAAAAGGGAAACACTTTTACAAGAAGCGCTAAGTTTTTATGACATATAGATTCTGAGAAATTCAGTGTGAGAAGTGTATTGCGTTAAAACGTGAGTGTATCACATTAAAAGTAGTTTTAATGAGCCTGCATTCATCCAAGTAAATTTCAGTGAGTTGCTGTGTCTCATCAGTGCTCTACATTTGTCTGCAGCTCTCTGTTTACATTCCGCAATGCTCAGCCACTGTGGCCGTTATGTCCAGTTGTTCCACTCCGGTGGTGCAGCAGTAGGGCGGTCGACTCATGATCGTAAGATTGCAGGTTCGATTCCCGCCTTGCACGCCCATGTGTCGAAGTGTCCTTGGGCAAGACACTGAACCCCACATTGCCTCTGGTGGGAGGTTGGCGCCAGTGTTCGGCAGCGGAGCCACCATCAGTGTGTGTGAATGTGTGTGTGCATGGGTGAATGGGACTGTGACTGTGACTGTAAAGCGCTTTGGGCCTTCGTAATAAGGTAGAAACGCTATATAAGTATACGCCATTTACTATTTTACGTCACTCCGAGCACAGAGCCTAGTCAGACTGAGAAAAAACTCAGAGTAAAAACAGAAAAAACGTCTACAAATTTCCCTTCACTGAATCCTCGTCATCTGCAAAAAAAAAAAATCAACTAGTTTTTTCAGATTTTTTTTAAACTAAATTTCTCATAGTAGCATTTGAAAAACAGCTTTTATCAGAAACCAGGAGCTAAAAATTAAAGTCAACTTCGGCCCCGTTAAGACAGTCCGTGAAAGTATTGTGTGACATTAAACCACCCTGAAAAAGGTTGGAGACCACTGCCTAAGTGTACTGTATTTAATTATTACGGTGCATCACTTTAAAATAACAGTTTAGCTTTGATATTTTACAGCATCCTGCTATAAATTGGAAACACAGTGCTTACTGGAACTATACCCTGTTAAAATTATCACTGTCATTTCAATTATTTTCAGGCAGTAGTTTCACTAGTACTGTAACGTAGGTATTGACAGGCTCCTTAATAAAGTTTATAATTTCGGTTATCAACGTGTTTAGTTACAAAACTGTTAAGTAAAAATATTATGTGCTTTAAAAAAATCTGAACTCATTTTACTAAGGAAGTAACCTATCAATCAAATAATATTGGTGGAATTGACTCATAAAGAGTTTGGCCTTGTCTTTTCAGCTGATCTGTAGTGATCAAACAAATCTGTGGCAGATTTGAGTTTCACTCAAAAAAACAGTTACCCGTGTGCTATCCTAGGCACTTTACCAATGGGAGTTGGGTCATTTAGACCCACTAGACATTGCTCTGAACCTTTTTTCTTCAATGATATGTGATCTTTACTGGTGTCCATGGATTACATGAAATCTTTCCACCTTTATCCACCTTTGTCATGGTAGAGATAACACGTCAATGCAAGGATGGGGTCATCTAAGATAGCACAAGGGTTTTAAACTACTTGAAAGTAAAGCAACATGTTTCTTGGTCATTTCTTTTCATTGTCATCAAAATGTGTTTACTTGGAGTGAAAAAAAAAAACTTTTGGTGAACTGCATAAAGCTTAAAATAAATTAATTTAAAAGAAATGTACACTGAGACAATTTAGGTCCAGTCCACCACAGGACCTGCTACCTTCATGTTTCTCCTACATTGGATTACAGCTGGTCTATAAAGTGGCACCATGATTTGTGCTCTTGGCTCGGCAGGAACGCCCTGGTCCAGCAACCCAGTGATCCCGAAAGGGATACAGCGGGGTCTGAAAAAGGAAGAATGGACTACAGTTAAAAGTATGGCACTGTATTGCTAGAATACAGCTAATTTCTGCATGGATTTTTCACAAAACTTGCATCAAAGATGTGTGGGTTGGTGAAAATCAGTGTGAAAAAAAGCTTTGCATACCAAAAGGTAGAGAAGTGCTATTTAAGTACAGCCCACATGCCCACTACTTCCTACAGTCATAATTGTAGATTAAATGGAAGTACGTAATGTCTGATTTAACTATTTTAAGACCCAAGTTGCTTTCGGTATTATATGATGAGTTAGATCAATTTATTTATCTAACTGTATGTTTTCGTTGTGATAGTGCCTTTCGGCCTAGGTCTTCCTTGAAATAGAAATCTTATCTCAATGGGACTTCCTGCTAAAATAAAGGTTAAGAAGAAAAGAAAAACATATCATATAGCAGGGATGTCAAACTATGGCACATAATCCAAAACAAAACTTAGGTCTCAGACTGAGTAAGATAAACATTTATTGAACATATTAAAAATTAATTTTTAAGCTTTTAAACTTTTAAAATGCAACTTTTTAAACATAAACTAAAATAAACATATATAAGTAAATATAAATAAAACAGACAGGAATATTAATCCAGAATCAATTAAACCTTAAACAAGTTAGAAATAAAGTAAATGTTAAAAGAAAAAAATAAAATGGCTATCGGAAGGGTGAACGATACTGATCCAGAAGGATCCCTTAAAGGGATAACCTTCCCCCTAATTAGTGATTCGATATTAACGATAATAAATACCTCTCTGGAAATGGGTCATGTGCCACAGTCTTTAAGAAATGCAGTTGTTAAACTTCTTCTGAAAAAGTCCAGTTTAGATCCTATTTATCCGATAGGTACCAGTTTGTTCATGTAAATGGATGGTCCTCCCATTGCACTCGAGTTAACTATGGAGTCCCACAGGGCTCAGTTTTACGACGCATCCTGTTAATGCTATATATGCTACCCTTAGGAAACATAATCAGGAAACACAGCATTTATTTTCACTGTTATGCAGATGATACACAGTTGTATTTATCTATTAATCCTGAAGAAAATGACCATATATAGAAACTGAATGCCTGCATCAGAGACATCAAGACCTGGATGACAATTAATTACCTCCTCCTGAACCCAGAAAAAACTGAGGTCATTATACTAGGTCCCAAAAACCTCAGAGATGCTCTGTCTGCTCAGATAGCCTCCCTGGATGGCATAAGTATAGCCTCCATTTCCACAGTTAGAAACCTAGGCGTTTTATTTGACCAGGATTTATCATTTTAGGCTCACATATCTCAGGCATGTAGAACTGCTTTTTGTTCACATTTTTCATATTTGGAATATTGCTAAAATCAGAAATATACTTTCCAAAAGTGATGCCGAAAAACTCATCCATGCATTTGTTACGTCTCGGCTGGATTACTGTAATTCTTTGTTAGCAGCGTGTCCTTAAAGTTCCTTAAGAAGTCTCCAGCTTTTTCAGAATACAGCAGCACGATTGTTAGCAGGAACTAGCAGAAGAGATTACATCAGCCCTGTGTAAGTTTCACTTCACTGGCTTCCAGTTGATTTTAGAATCAAGTTCAGAATCCTCCTGCTAACCTATAAGACCTTACATGGTATGGCCCCGTCCTACATTCAAGACCACATAGTGCCTACCAACCAAACAGGGCACTTCGTTTGCAAAATGCAGGACTGCTTGTGGTTCCCAGAATTTATTAAAAGAACAGTTGGAGAGCGTTTAGTCACCAAGCCCCTGTTTTATGGAATAAGCTTCCAGCTCATGTAAGAGAGGCCGACACAGTTTCCACATTCAAAGTTAGACTTAAAACATTCCTCTTTGGACAGGCTTATTGTTAGACTAGCTAGTGTTCAGAGAATATTTACCTTGCTTTTAATTTGTTTAAATTAAACTTAACAATAACAATAAAGTTGTTAGTAGGCTGCTAGAAGTTTGAAGCTGGGGAAACTATGGTGCACTGGGGTTCTGTTCTCTTCTCTCGCCTACTTCTACTTTCCTTCTCTTCTCTATTTTGGATAATGTATTTATCATTTAATTCTTCCCTTTGTTTGGTGCAGTGTCATGTCTCTCTTTCCCACTCCCCTCCTTGGGAGGGCTTCCAGATTCCAGTTGGCTCATCCATGATCCTATAACTTTTTTTTAATGGTTTATTTCAGCAATCAGATAAGAATAATACACAAAAACAATACAATCATCAGTTATACATTCATACAATGACAAATCAAACTAAGAATAATTAGACATATTAATAAATATTGCTTGAAAGGGAGTGGAAGGAAGCAAACTTATATAATCCCACCCCTGTTCTACTGTAACCATTTTTACAGTATTTATCATTATCCAGTTCCTAGCTTTTATCAGACATAATAAAAAGTCCTGAAATATCAATAAAGCACATGACAAAGATGTATTACTTAAATTGTGTAAAAAATAACTTTTAGAAATCAACATGGCAAATGCAGATCATTTATCCAAAATATATGCAGATTATGTTACTTATAAAAGTCATGTATGAAAGTTGAGGTCAAGTTGTCTGCAGGTCATAAATTGCTGAAAATCAGAGTCACTTCAGACTTTTGGAGAAAGCGATGAACCCAGGTGCCATATTTCTTGAAATTATATTTGGCTCTTTAAATTATTACTGCATGTTGTTTCAGACGTCCGAGATCAAACACTTCTCAAAATCCCTCATGGTGTTAACAACTACAACTTTGGACCTGTCCGGTTTTCTCAATCTGCCTACGCTTCCTGAGAAGCCTGGCATGTTAGGCGATTTCAGCATTCCTTCTGGTCAGATGATCGTTTAGATAAACAGCAGATCCCTTCAGATTCCTCCTTTGATTCATCAGAGCTAGCTTGTGTTTTTGATTCACAAACCTGATGAGGATCGCTGGTTTATCCGTCTCCTTTCTCCTGGGGAGCAGGTGGCAGGTCTCGATAGATCCAGGGAAATCCCTTTAGACGTGAGAAATGATTCCACTTGGTGTTCCAAAGACTCTCCATTGCTCCCCGTTTCAAAAGAACTGCTAGCAATGCAGTTCTAATGCAATAGCTAGCGCTATTAGCATTAGCAATGCTAACTCCAGCTGCATTTAGCTTTGCACAAGGTTTGACCGGTACTGCTTGATATTCCACATCGTCCAGTCTTTTTTCCAGAATGTCAACCCGGTTATCTTTTTGCTCGTTTTGAGCTTGGAATCTTCGGAAGTCTTCCATTAGCTCCCTGAGAGGAGTTAGTTACTTGTCACTAGTCACTTGCTCCATGAAAGGATACAAAGAAGCTTGGATATCATCAAGAGTCTTTTTAAGTTATTCGTAGTCATGGTTTTTCTTAGGGGCCATGGTCAGCTCTCTTTTTTTAGAGAAAAATCAACTTTTAAGTCACTTGAAGATAGTTGTTTAGCCCCCGTGAGACACAAGCCCCTGTGCTGTAACCCGGAACCGGAAAAGCCTACCTGACCGTGTACCTCGTCTCTGGCTTGCCTCTACTACTGCTCCTACACCTACACCTGGCTATGGATCCCGTCTCGACTCGTCTCGCGCCCCCGCCGTTACCCAACTTCCTCTAGAGAAGATCATTTGCTGGACTTTAAATATGTAGTTGTGGGGTTAGATAAGTTAATTCTTCTCTATGAGTTCTGGTACATTGCCTGTCCGTCCTGGGGGAGGATCCCTCTTTCATGTGGACACCCCTGAGGTTTCTTCGTTTTTTACGGAATCTATTTTTTTTAGGAGTTTAATATAGTTTTAAATAATCTGTAGGCTGGATATGACTTTAACAAATGTGTTTTATAGTATTAACTATTGGTATTCACCCAACAAATGTAGTACTGTGACAAATACAATTATAATGACTCCGGTTGGATTAAGCATGTTTTAAAATAGAATAAAAATATTTTAGTGAAACACGGAACACAGTTAAAGCACAGCTCCATGAACTGGTACATTACATGATGCCTTAGTTACATGACAAAACAATGGTAAATGCCTTTGTTACATTCACCATTGTTTTGTTCCAAATGAGAAACGGGTGGTGGTTTGCTCCAGCCAGTCCTATATGTGATTTTCCGTCTCTACAGGAAAGCAAGGCTTTGAGCCTTGGGTGAGAATGTGAGATTCACAGCTCTCTGAAAGCTTTGGAGACAAAACGGTCAGATTGTCAGGAGCTTATTTACCCAAGCTGAGCTGAGCGTGGAGAAGCGAACAGTGCAGCAAAATAAGAGAAATGGAAGTCTGACAATTGGAATGGCAGCAAAGATGCAGTTTAACAGAGGTGAAATGGATGAGGAAGAAATGTAGAGGAGCAGGGGACTCAAAAGGAGATATCTAAGGAGCTTTGGGGCCATTAAAATTCCTCAGCAGTTATTACACGCTTCTGTGGCTGAAGCTTGGATCCCCAACCCCCCTGAAACACCGTCCTGGGAGACAACCCATCAATCAGACTCTTCTTCCACCTTTTTTCTGTGTGAATGTCAGAATCACTCACTCTCACTCCCACTTTGTAACTGCATGAATTCCTCCATTTTTTTCCTCATTTCCTCATCTTCCTCACATTTCCACACACATGTAGGACTGTACTGACACTGTGCAATGCTAAATTCAGACAGCAAAAACACAAGAAAAACTAAATTCAATTAAAATGCTAATAAATACAATTGTATTTTTATAGTGCACACAGTTGTCAGATAAAGCCTAATTTATAGTTCTCAATGCACCTTCGAGGTTAAAGCTGTTTATAATTTGAAAGTGTGCGTTGTCAGTTGTTGGTGTTACTGTTCTTCTCGTGCTGTGGTATTCTCTGCAAAAAATATGACTGCAC
Source organism: Oryzias sinensis (assembly GCA_037389245.1). Classification (NCBI taxonomy): domain Eukaryota; kingdom Metazoa; phylum Chordata; class Actinopteri; order Beloniformes; family Adrianichthyidae; genus Oryzias; species Oryzias sinensis. Next base: position 21,093,212 of record CM074493.1, read on the forward strand.
GCCAACCATATATATAAAACCAGAGACAGTTATCCTGTATAAAGATAATTAAGATTAAAATTGCATTAATTACATACTTTTTATTGAGGCCTCTGATTGGTCAGTTTATAACTTTAATACCTTGGTTTTTTTCCATGTGTGGCTCACGGCAGCTATACAACTATCTTCAAGTGACTTAAAAGTTGATTTATCCAACAAAAAAAAAAAAAGCTGACCATGGCCCCTAAGAAAAACCAAGCAACAGGTGACTTCAAAGACCTTAAAAACACTCTGTAGAGTGTCTCTGGAACACCAAGTGGAATCATTTCTCATGTCTAAAGGGATTTCCCTCGATCTAAATAATCTCGAGACCAACCTGCCTCACAACCGCAGACCACGTGTAACCACACCAGCCCAAGACCTCCACATCCAGCATGTCCACCTCCAAGATCATCTGAGACCAGCCACAACAATCTGTTTGCATAACCACAGAATTTCTGCACAAACTGTCAGAAATCCTCTCAGGGAAGCTCATCTGCATGCTCGTCGTCCTCATCGAGGTCTCGACCTCACTCCAGTTCGTCGTCGTAACCGACTTGAGTGGGCAAATGCGATGGCGTCTGGCACGTTGGAGAGGTGTTCTCTTCACGGATGAATCCCGGTTTACACTGTTCAGGGCAGATGCCAGACAGCGTGTGTGGCGTTGTGTGGGTGAGCGGTTTTCTGATGAAAATGTTGTTGATCGAGTAGCCCATGGTGGTGGTGGGGTTATGGTATGGGCAACGAACAGAGGTGCATTTCATTGAGGGCATTTTGAATGCACAGAGATACCGTGACGAGATCCTGGGGCCCATTGTTGTGCCATACATCCAACAACATCACCTCATGTTGCAGCATGATAATGCACAGCCCCATGTTGCAAGGATCTGTACACAATTCTTGTACGCTGAAAACATCCCAGTTCTTGCATGGCCAGCATACTCACCGGACATGTTACCCATTGAGCATGTTTGGGATGCTCTGGATTGGCGTATACGACAGCGTGTTCCAGTTCCTGCCAATATCCAGCAACTTTGCACAGCCATTGAAGAAGAATGGAGCAACATTCCACAGGCCACAATAGACAACCTGATCAACTCTAAGCGAAGGAGATGTGTCGCACTTCATGAGGCAAATGGTGGTCACACCATATACTGACTGGTTATCTGAGTCCCCTGACCCCCTCAATAACACAAAACTGAAGATTTCAGAGTGGCCTTTTCTTGTGGCCAGTCTAAGGCACACCTGTGCAATAATCATGCTGTCTAAACAGCATCTTGATATGGCACACCTGCGAGGGGGGATGGATTGTCTCGGCAAAGGAGAAGTGCTCACTATCACAGAATTAGACAGATTTGTGAACAATATTTCAGAGAACTGGTTATTTTTTGAATGTGGAAAATGTTTCACATCTTTGAGTTCATACCATAAAAAATGGGGGCAATAACAAAAGTGTTGGGTTCATATTTTTGGTCAGTGTATTTGACACCCCCCCTGCATGTTTATATCACATAGATACTGTCCGGGTCAATTTGACTCAGCAATCAAACTGGAGGTACAAGGATGTCTTGTTAGTGTTAGTATTTCTTTATTTTGCAGCTGTGCGACATATTCCACCCAAATCACACACATAGACAAACACACATGCATAGGTGTTATGACTTTTGACAGGAACCATTTATGTTCTTGCGGGAAAACTCAACCCGCATTCAGTTGACAATCAACAGGGGAAGGGAAAAACATATTAAAGATTCTCTGCATGAGAGTCCTTGCAACATTACACTCTGTAAGGCAGAGTGGCACCTTTACAAAATGAGCAACCAAAGCAGAAAGATGACAATCCAGGAGGTTTTGGAAGTCATCACTGATCATGATCGGAAGAAGACTATCTTGAGCTAAATTCTGATTCCAATCATTATGATTATGAACAAGATGAGGGAATTGCTATTCCCCTTCCACCAGGCAAGACATTAATATCAAAGAATGGTGAAATACATTGTCTTCATCCCCAAATATGCGTCAGGCAAAACTGTCTGCAGAAAACATAAAGACAGTGCCAGCGCCCACTAGGATGGCAGTGACTCGTGTGACCATGTCAAGACAAGCATGACCTGTGCGAAATGTGCAAAATTAATTTGTACAAAGCACAGTGTGATGACATGTCACTCATGTGCTGTGTATGTGTACAGACACACACACAAGTTCATATTGTGAATGCCTGTCTGTTGTAGTGTGATTTGGGTTTTTTTCTGGTTCACAGGGCACATATGTAGAACAAAATTTCAATATCATGTTTCAATGTTATTTAAAACTATTGTATTTTATATGTCGGTCTCTCAGAGTAATACAGTAGTGAAAATTAAAAAAGAGTTTGAACATGTACATTTTTTAAGAAAAACGAGTGAATTATCTAATAATTGAACCATTACCTGTTGGAAGTAAGGAACACCATTTCACTAAATGTTGATAGAATAATTAGTAATAGAGTTAGTAATGAAATATTCACACTGCTTGTTATCATTTTTTGGGTTTCAGACATCTTTTGGTTAATTATACATGCACCGGGTCAAATTGACCCAGGAACATCATCTCTGTTCCTCACAAATGAACATAACAGGAGGGTTAAACCACTCGGTCAACCGGACCGGTCCAAGGTTCTGGTTGTTAACACCATGAGGGATTTTGAGAAGTGTTTGATCACAGACATCTGAACCAACATTGTTTAATAATAACAGTGTAAATTATAGAAACTGTTTAAACCAGAAGAATGGCTGTTAATCAACAGAAGAAGGAATACCAACCTTGGTCATTCGACAAAATAAGGACCTTTTTTTTATTTTATTTCTCAGCATTACCTTTTTTATAAAAAAATAAAAATAAAAAAGTGCTTAATCATTTATTGATGATGATTAAATTGATTGATTTTTAATACAACTTCACTTGCTCCAAAAACTGATTCATGATTTTTCCTACTGAAACACACATTTTCAATGCACATTTTTAACTTTTGATACTTGATCAATTTTTGATATGAAAATTTTTGAAATAGTGTTATGTCTATTTTACTGGTATACTGTTATTGTTTTTAATCATATTCATGATTTTTATAATTAACATAATCTGTATATATTTTAGATAACTGATCTGCATTTGCCATGTTGATTTCCAAAATAGTTGTCTTTTACATAATATTAATAATAATTAATTAATAATAAGTAATTCATCTTTGTCATGTGCTTTATTGATACCTAAGGATTCCTAATTCTGTCTGATAAAGTTATGAACCAGATCAACCTGATCAATTGCTTTGATGACCTTGGCCAACCAGGAGGTATGGCATGCTATGTCCCTAGTTCCTGGTCCGAGGAGATCGAACCTAGCTCGAATCTCCGACACCAAGGTCACTTTGATATCTATGCGAAAATATGTATATATTTTATATGTGTGTCTATATAGTAATACAAATTTATATATTTTTCAGTTTTAAATTTTTTATTTTTATTTATTTTTTAATGTTCCCTGCCACTTGTACTGCCTTTTTACAGGAGTACTAATCCAGAGAGGGTCTCTTGAATACCTCTCCTTCTTTTTTAGTGCTTTTTTACTTTTGCATGCTGGGACTGGTTACCCGTAGCCAGAAAAACCTTTTCTGCTACTTTTACTTTTTCCTCTGGGACTGGTAACCCGTAGCCATAGAAACCTTTTCTGCTACTTTTCTTTTGCATGCTGGGATTGGTTACCCGTATAGACAGAAACATTTTCTGATATTTTTATTCTTTGCGCTTGGGAATGGATACCCGTATAGCCAGAAACAGTCACTGCTATTTTTATTCTTTATTCTTTGCACTTGGGACTGGATACCCGTATAGCCAGAAACCTTTTCTGCAATTTTTTTACTTTTAACACTGTGATTGTACGCAAAACTCACTCAGTCCTGGGGTTTGTCATTTCTGGTCGGATCTCGTCAAGCCACCGCTGGCAGATGAGGGTTAGACTTATGACGCAGCAAAGAATTCGCCTTCCGGGACTTTCTTCCGGACGGCCTATATTGTCCAAGTGTGCGCACGGCTTCAGCACGTCATCCTCAGTCCACCACCGGTGGGTATGTTGAGATCCGGGTCACGGCATCCAGATGTCAGGGCTCTGACGTTTTCCTTAATAAAGAGAAGAACCACACAGGAGATGAGAACTTTTGCTAGACTTCTGCAGAAGGAGAATCGGTCTGTGACAGCGCGAACTGTCACAGAGGAGTTCTACCTTCCCTGTTTATACGTCTCTCTTTATTGAAAACTGAAGGTTGCAGACATGAACGTGGGTCATTTAATCAGGAGCAACAGGAACATCATATTCTTGTATAATCAGAACTTTTCAGGTCATTGTTTTCTTACTGAAAGATAGAACTGAGACAATCATATTATGGTGATAATAGCGTGTAAGCAAATGATAATTACATAACTCTAACACATGTAACAAAATGGTTAGGGTGGAACAGGGTTGGGATTAAATAAATTTGCTTCCTTCCACTCCCTTTCAAGCAATACTTAATTTTATGTGTAATTATCCCAAGTTTGATACATCATTGTATGAATGTACAACTGATGATTGTAATGTTATTTGATTGCTTGAAATAAACCATTTTAAATCAAAATCAAATTTAAAATCAAAACTTGCAATGAAGAAGAAAAAAACAAAGTAAAAACAAAGATAATGATTGAGCAATATCAGTTTTGTTGTCAATAAAAGGCTTTGGATTTCGGAACACAAGGGGGATAGGTCACTCATTCATTTTCTCATATTTAGTCAGTCCATTGTATACATGAAAAACACATTTAGTTCACATGGGTAATCTTCTTCCAAGCATTCTCTTAAAGGGTAAAGTGTCTTATTAAAATGCACTGATGATGAACCTTTACCATCTCTTCTGCTGTAACTGTTAATGTCCGTTCATACTTGCAGAGAATGATTATAAATACCTCCACTTCATTAAGCTTCATTTAGTTTTACACATGACTGTCTAAGGAGAGAACTAAAAGCTGAAATGAGTCAAAGACTAAAACTTAAAGCCACGTAATTTCAACAGCTGGCTATTCGGGGGACAGTTTGCCTGTAAGTTAGCTTTGAACTAGACGGGGAAAAAAGCTTAAAGATCTATGTTAGCATGTGTAAACGTGTGTTTCCCACTTGTGCGTTAAAATCTTATGCAATCAGGTATTTCTACTAAGGTTTTTAAGACATTTTTGGTCTCTACGTACAAAATGTGCATCCTTTGAAAGCGCATTGATTTGATTTGTGTGATTTATTCCAAGCTTGTGTACAATTATTCAACATATATACATAAACAATAGATATGACCTGCATAGCTCAAAAGACAGTGGGAGATGAAAAATATTCATAAGTTGTGACAAGAAACATCTTGGCATTCTCTTGATGAGCTTCAATTCTTCAATTTTACACACACAATTCCATACACATAAATATTAAGATGCATAGTAGAAAAAACATAATTGTTGCATCATTTATTATCTGTTCAAATATTAAGACTGTTTATATGTTATATATTAAATGTAGTACCTAAATATTAAAGTTGTAACCTTTACTTGTATCATCGGCCCTTTCCTTGTCTTACATGTTGACAATAACTTCTTGTATTTTGCTTTAAAATGTTTAATGTCCGGCCATAGTTTTACATGGATCTCAATGTTGATCCACAATTTAACCCTACACAGTGAAACATATTGAAAGTTGACTAAGTTGAATTTTGACCAATCAGGGACTCAGATTTGATAGTGACATATGGATGGTGTCCTTTTAATTCACGGAAGTGCCAAACACTTGAAATTTCATCATGGAGGAGAAATTAATAATTGTGGTTTGTGCCCGACTAGAATCATACGAAACCAAGTCTTTCACGTATGAAACAAAATTCAAAAGATTTAAACAACAGGTACATACACTAGTATCAGGTAGCCACAATTCAGTGTGAACACCGCATTAATTGTGTGTACAAGTATGCCTGTTTAGCACGTCATTGATGCGTGGGCAACCTGAGATGTGTTTTCCTCTAAATCTACACAATATCAGTAAACAGATGTGAAAGGAATGGATTTCCAGTCAGGGAAAACTGTGGCCGTTGGGAGTTGGCATGGAAAAAAGGAGGAACGTAGGAACGGATGGAAAGGTGAAATTAGAACTCATCGTGTGTTCAAACTCTCCTCTGCTGCAGACGTCAAAGCTTCACCTACACTGATGCCTCTGTGGCAGTGAGCTCTGATGCCATCACATGATGCTGTCTCCTGCCAGGGCGGGTTCTAAAACCAAGGTTCAGATCATTACAGCTGTGAAGAAGAAGAAAAAGGCAAGCTGCCTCAGAGGAAAGATGACTGACAACAGCAAGTCCGACCATCAGTCATCGTCCAAAAACCTGAAAAAAACAAAACAAAAAAGGAATCTCTCAGAGGGGAAATTTCAATAGAGCAGTATTTTCTTTTCGAGACAGATTTTTTTTTTCACATGTAAGGTTTTCCTCTTTTTTATTTTATTTTTTTTTAAACTTTTTTTAGGGATAGTTCTGTTTCACCCATAAAGAAGACAACAACAGAACGAACGGCTGTTTCATTTTCTGCTATTTAAAGCGTTTGTGTTTTGTTGTGATATTGTCCTGTTTATTTTTTTCTCCTCTGCCTTTTGAAAAGAAAAAGAAGAACAAAAAACGTACAGCACAAAAGTTTTGATAGATTGTTTTCCTTTCTCCTGCTTTAGGACTTGATCTTGCTCAAAAAACTATTTTTCATAATGGCTTTTCAAGGTGATGTTATTGGCTTTTCTTCTGCCAAGTATTTTCTACATTTTTCCTTTAAACTATAAAAAAACTGCATTTCAAAGGCCAAGGTGAGAAATGCACAAAGTATAAATATTAGTGTAAATTATAGAAAATCTGTTCATTTCTGCATTGTAGAAATCAGATAAAAATATAAAGAAATGTGTGCAGTTAACAAAAAAAAGCAAACCAGTGAAACATTTCAACCTGACAAAAATCCATGTTTGTTATTGCTGAGGCTCAACTTTTATCAAGGACATTTTTGCTGCATTTGCCCGTTGTACCCACAATTTTTCTCAGCAAGAACAGAGATCTGCTCAAAAAAGACTTTTGGCTGTTCTCATCTTTAAACTACAATATAGTCATTTTTTGTTGGCACAGCGATTCTACAGAGAGCCTCGCAGTCTCCAGCTCGTTTGTCTTCTATGATTTCATCCTATTGCATCACAGTTTGTCACGTGTTTTCCAACTTTATCTGGTGGAGAAAATGGTCAGGGAAGGGTAAATATTAAATTTTTTTCAAAATTTGTTCACTCAGATCTGTAAAGGCACGTATGCCCTACATTGTTATAGGACCTTGAAAGTTTTTCTACTATAAAAAAGAAAGAAATGAATAACCACGTTTTTCTTTCATATTTCTCAAACATCTATTCTTTAAAAAAAAAAAACATATTTTTAAAAGAAAACCTTATTTCCTGAAAGCTACGTCCTTGACATTTTTTGGAAATGCTCTTAAGTTGTTTGGATCTCTACAGGAGGCCTGAACACACCATTATCGAAATGGAACTGAATCTGTGGAGAAGTCACATGTGGCACATGCATCAGGTACTTTAGTATTTCCAAACCCGTGGCCCCCCTCTTCTAGAAGGCTAAAATGTGTCCTGTGAAGCAAATAAATAAAATTTAAAGCAATCTTGCAGCACTCCAGGGCACACATATATGGAGACGGAAACGGGAAGGACACACAATCTGCTTCCTGTGCTGAGTCAATGTGCCTCTTTCAGTGCAAATCAGATTAAAATATAATAAAATACATTAAATACATAATTGATTCTAGAGAAAAAATAAAAAGTTGTAATTTTCTTTTTTTTTAACATCCTACAGAGTGAATGGTGGTTATAGTTCAGGGGTGTCCAAACTACGGCCCGCGGGCAAACTGCGGCCCGCGGGTCTGTTTTTATTGGCCCGCAGCAAATTTTGAAAATATAATTGAATATGGCCCGCACATGGCGCTGTTGCACTTCTAAGTTTCAACACTAGATGGAGTTGGTCACAGAAAGGTGTGTTGCGGAGTGGGTGTGTGCTGAGCGCCCCGCGTGCCACGAAAGAGAAGGGAGGTGGATATGTGTTAGCACTGATCGGAGGTGTGGGGGGTTGATATATTGTGAGTTCGGAGGACGGAGCATTTTAATAAATAGCATTCTGAACTGTGAAAAGGTATTTCCTTTATGTAAAAAATAACTTGTTTTGTTTTTGGATATTTTTTTGTTCTAAGCTGCATATTTTGTCACAGAGTGTACTTGTATAATGAAACTTTTTAAATTGTGTGCGTTTAATGTTAAAAGTGTCCACGTTGGTCACCCATAAGCCCCTTTTTTTTGCTCTACTTTTCTGAGAAAACAGGACTTCGACTCTTAATATAATACTACTAATAATATATATAATACTAATCTACAAAATCGTGCACTCTGCCAGTCAACCACACTAACGGCTATGTAAAGATCTGCTGGCTTCAGCTGCTCAATAAACCCGTTCTGAACTGCGTGGTTGGAATGAGGTTTCATTGTCTGAGTGAATGTTTCATTTTGATGTGCGCTTGTTTTATGTGGCACAGATCAGCATCACTGCTCCCACTGAGAGCAATGTTCTTCACATTATAGGTGAGTTAAAAATACACAGTAATCATGTGTCAATATGTCCCCTCTTGTGTGCGGCCCGGACCTTTGCTCATTGTTCTGTATTTGGCCCTCACCAAAAAAACTTTGGACACCCCTGTTATAATTGTAGTTAAGGATGGAGAATAGACTTCTGACAAAAGAAACCCTATGCCAGGGGTGCCCACCCTTTTTTGGCATGCAAGCTACTTTTGAGACGACAAACTCCAAAATATCTACCTATTTATCTAGTATCTTTTGTCTAAAATGCTTTGTTTATGCACTGATAATAGATAAAACTACACAGTAAAGGTTAGGGTCTGTACACTTTTTTAGCAATGGTTTTCAATAACCTTTCCATAACCTTTCATTAGATTTCCAAAACCAAAAATAAACACATTTCAGTCAGACTATTTTAGTTGGTGCCGCTAAATCAAACCAAGACACATATTGATACATCCGAGTTTGTCTGCCACCCTGTTAAAATTGCAGCCACCGTAAAAAAAAAAAAAAAAGTTACCCTCAATGTGCTTTAACAGATGTTCAATAAACTCAAGTTCATTGATTTTTATTTTTTAGTTTTATAACCAAATGCGGGTGACACAAAAAATAATTTACACAGATCACATCAGATCACAATCGCTAGATTTACAATACAAGAGGTCAGGCTAAAATCATCACAGGGCCATCATCTGCGCAAACATCTCGAAGCAGTGAGGCAACATTTTCTACGTACTGGAGCTGTAAAGGGCGAGTAATGGAGATGGCGACATAAAAGCTTTAATCGTGCTTCATGAGCCATGCTTCATGAATTAGGGGGAGCTCTTAAGTTCACCCCTACGCTTGATTTTGCCAAACATTTCAGGCAGTGATGGTTTCACAGTGACTCTCTCGCTGCAATTAGCAAACTGTGACGGAATGTTTAAACTCATTTACATCAACCTGCCGTCTTCGTTTGACCTTTAATCATTTCCCAGCGCTCCTCGTCACTGCATTTATGCATCTGTCTCCTATCAGTCTGCTGCTGTCAGCAACATGGTTGCCCAGTGACAAAAAATGATAGCATTGTTACTTATCAGCTGCTGCCCCTACTTTATTGGAAACTTTGCTTACAGAGCTTATGGATCTTATAATGTGGTTTTAATTTTAATTGGATGTAGGCAGTGTTTAATTAGCCATACATTTCTCAGTGGAGTGCAACACAATGGCCAAATGGAGAACGGTGCAGCGATTTAACATTAGCATTCAGTGTAAAGGACTGACTTAGAAGCATGTTTGCCTCCCCTGACTCATTTTAGCTTCTGATTTTGGGTAATTTTCAGCTTGAAAGATGGTTTAGGGACCTTTACTGCCTCAGTGTTCTCATTGATTCTACCTGGGTGTCTCTGCTGCAATTTACGCCTGTAGGGTCTGTATAGCACGTGTACTATCTCACAGCAATTTTGTGGTATAGGTAGATATGCAGCATGGTAGCATGTGCTCCTCAGCTCGCACCCATCTTCACAGAAATCTTCAACCTCTCCCTGGCCCAGGCAGTGATACCGTCCTGAAGCTGGCAGCTTGGTGCTCAGACAACAACCTAGCTCTGAACACCAAGAAAACCAAAGAGATCATCGTGGACTTCAGGAGGCACAGCACCGACCCAGCTCCCCTCTACATCAATGGAGAGCGTGTGGAGAGGGTTCACACCTTCCGGTTTCTGGGTGTAGTATTGTCCAACAACATCTCCTGGACAGAAAATATCACAGAGGTCATCAAGAAGGCTCAGCAGAGACTCCACTTTCTGCGGGTCCTCAGGAAGCACAATCTGGACCCCAGCCTGCTGACAACCTTCTACCGCACGTCCATAGAAAGCCTTCTGACGTACTGCATTACAGTGTGGTACGGCAGCTGCACCATGGCGGACAGGGAGAGACTGCAGAGGGTAGTCAAAGCAGCTCAGAGGATCATCGGCTCCCCTCCCTGTCGGACATCTATTCCTCCCGTTGTCTAGACAGAGCGGGGAAGATCATAAAAGACAGTTCCCACCCTCAGGACTGTTTGACCTGTTGCCCTCAGGAAGGCGCTACAGGTGCATCAGATCGAGGACAAACCGCCTTAAAAACAGTTTTTTCCCAAAAGCCATAACCATCCTGAACTCCCACATGCACGGTCACTGACAGCTCCACCCCCATGTCTCTCTCTCTCACTATGCGCATCCCATCATGTAAAAACCATCCCAATATGTGCAATACCATCCCATCATGTAAAAACCATCCCAATATGTGCAATACCATCCCATCATGTGCAATACATTAAGTGCAATATATCTCTGCATTGATAGACACAGCAGGTTTCTTCTGTGTCTGTCATAACTACCTCTCTGCAGAAATTTCTATTGTAGATCTTGTTCTTTTGTAGTTTGTAACTTGTAAATTGTGCCCTTCATTTTGAGAAATTATTTTATTTTATTACTATATTATTCTGCGAGTTTTTTCTCTCTTGTATGTTTGCACTGAATAGTGAGCGGCTTTAATTTCACTGCATGTGTGTGTGATGTGAATTGTACATGTGTACAGTGACAATAAAGGCATTCTATTCTATTCTATTCTATATTGCAAGGCATAGTTTTACATATACAATTCAGATAAAAAAGTAGTGATGACCATATGACTATATAATAATTATTATATAATTATCATATAATTCCATTCTTATATTTAAACTTTTCAGTATGTAACTGTTCATTATGATATTTCTGGCAGTAAATATATGTAGATTTAAGCATTTGTTCTTGCAGCACTTCTCTCATTCCACATTTTTGTGTCTCTTGGCTTGGGAGTGTGTGTAATTGTTCTTGAACTGCTTAACAATAGGTCTGTGATTATGCTCAAAGCAACTTATCACCACTACCACTCCTTAGATTGAGCCGACACCCGCGAACTTTACAATGCTAATTTTAATTTGCATAAGAATGGGGCACAAATAGAGAAACTTGAAAGAACAATATCATACAAAATCGACTTTTTAGAGCTTTAATTGTATTATAATGTTAATTCCTCGTGAAAAACACCCCCACTACTTTAATTTTTAATGCACAATATGCACATACGTCTTTGCAAAAGTTCGGATGTTGTTTGTTTTTGTGGACAAAATGCAAAAATGCTGCGGAGGCCGGCTCTAGGTTGACGTTATGAAGCGGGTGGCACCCAAAAGGAGCGAAAGGCAGTGCTTCAGAGATCGAGTGGTCTTACTTCTAGGTAGGAATATAAGCTCGTAAAAATAACTGATTTAGTAAAAAAAAAAAAAATCATTCTTTAGCGTGCCAAAGGTCATTTATTGTCATGTTCATGGATATAAATGCTATCTAAAGCATGCTTTTGAGAAAAAATATCAATGATTTTTTTTTGAGAAAAAAAACATACAAATGTCGTTGGCGACATCTAAATAACACATGTTGTTTGACGTACCGTAACTCTTTGACTGTTTATTGTGAATCAGCAGATTCAGACGCAGAGAAAAGTCACTTTTTAAATTGGCTTTGCACTAGTATGCAACACATTACTAACATTTTGGCACAAGGGTAGTTTGGTCTGCTTCAAATCTGCTGGACTTACTTAAGTTAAAAGTTGAAGAGCTATGGTAGTCAAGGATTCCAAAAAATGTATCTGTTTTGTGTCAGATTATACATTGGACCTAATATTCTATATGACTCTCCAAAGAAATTAATTCATTTTAACACTCACGCAAAACTCAAGAAAATAATCAAAATCTCCTAAAAGGTTTACCGTCATCTCATTGTGTCAATTACACCAGAAAGCTTCAGAAAAGGCACAGGTTAGCCTTTGAGAAATGTTACATGTTTAGAGAGTTTTTTTCAGTACTAGCCAGCTTGAAAAATCAGTTTCATCAGATTCTTTTCTGTCACTTTATGTAAATCATCATGGAATATGGGTATGGCTTTGAAAATTTCAGTGACATAAATCACAACGGCAATCTTCTTTGCTTCAAAATAGGCTACTTTGACATTTATGGCTCTTTAACTGCAGCAGCTCATAAAAACAAAAGAAAAACAAAAAACTATGTGAAAATACACTAGTCATTGCATTGCATTAGGAATTCAATAGAGTTTTATGGCATACAAACTTTTAACATTTCACATATTGGTAACACTTTCTTTTACAGTACAGTACTTACAGTCTACTTGTTGTAAATACCACTTACAGTGTAAGTGGTATTTACATGGCACTTATTGTGAAACTACTGGGTACTTTCATGGTATTTACTGTAGAGTATGTAGAGTAAGTATGAACCAAATAGTACCACATAAATACACATTAAGTACCCAGTAAGTTTCATAAAAAGTACCATGTAAACACTTTGTAAGTGCCCAGTGAATTCCATTAAAAAAGTACAATGTAAATACCCTCAAAGTACCCAGTAGTTTCACAATAAGTACCATGTAAATAGCACTTAAGTACACTGTAAGTACTGTACTGTAAAAAGAAAGCATTACCCACATATTTGCTGTTGCTGACAAACAGACATCCAAAATACAAAGGTTCTAGACCCTGCAAAGAAGTCTGGGAGGTTTGTTTTTCTTACTTTGTATGTTTCCTTTTTGTTATGCTGCATAAAGATATTTTTTTTTTTTCCAATTTGACATGAAGAAATTAGAAACACCCCACAAATATTTTATATAATTTGTCACTTGGATCTGAAATCAGATTGCTTAATGCTTTTTGTTTGCCCCACCTTTCTGCCTTATGAAACCAAATAAAAGATAGTCTAAAATGTCAAAAGAAAAAAAATTGCTGATTGAATAGTGTTTTATTCGTATGCAGTGCATCAGGTACCAAGGCTAGGTTAGTTTCTCGCAAACCATAAGAAACCAAGAACTTTGTTAGATATCCAAGTTTTTTAGAACTATTACAGTCTGAACTTTTGTTTCTTGTATGTGCATATAAATAATTTATGATGACCATTTTTTGGATACTAATAGCAAACTGAATAAAAAGAAAAAAATATTTATGACAAAGCCTCACCTTTTTCCAAAATGATAACAAAAGGCATAGATCCAGAGTCCAAAAATATTATTCCTAGGTTAATTGGTTACTCTAAATTGTCCCTAGGTGTGAATGTGTGCATGGGTGTGTGATATGTTTGGCCTTGTGACAGACTAGGGACGTGTCCAGGGTGTCTCCTGCCTTCGCCCACAAGTGGCCGGGATAGGCTGTGGCAGCAGCGTGACTCTGAAACAGACAAAACGGTTAAATATATGTAAAGAGTTTTGGAGCCGCCACTTCACCCCTTGGCTTATTCTTTGTCATTTAGACATTTAAGCCAAACTCCCATGAAATATGTTTGCAGGTAATAACTACCAAAGTAGATACAGACAAATGGAGACAAAAACATGTTTTATATTTAAAGGAAACAGCAAATTAAACTGACTTTTTGTTACACAGGTGCTGCACTTTCAGGATGTCAAATGCTACGTTCACACTGGGCTCAGAAACGCACGACCAAGCAATCACTTTTGATTAAAAGTCTATCTAAATGTGTGCAAATGCGCATTTTGGGCTCTCACGTTCACACGTTGTGACGCAGACTTCTACATGTGTTTGCAGGCTCTATGTACAAAATGTGCTGCAATTAAACGCGCACATATCGGAATACAGCAGTGAAAGATAAAGTCTGGAGAAAGATTCATGAGATGTCCACTGCTTCATAATTGCACACCAAGCCTCTTCCAATTGTCAGTACAAGTACTTGTATCGGGACAGACCTGTGTAAACATTAGTTAACATCAAATGCTAATAGCACATTCAAACACCTGCCTTCAGCCTCTATCATAAGACTCTCCCACAAAACTGGTAGCAATCCCAGTACCCCAAAGATAGATCAAGCAGCGCTAAACACCAAGCTACAGCAAGAAACGCTTTCGGTGGAATTGCACAAATCACAGTCGAACATAAAATAAAAGTCTTTGGTTTGACTGGATCTTTGGGGCTACTGATCATCTGATCCAAGAGGCTAGAAAGGAATACATGAATGCACTAGCTCAGAAAGATGTTAAGACACCTAACTATTTAGATATGAATAAATAAATGTGGATTATGTGCTAGAGCAGCTCTGTTTTTCTGTCTGACTGAATAAGCACGAATAACAAGCAGACGTGTGCACACCCACATGTCAAATGCCCAATCCATCTGCCTTCAGATGCAATTTAAATGAACAGACTTTTCCACCATCACTTTGCACCTTCTACTTTAAGTTGCACTGCAAATGGTAGTTCTTTGATTAATAGCTTACTTTATAACATGCACAAACACACCGCTGTTATGTTTTGTGGCATTCCAGCAATGTTCTAACGGAGGGAAAATCAAGGGATATCTTTTTATTTTCTTTCAAGTAGATTTTTTTTTGTATGTGCATTCCAAAACACCTTCAATGTGTAACTTGGAGACGTCCTCAGGAAAGAACCCACGGGTCTTGGGTGTTTTGGATCTTTGATCTTCAGACGTGTGAGGGTGATTAGGTTTATGTTTACACTGCTTGATAGTGGTACAGATGGTGACTGCTACTACAGTCACCAGTGTGTGCATGGGTAAATAGAACTGTGACTGTAAAGCACTTTGGACCTTCTAAGTAAAGGGGTAATGGCCAACAAGGTGTCCATTATCAGAAATTAATGGAGCCTTAACCGTCCAACATGCCAAATGTGTTAATTTCTGATAATGGACACTTTGTCTGCCATTGACCCGCTTATACCTTAGTCACTTTCAAAAGAAATAAATATTCAATCAATTTTAGTACTTTATTCTTGTTATCTTTTTGTTTAAAATAGCTTTTTCACAAAAAGCGGACTATTATATACGTGGTGCAGTGTGTTGTCATTGTAGCAGAAGAGCCAGCACCGACCTTGACTGCAAAGGAAAAAGTAAAGGAAAACTGATATAAATGGTTATTGTCATGAAATAAGAAATGCATCAGTTCAGAGAAAAAGTTCAGTGATATAGAACATTCGAGCTATGTGCCTGGAACTTCTTTTTCAGGTTTACTTTATGAGTCTCTATTATCATTTTGAATTGACACCAAGCAGATTTGAGTATCACCCTGACCGGGTTGCAAAGCACAAGAGTTTAAAAAAGCATGGAACCCTGTCTGGAAAGTTTTTAAGGAAAAATGGAATATGTTTTAAAAACTAGTCTTATTATCTCATTATGGAAAAGCAATAGGTAGTCCCACTAGCTGTTTTATAATTTCCTTTAACTAAGGAGTAAAACAATCCTAAATCATACATTTTTAAGCAAGAAATTCCCTCCGTTGTTTTTCTACCACTGTAAAAAAAAATGTAATTTTTTTGTAGTAAGAAGACATTGAGCTATTTACTTTTAACAGTATATTAGTCATAAAAGTTCGAAGAAAAAAAAAAAGTTAAACATTGTCATAATTTTTTTTATTGCACATTCATTTTATAGCATTAATAATAGTTCTTCCCATTTTTATTTATGTCGACATTAATAATTTTTAATCATCATTTAGAGCAAAAGGGCTGTACAAAGAATGATGACTGTGTGTGAGCATTCACGGCATTACTCACAGCTGACATGATTAAAACCTGCAAATAAGAAACCTGTTTAATAGGACGAGATAAACATGAATCATCAGAGAATGAAGAGTTGCAGCTTGCAGATTTTAATAATAGCCTCAAACACTTGCATTTATTCAGTTTTGCAGATGAGTACATGTATATTCATCTATTTATGCGATACTCTCATCGTTGACGAACTGCAAAGCAGAAGACCGGCTTTAATCTACAATTTAAAATGAGTTGATGTCATTTTCGGGATGCCTCATTTACTGCCCAACTACATTTACATATAACTGAGGAGAGAATTTAGTGTACAAATGCAAAGCAGTCTTTGATGGGTGTAGTCATTAGATGTCACTACATGAATAAACAAAATTCTGTGGTAAATGTCACCACATTTACATACTAATTAGCTCAAATTGATCTCTCCGATTCTTAACAGCGGGGCAGCTGATAACCAATCAGTTTCTATCCCTCTGAATTTTTATTGTCGTCCTTAATGCTTTGGTACAATTTTAAGCTCTGTTATGTCTTTCTTGCTCAAATCATTTTGGACATTCACAGTCTATCAATATGCTATCTATATAAACTTTGTTTTTTTTCCCTACCCCTCTGGCTCCTCCTTATTGCTACAATTGTATGGGGCATTTGAAGCTGTAGTGTTTTTTTTTCTTCTTCTTTCTTTTAAAGGGGAGCTGCAGAAACACTGGACTGACAATCCCTCTGCCGGTAGGGTGATCCATGTCACACTTGAAGGCGTAGGAGAAATACATTTCTTTACGTGGGTGTCCTCTGAAGAACAGACGTTTACATTTAAAATTGAGCATTGTATTAATCAATGTGAGCCTTAAATGAACTTTTGTTCTTGCATGACATTTTAAAGTTAAAAAAACAATGTTGTTATGTATTTTCCGAGCACTGGCAGCAATGCACTAATTTTGATGACCGGCAGCTATTGATGATATCATCGAAAAGTAACGTCCAAATTTGAAGACACCATAACTCTCCTCTTGGAGGGATAATTATAGGGATAGGGAGAAGCTTTAGCGGTAGGGATCCAATTCAGATTCAGTCCAGCTCTTTGTGGATTGCTTGATTCAGACTACCTAAATCCAGTGTGTTCAGCCTTTTAGAATAGGGAATCACTTGAGTTATCAGCAGCAAACTGGGCAGAGAGAGCTGGAAAGCAGGCAGGGTGGTATATGTTTAAGACCAAGTCCCTGCCCTACTATAGAAGTATGCAGCCTTAGCCAAACCTATCCCATGGTGATGTTCTACTGTTGGCTGCCATCCATAACACCTCCTCTGAGCTCCTATTGTCTCTCCTTTGTCCCTTCTTATTTGTTTGGGACTTGGTACCTAGAGGCAAAGGTCACGTTTGGTTGGACTGTTACAATAATGGTATGGATTGTCAAACCTGTGTCAACATTTGGTAACACATTATTGGTAGCATATCCTTTTCACACACATAGCTTAAGGGATTTGTTACGGCTGGCATATTTGAGTTTTAATCTGAAACTGTTCAAAATTTTAGGGGAAATTGAAAAATGTTTCAGTGTAATCCATGAGTATTCATTGATGTAAAGTAGCTCCAAATGTGTTACACTGTCAGAGTGAATCTGACAAAGGCAAAACAATCAATTAATTGTGTTTTTGATCGTACAAGTCAAATTAAGTTTAAGGATGAATAAAATAAAAAACCTAGATATGAAGTCAGATATCATGGTACAATGTCAATAACAGTTTATCGAGAGCCTTTTTTTAAATAAAAAATTGAACAGTTAATTTGGACTCAAAACAATAAAATACTTGAAAAGCAGTTTTTATGAATAACCCTTGTGCTATCTTAGATGACCCCACCCTTACATTGACATTTTATCCCTACCATGACAAATGTGGATAAATGTGAAGAGGATTTCATGTAATCCCTGGACACCAGTGAAAATCACAAATCATTGAAGAAAAAAGGTTCAGCCCACTGTCTTGTGGGGTCTAGATGACCCAACTCCCAATGTTAAAGTGCTCAGGAGAGCACAAGGGATACATAAAAATGTAAACTCATTTCTGGGAATATAAAACTAAAATTCACATGCAGGGTATTTGATTAAAACAAGGTCTATTGAAAGTACATTTGAACAGGCCACAAAGTCAGAAAAGCAGTTTAACCAGAAGATTATTGCATTCTAAAATGTCAAGATGAGATTCTGCAGAATTTCTTACCCCCATCGAAAGTTTTTTTTACCCCGGTGTTTCTAAATGCAAGCCTGGAGATAATAATAATAATAATTCCATTTACGCATTTAGAAAGTAATGCCAGGGCTCTGTACAAACCAAAACAAGATTAAATAAGAAAGGATGGTTTATACAAAGGATCACGGATGTAAAAATCATAGTGAAACATCCACAATGAGCAATGGTTTAGGCCAATTGAAACAGATGTGTTGAGATTTAAAGACAGACAGAGAATCAATGATTCTTATGTCTGAGGAGGCTCAGCTCCAAAGTTTGGGAGCAAAGCACCTGAAGGCTCTGCCCCCCTTGATGCCAAGGATCTGAGTCAGTGGGAGGATGTAACAATGTGGATGAGACTCAACAGGTGTAGAGGGGGAGCAATGTTTTGGATGGCTTTGAAGATGAACAGCAGGAGTTTGGTGTCAGTTCTAAATTTAACAGAGAACAGAGATGTTGAGTTAAAACCACAAGCATTGATGGCTTGAAGAGGGGATTCTGACCCCACTTTGCAATGTTGCTCCTTCGATTCAGTCAGGGAAATGATCAAGCTCTGGTAATTAAAAGGAAGATAAAAACCCTTAAAGGTCATAGGCTAGACCATCAGTGTCGAAGTCATTGAGGACTTTATTAGCTGTCTCTCTTTTGGATAAGGGCTCTTTGTTGCTGGCTTGATCACCAGCTTCCACTTTAAGCTATACCAAGAGGACACCACAGTTAACAAGGCCAGAACTCTTTCAAATACAGTATCCTGCTCTCTGTTAGCCAATGTTCTTGCCCTCCACATCAGAGAGAATGTTCCTAACAACCCATGACAATACCCTGCTGATCCCATAGACATAGTGTCAAGAAGACTTTAGATTCCAACACCACAACAGGACTGCAATCTTATAATCATCAGTGTCTCCAGGCAACATAATCCAATTGTGAATCAGTTTAAATTGTCTTCTTGGTAGATGCTTCATCATCCGGAAGCAAAAAATAAAACACATGCGGCTCACTCCATAAGTTTTCTTAAGTCTATTCAAGTTCAAGGTGTCTTTATTTTTATTTATTTTTTTATTATGAAATGAAGAATGAATAGTTTGGACACATATTTTTGCAGAAAACATGCCATAAATGTGAGTTTTTTTTTTTTTTTTAATAGGCTTTAAAATGGGATTTTTTTGTTTTCTTTTTATTGGCTAGACAGTGCTTTATTGCAGGCGGGCAATTGTGTGATGAAAGAACTTGTTGTCAGACAAGTTACTGCAGACTTCTTTGAAAAGTAATAGTTTGGTTTAACTGCTGGGAAAACAGGTTTAATGCAGGATTGCATCAAATATATCATATCTTAATCTTTATTGTAAGATTCACTGCAACTCTTTAGACTGATGGTGTGCTTTTAGTGAATTATGTATCTTATTTAGGAACCTATAGTTTTTTCATTTTTAGACTAATATCATTCACAGAACTGTTCATAATTCATCACCAAATTACTCTATGATGCCTGGCAAAAAGAAACAACGGTTTTAGAAATGCTACGGCGCTGCTTTTGCCACCTCCTGCAAATAAATATATACCAAAAAAAAAGTATATACATATATGCATCATAACATCTCTCCCTATATTTGAATATGACCAGCCCTTACCTGTGTGTGTGTGCTTGTGTGTGTGTGAGTGTATGCATGTGTTTAACATCCCTGGCTAAGAAAAGGGTTTATGTGTAGGGATGACTCACCTAAGGTCAACTGCTACCGGCTCTCTTGTGCTACATTTACACCAGCCTCGCCAATGTAAGTTCAAGTCAAAAAATTGGATTTACGACCTGGGTTCCAAAGGGTTAACAAACTCTCACCAAGCTGAGAAATCCTGTTTTTTCTGCTGTCATTTTTTTCCAGAATTGTCCAGCAGGTGCAGGTAATGACAGGTGCGTCAGAGCCACCATGCTCTCAACCATGTATGTTTGGTACTAGCTATAACCCAATTCACCTGCAACCTTTACATGTGAATTAAAGACTCCCCCATTGTGCTGCTCCTTTGTGGTCTCATATATAGCATCTCATTAGATCCACCAGCAGAAATATTTGGTGACAAAAATACAAACATGATCTGCATTTAGGAGCCCCTCCAGTGAGACTAAGCAATGAACCAGAACCAATGGTGTGCCATTTTTTATGCTAACCAAATACATTAAAAAAAGGCAACTTAAGATCTCTAGTTTCAGTTGCTGTCCCCCAGTGTACTACACTCCCATTTATTCAAGCTCACTAAATTCACCTATGTTAATGTACTGTATGTGGATTATATGACAAACGCCTGATAAAGAAGTCAGGCTGTTGTTTTAGTTATTTTGTGAACAATTCTTTGGAGATACACTCTGAATTTGTTTCTCTGGGTTGGGTTTCTCTGAATTTGTTTTGTCTTATTTTTCTTGACTGGGGGAGCAGAGTTCTGTTTGCTGTGTTCCGCAAGCAAAGTGCTAATTGAGCTTAGTCAGGATGAGAGGTAAAATATTTTTCTTAGGTCCTGTGGTGCATCATTAAAGGAGCATGGTGCTAACTCAGGCAGATGGGGGGTAGGGGGTTCCACCTCCCACCTAGACAAAAGCAAATGCAGACACCTGTGTTGGGGAAAGCACCTTGGATAAACTTCACTAAGATGCCAACACTTTCATTAGGGAGATTTTCAGGACCAGCAGCTTATTTTACAAAAGCAATGTTCATAATTCTTTAAATTTTTTTCTTAATATTTTTCTGACTTTACCACAGTCTAAGCTAGGCAACATAGAGAACAGGTAACCATCTTTTGTCATATATTTGCACACTGATGTGTTATATTTTATTTTTTCAATAAACTTCTTAATTTAACCAAGAAAATGTGCATTTCAAGCAACTGTCACTTTCTGTACAAATAAATGCCATTTTTAAACTGCATGCCACAACTGTATCAAACCAATCATGTTTGGTCATCCATATGTCCTTCAGGAAGGGAAGACACTCTGTTTATTTTTGTTTAGTTCATTTTATTGTGTTCAAAATCTAAGTGTTAACATCACAAATTGACATCCGGAACTGATATGTTAAACAGTCTTTCTGCTTTTTGTGAACTTTTAAGATGGCATGAACCCAGCTTATGCTTCTTTATATCTACTTTGTTCCCCTTAACTATATGATGAAGTAGTAAAGCTCAGAATTAGGACCGGGAAAGAGTCCTTCAGTAAAAATTTGTAGATTAACTGGGAAAATTTATTTTTTGCTAATTAAGTCTTAACAATATTTGAGTTAAATATGCACTTCACTTTCATAAGAAATCAGTTAAGAACATTATTCCTGTTAAGTCAAAATGTTGTTTTTCTTTTTTTAATGTAGCACCTTTAAAGTTCTTTGCAGCACACATTGCTAAGGCAAAACAATCCAGAAAACAGAAAGTCTATTTTGTTTGTGAAGCTTGTTTGCTTCAGTGTTTTACTTATTCTCCTAAAGATTCCATCCATAGTTGACTCCCTGCATAAGAGCCTTGTGTTTGCTGTGTGTGTTGCATTCATGTCATTTAACATGACAGCTGTTTTTCGTGGGCGGGGGGCAGTGGGACCCGCCACCTTCATCTCTGCAGCAATTAGCTTGATAAAGACCCACGAGGCTCCCCGAGAGTGGAAGACAAAACTGCTAATTATGTGGAGCAGACTGCAGAGGTGCTCCTCTGGGCAGAATCATAACACCGAGACGCTGCCATTTAAAGCCATTAGTTCAGATCAATATGTTCATTTAGAGATGAGCAACAACAGTTTGAAATCCCATGGCATGTTTTGATCTTTGCCTGTCGAGTAGACACTGAAGTAAATGTTTCTCTTCTTTTGTCCAGCAGCAGTTCTACAAAGAAATGTCAGCGGGAATTTAGCAAGATTTAGTTCTGTTTACTCTCAAGATGCCGCTATTTTGCTGCTGCTGTGAAAATAAGACAGTATGAGAATGACATGATGATGATGATGATGAGAGATCAGATCCTGAACAATATTTTGTTTGGCTGACCAAATCCAACTGCTGAAAGGCCATAAAAAGCGTACCTCTAAAGCGCCGAATACACCAGGCATGTGAAGCGCAATCAAGAACGCGCTAAATAAGCGTCCCAGAACGCGCATTTAGCTCCTGGTGTTCACACTGGACAAACAGGGAAAGGAATTCTTTTACTTTTTCTACTCTTTACTAGTGCATGTCCAACACATACACATACAGTTAGAAGAGGCTTGTTGTGAATTGTCAAAGCAGTGATTATTTTGTGAGTCTTTCTACAGGCTTTTTCTCTCACAGTTTTTTTTCCAAAATATGAAAGACATGGTGTATTAATTCCTCCTTTATGATTTGTTTTCAAACGGTTGGCACTTCCTTCAATTGAAAGGGACACCATCCACAGCCACCTTGAGATGTCAGGAAAATAGAATCTGCAACTGTTGGGATTGTGGTAAATGTATAATGAAATATTTGTAAGGATAACGTAAGTTGGATATACGGGTGATGCTGTTGTATAGTAGGGTTGTGCCGATGGACGATATCATCGTCCATCGTGATGGGTGACTGACATCCCGATGGAGAGACACCATCGTGATGCCACGCCCCCGCCACGCTGCAAGTTGACACCATAAGCCGCGGTTACATGTGCAAAATATCTTGATAAGGATTATTGGTCGGATTAGAATCCAACTGTGGACATGGGCCCAGAAAACCTTTTTCAGATTATAAAAACGTTCACATGGCTCATACTTTCGGTCGGAATAAATCATTCACACATGCGTAGTAGTGTTTTTAAAAACCGGAAGCGAAACTTAGTTCCCCCGAGCGGCTACATACGTCAGCTCGGTAATAAAGACGCGATGATCACCTAAACGTGCTTTTATTAATGTTACGGGTATTATGAAGCGCCTGTTCGCTCATCATTTTAAGTTTAATCCATGTGGTCAGTGCTTTTTCTGTTGAAAAACGGAGCCGGAAAAAGCCTGTGTTAACTTATTAGCAGTATGCTAAGACGGGCTAACAACATTAGCATGAACATAAATTTTATGCGGGAAAGGCTGCAATCTGCATCTTGGCTGCACGTAAATATGTGGGACTGACATCAGCCTTTATTTTGTCGGGACACGACTGGAAACACAAATCCATGTGATTATGTGAACGGTTTCTAAGGACTGAGGGGCCTTTCGGCTTCGAAGCTTACAAACTGCGTTAGCTAGCGCTCCGAGCTCTGCCCCGACACACTTTTACCGGGAGACCCGTCTCCTAAATTCCGGTTGCTCGTTCACGTAGAGCTGCATGACGGATCACAGTCCTAAGTCTCCCACACGTAACAAAGCATCCTTACTTCCCCTAAAACACAAAACTGTAAGTCCGTCTGCTCTGCTAGAGACACGGTCGCGCGCTCCACCGGTCTAATCAAACGCAGGACCGGACCACTTCTTTTCTATTTTTTTTTTTTAAGTCACTTCCCTCAGTTTAGACTGGATCATCGCAGATGAGTCATTATTTGGGAAATAAAATAAATAAAGTAATAAAGTAAAATAATGAATAGTATTTATATAATAACAACCCCCCCCCCCCCGTCGACGATATCATCGTCCATCCCGATGGTTGACTGCGACCATCGTCAACTTATTTCAACCAATTTAGGGGACATTGCCCAACCCTATTGTATAGTTTTCTCACGCTGCACTCTAGTCCTTTATAAGGTGCACAGAGTGGCTCCTTAGTGACCTTGGCCACACCACAGGGTGTGGCTCTTTGCATATAATTTGGGGAGGACAAAAAATGGAAAAATCCATACGTCGTGCCTGCATCTCACCTACTTCATTCCACCCCTTCGTGTTGTGTTACTACAGGCCGCACGCCCGTAGTAAAAAAAACAAGAAAAAATGCATGAACATTTTTGCTGTATGTACTCACCGAGTGGTCTATGAGTATGATATTTCATGCATGCCCCATACAAGTTTGCCCATTATTCTTCCACAGACTGCCTGTTTCCACCCTGCTATCTTTGGCTGTTGTATAGGCAGCTGGAGCTTATGTCAAAGTTTCCTGGTGTTTTGGGAAATGTAGTTCTGTGTGAGCAGAAATGGGTGCGTGCGCTTAAACTTCACAAAGCATAGCTCTGGAGTTTAATGAGATGTCCTTGAAAAAAAAAAGATACCTGAGTGAGCAGGGATGATAAATTCATAGAGTTATTCATAGAGTTATTTAACGAGAAGCTTAACAGAACCACATGAGTCCTTCACAGACAAATAAAATCAGTCTGTAATACTATTCTTAATTTAACTTGGATAATTGTCTTAAATACCAGAGATGCAGAATGCATACCAATCAGAGAAAAATGTAAATTTAGATTTAATTTAAAGGTCAAAACTCAACAGCCTAGTGGAGTTTAATCAACATATCATTTCAGGAAAAAGGCATAAAATGCTGCTAAGCTCTAGTAATTCAAAGCACTTGAGGATATTATAGTATTCAAAAGCTGAATAAGTTGAATCAGTTGTTTTGCAGACAATACTGATTCCTTCAGCAGCAATTGACCACAGTCCGCATTAATCTCCATTTATCCAGGTCTGTCAGTTGGGGATGGCTGCACAAGTTAATGTCTACTCTGTTTCGCAAACACTTTCAGTTTATGTTCTTTTATATCTGAGGGAGCTTCTGTAAATTTTACCATAGGAACATTGTTTAAAAATACATTAAATACATTGAAAATGTTCACACAGATTGCATGTTTTAAGGTTAAAAGCTTAAATTACATCACTAGTGCATCATTAGTGTCAGTCAATAATATCCCTGTGAAAAATCACATCAACATGTTCTGTCACACAGATGGATTCACATTTGACTCTAGATTAATATTTGCTGAATAAGCCCACATCATCAGTCTTCCACCACCGTGCTTAAGTGTAGGGGTAATTTTCTTCACTCATAAGTTTAGAATTGGTCAAATTGCTGTACATTATTACTACACATCACTTCTATAGTTAAAATATTTGACTTTAAAACTGGTGTAATTTGCTTTCTAAACTGTTTTCTCTAAATATTTGGATTTTGTGTGTATAAAAACAGATGCAAACTTGATAGTTGGATCAAAAAAATAAATAATAATGTCCATGCCATGTGTCCGTTTTGATACTCCTGCTGAGTTCAATAACAACTCATGTAACTTAATTTCAGTTAACCTGAATAAAGGGGCATCCATCAGTGACAGAGCAACATACATTTTCTCAAACCTGTTTCCAGATATAAACTGATTCTTTTTAAAATTCAGTTCGTGTCCTCTAAGTTTGAAAACTTTCTTGAGTCTTTCATTTTTTTTAAGCATGCTTAACATTCTGCAAGCTTTATGACAACTCAGACAATGATGGATTAAATGCTGTCCTCTTGTTTAGAGAAATGGATGAAGCAGCAATGGCATTAAGCTTTTTGCTTCCATAGACAATGCATGAATGCTATAATAGAAGCATTCCAGGAAGCCTTAAGAAAGTAAACATTGGCCGCTGCCTAACCAGCATGTACGCACTCAATCAGATTTTAATTTTGAAAATCTCTGAGCAAAAAGAGGTCCTCATTTTCAAGCTATTTTACTGTTGAGAGAGGAACTGGTGAACAGGAACAAATCTGTGCAGTTCCTGCTGTACAGCTACTCTGATCCATTTTACTAAGAACTGTAATCACCTGATAACCTGCAGAGATCGGGAATGAGGCAGCCGAAACATTAACACCTGTGTTGACTGCTTCTGACTCATCTTTGTCTGCTGCAAAAGGAAAAATTGCCACTCAGTCTCATCACCAGGTTGTGGATTTCTTGGAAGAAATGGGATGTTAATGCCAAAGCTTATTTTCTACATGCCAGCAGTTTCCTGTGATTATAACTACACATCTGGGATATATCAACCATCCATCTAAAGTTCTGTGATTATAGCAACAGGCTTTTAGGGAAGAGTCACCTCTTTTTTTGTTTTTTTTGCTTTACAACTTAGTTTTTTGGACTAGTCTAAAATTAGCTAAATTTGCAACTATTTGAAAGTTGTACTAACAACAACAGCAACTGTAACTCAAATGTACAAAAAAAACATATTTGTGCTTATGTGTATAAATCTATTCAAATTAAAGACTGATTGACAGAATTATCACAATCATAAATAAAATTAAATAAATACATAAAATAAAAAACAAATAGATACTTACATTGTTTGATACTAAAATTGTTCTAAAATAGCTTAACTGATTCTTCAAATAAAGAAAAATAAAAACCTTTATTTGATCACATTTACTGTGCAGTCCTAGGCCTTTAAACCAACCAATAATTGTTAATGTCTGCTTGTTTTGTATTGATGGTGTCCAAAACCATAGCTGGCCAGATACAAACAAAGCACAAATAAGTAAAAACTGCCAAGTCTCCTTACTGTTGTGTATTGACATCTTTTGACTGAAGTACATTTACTAATGACTCAGTTTTAACCTTTACGTAATTTGCTCCTGGGCTCTCATCAAAAGAAGGCAGCCCCCTGTTATCACTTCCGCACTAAACTCAAACAAGTCCCCAACATACACTGTAACATTTCTTCAGATGATTCTGAACTTTGCAGATTATCTGGTGCTCCATCAACTAAAAAGGTCACATCTGACTCCTCTCCTTAATAGGTTTCCTATGGCTGTCTGAATACAGCTCACACCACCTAATACTGATGCATACAAAGGAGGTGTTGGTTCTACACCAGCTATTTTTATTCAATAGCACAGGCAGATGCTCTTTCAGGATCACTGGATTCTTTCTGGAACATTGTATAATTCTTATCGCCAAACCCCCAAGACATTCTTCTTCCATGGTGGTGGAACGAGATACCGATGGCTATGAGAGAAGTGCCATCCCTCTCCATTTCTTTCCCCAGGTTTTTTTTTTTTTAATATCAGTTTTATAAGTACTGTAAGCTTCATCACCTAACCATCCAAACCCACTCCTACTCCCCACTTTTGAATCAGTTTAGCCTGCACTCTACCCATGAAATGGATTCAGTACACTATTTACAGGGCATCCCAGAGCATTAGAGTGGTTCTTTTAGAATAACCTTTGAGCAAATTAACTAATAAAATCTTCACTGTATCTTTGTCCTAAGATGAAGTTGGCGCTGCCTGTATTAATATTCCTTGAGGTGTGTATGTTTGATAGGGCACATATGTGTTCCTAATCAGACCATCAATCAGGCTTTTCAAAGGGAAAAAAAGAAGAAGAAAAACAAGCAACAGAGTCCTGCATTCATCTCTGCAGAGGCAGTTTATTGACACTTCCCTCTGTGTCTCATTAGCATTACAGTCTGTCTTGTTCTCTGTGATCACTGACAGCTAATAAATACACAGATCAGATTCCTCTCCAAAACCAACTCCATTTCATGCAAATTTTAATGAGAAGCAAATGAGGCAGCATGAGAGAGATGTCGATTTGAATACTGACTGGCACATTAGAGCGAAGCTGAGCCTACAGCGAGGCGTCTTCTTGCTCGTTTGTTAGTCTATTGCGTCTTTTGTAGTGGAGGATCAATCACCAGCCGAGAAGGAAAACAGGCAAACAGACCAACAAGTCATTTGCACATATGCAGAGGTTTATGGGAACTTTAGTCACCTGCAACTTCAAGTTGACTTCAAGCAGGCAAGTGAAACATTATACTCAATTATTTTACCAAATTAATTAGCTGTAAAGAAAAAAAACAAAAAAAAAGTCATTTTAACTTTTGACAAATAATTAGGTATGAGAAGTATGTATGGTATGTATAAGACATATGTAATGAAGCAATAATAAAACCATGCTTTAATCAAATTACCTTTAAAAAAATGTTGGGAAAAAATTTAACTGGCCCTTAAAACAAACGAGAATACAGCACGAAAAGATTAAGACTTAGAAAGATAAAGAAAAAAACCCACAAAACTGATAAGGCCCAGAACCAAACTACCATCAATAAAATATTCACATCGCATCTCCACTGCTGCTGGTGGCAGCCACAGTTTATAAATGCTTCAAATGTACAGATAAGAGGAAGCAGGTAGGATAGAAAAGCTGGTGTTGAACATGCTTGATACATAGTGTAACAGGAACTGCAAAACCCACCTGTTTACAGCCTTTGAACAGAAATTTTAAAAAGGGAGTTCATGACGGGTCAGAACTGAAAATGATCATTTAAAAAGCAGTGCCTGATATTACCTTATTACATATTTTTTGGGTGGTAAAACAGTATTTTCTTTTTAGATTATAGTTTTAGTTAGTAAACACCAGAGTTTTACCTACAGTGTTTACATCCCTTCAACTACCATAATTCTTGGAAATTGCAATCAACATAATTCCAGTACATTCTGTGGCGGAAATCATAATTGTGCCATTATTCATCACCATCAATAACCCTTGTGCTATCTTAGATGACCCCACCCTTCCATTGACGCGTTCTCCCTACCATGACAAAGGTGGATAAAGGTGGAAAGATTTCATGTAATCCATGGACACCAGTGAAGATCACAAATCATTGAAGAAAAAAGGTTCAGAGCACTGTCTAGTGGGTCTAGATGACCCAACTCCCAAGGTTAAAGTGCCTAAGATAGCACAGGGATAAAATATGTTTGTTGTTTGTTTTATATCAAAAAAGCCAATACAAAAATCTGCCTTTTTCCCCGTCAGAATGAGGCGACTCCCGTTAATTCCATAAATATTTGAAAAAAAAAGAAATGTGTGTAATTTAGATGTCTCCGGGGACATTTTTTGTATCAAAGGGTTAATTGAATATTTGTGTTTTTATCCCAGCTTCTGGTCATCCAATCTCAAGGTAGACTGTTGACCAAGTAAACGGCCTCTTGCCCACATGTTAAATTGGTCACGTTTGAGATAATTAGAACCTTTTCAGGTTTAATTTTTATTCTTTTGTTCAAGCCATGCTTTCTCTGTTTATTGTAATTCTACATTTGTATTCTAGTTTTTAGGTTTTCCATTATCAATCGCTGCTTTGATTTTTTTTTCTTTTTTTACCTCTGTCAGTGTTGTAAAGAGCTTAGTTTTCAGTCTTAAAAGCACGGATAATTTTTCTAGTGGTGAGCTGTCAAGGCCTGTAAAGCCTAAACCTACTTTGAAAAGTAAACATCTATGTTTTTTCCCTTAAATATGTAATTAAACTTCGTTAGAATGTAAAAATAAATTCTTCATAATCTGGACAGCCATCTATTTCTGGAGGGGTTGCTTTGATTCCCTACTGTACAGATTAGAGCACTCCTGACTGCACAGGAGCACAGTGGTCCAAACAGTGCAGTCCTCGACTGTCATGTTGCTGCACTTCTTCCAATGCCACTTACTTCTAGGAGACCCAAATCGTTCTTACCCTCGATCAACAAAGATTTATCGCAGCGTCCAGCTTTCAGTGTCAGTACGCACATTTTATCTATGTAACGTTTCGATAGTCCTCTCATTCAGGCTGGTTTTCAAAAATAAATAAAAACACACTTTCATAATAATGGCCAACTTTGTTTTCAGATGCCTACATTAGGTGCAAGCTACTGGGAGAGTGTGTAAACAGATAGTTGAATGGATGGATTGGATTCAGAAGGGAGTTTTCATTGAACTACTGCTGTTTTGGAAAAACAATGTTCTAGAAAACAAAATACTTTTTTTATATTTTTGGCTCAAGTGGCACAATTATAACTAAAAGACAAAACTGGGAACGCCTTGACAATAGATTAAGATTTGTTTGGAGTGGGGCTTTTTTTCTGATTTTTTTAGACAACTTTGGACACTTAAATAAATCAGTTGACCTTTTTCCATCATCTCAATAAGCAACCAATACTGCTCAGCACTCAGATTTCTGAAGCTCTTTTCTTGTTTTTCGTAAATGCAGTGCTGCATTGGCACACAGTGAGAAAATGAACTGGAAATATGCACTGCAAAAATGGAATCTTAAGAAAGTAAAATTTTCCTCATTTCAAGTAAAAAGGTTTTGTTTTCTGTCTTGCAAGAAAAATAATCTTAATATTAGTTTTTCAATAGCAACATAATCTTTGTTCAAGAAATCATGGTTTAGTGACCAGAATTACTTTCTTAAAATACAATTTTTTTGGTTAGGACTTTTTTCTTACCCCAATGGCAGACTTTTTTGCTTATTTAAAGATTTCTTTATTTTATTTTAAGAACAAGGGGGTTCAGTGTACCCCCCCCAAAAAAAAAGAAAAGAAAGCGAAAACACACATAATATTAATAAATTCTTAAGTTATGGATCAGTTTGGCTTTAAAAAACAGGTTTGATGGTCTGTGGGAGGTTTACTAGGAAGCTGCTTGGTGTTCCAAACTGATGAGCCACACGGGAAAATCTGACAGAGTGGAGGACTTGATTAATGATCTCATCGCCTGAGAGAAGTCCCTTGAGCAAGGCACTTCATCATTGACTACTGAAGCAGCGCAGAGGCCAGAGGGAGACTTTTCATTGGGCGTCTTCTGTCTGCGCGAGCAGTTCATGAAAACTTTATATGCTGTTGAAGCGCTCGATGTACTGATAATAGTTTTTAGAGTGAAAACACAGAGTTGGATCGCAGAAGAAAAACGCTGCAGGTCCTGTCTGCCAAGGGTTTTGATTTTTTTCTAGGTGAAGCTCAACGGAAAAGGTGGAAGAACTTCAGATTGGGTAGTTGTAAAAAATAGATTAAAATATGGTACAATAAAGTTTTGAACTGGGGAAACATCAAACTCTTGTGTTAACCCTTTGGTTACACTGAAAGCCGCTGCAGTAAAGGCCTGGCAGAGCATTCAGAAAGAGAAAACCCAGCATCTGGTGATGTCCATGAGTTCAAGACTTCAGGCTGTCATTGCCAACAAAGGGTTTTCAACCAAATATTAGTAATGACCATTTTGTTTTCAGCTATTTCATTTGTCCAATTACTTACAAGCCCATGAAATGTAGGGATTGTATTTAGAAAATGCTTTAGTTTTTCACATTTTTATGCAATCTTTTTCTTCAACCCATAGAATAAAAGCTGAAAGTCTGCACTTCAATGGCATCTGAGTTGTTTTATTTAAAATTCACTGTGGTAATGTACAGAAATAAACTAGAAAGAATGTGCCTCTGTCCAAATATTTATGGTCCAACACATGAGGGCTTCAGCTCACTTGTCTGTCTGCTCAGCTGTTAGACAGATAAAGTAGACGAAAAGAAAAAAAAAGAGCAGGACGAATTACTCAACAGGACAAACCTCTTTCTCGGGAGCTAGACACAACTGAGACCGGGTTAACTAATTAACGGTCATGAGACGGGACACCCCCCTGAATGCAACAGAGATGCTCCGCAGACAGACCATGCAGTGCAAATCCGCCTTTAGTATAGAAAGTGATGACTACATTCCTGCTCTTAATCAATCACTGCAACAAAGCCCTGGACAAGCAGCAAATATCCAAAAATCTCCATTAAGTAGGACTAGAATGTTTTCTTGATGACTATGCAACATTTATGGAATTTTCTTGCTTTGACACCCATCATCTATGTCAAGAATGCGTGCTTTTGATTTGTTGTTACAGCAACAAATGACTTGCTCTTTGTAGAGAAGTTTATTATTGTCAGCAATGAATTCGCTAGTTGATGAGTCATTCACATACATGAATACGGAGACTGAACTGTAAAGTCATTTGTGGACAATAGGAAGACTTCCTGCAGTTTTTGTGTGTGTAACTTTTTTAGAACAAGCTATACAGGAATTTTAAAGGGAATAAACAGCTGTGGAAATGACAATAAAAGCCTTGAGCTGTAGACTAACCTTGAGGAGTAAGGAAATACAATTCCTTCTTGATGTTTGGGCAGCTGCACACACACAACACAAGTGGAAGAGAAAACACAAGAATGAAAAGACAACAGCATGATTTTGAATTCCTAAGTAGTGATGCAAAAAATAAAATAAAAAGAGGTACAAGATGCCTTAAAATAAAGTGGAAGTTCCAATGAAAAGACAAAAGACAATGGTTTGAGGAACGTCCTTGCATTCTCAAAATACGCCCAGCTGTTTGTCGCATCAACACCGTTGAGACTGACAGCTTTACAGACGAGGTTTCATAATTTCACGTTATTACAATTGGGAATATTAGGCTGTTTAACTTTGACTCAACTGTTAATTTTTTTTCCAATTTGGAAAAGTAACAAGATAAATGTTTTCCTGACAAGTGCAGTCGAAACTGTTTTTGTTAAAAGCTTCATCCCACCCTTGTGCTTTCTGGCCAATGGGTGGGGCGCTTGTCACACACAAGCTTGTGTTTACAAATCGGATTCCCATGGCAAAAAGGGGAAATACTTTACAAACCAAATAAGCTAAATAGGCCACTGATATATCACGTCACATTTGTGTCATAATGAGAGCAAAATAAAACACTGGGATGTTGATTAAACTCACTTTGCGCATGAGTTTATCTACCCTGCATGGGGCCCAAAATATCCTTATAAGAGACAACCTGCTTCAGGTGTGGAACTGGCTCATCTACCGGGACTACCTGCTCACAAACTCATACAAATTTTTGTCAAGCTCCCTCTCAGAAAGCTCCTCTTGTGAAGTTATTTTCAATGCGAAATTGACTTTAGACAATTGGGGTTGGAGACACAGAGTTGTGTTGGCCTTCTTCTAAATGGTCTAAATTGAAATTTAAGTGAACATTATAGATGGATGAACGGGTGGACAGTGCACAGAGAGTTTGCGAGCATGCAAATAGGGTCAGCGGGAGGTCATGCACGCAAAGTAGGCCATTTGTTGCATGATAATCTTTTATGCTCCTGGGTGGATGTTAAACAGCAAAAGTTTATTTTAAACTGTACCGTGTGTATGTATATTTTTTGTTTAGTAATGAACCAAAAAACTAAACCAACTGACTTTACTGGTGTTCCAACAGGTTTGAACCTTTTTCAATGTTACTTTTTTATATTTAAAACACAGCCAATGGGAAAGGTATCAACCATCAGCAAAAGTTAAAGATAAAAAAAAGGTAAATAACCAATTAATTATCAAAACAATAGATGATATAATATAAAACTTTTCTGAAAGCTTAGAGATGGTAAACATTTCAATTACCATCTCTGTGATCGAGTCAGCACTTGGTAATAAATGAAAAGTATTTATGCTTGGCAAACTGTGAAAGACCTTACCATGGGGCCCCATTAAAAATGAAGTGAAAAAATCAGAGACAATCTTCCAGAAAAGTTTCTTCTTTCAAATCTTTTCTTGATCATGGTAAGAAATTCCCTTGGAAAACATGGTCTAATGTCCTATTATGTCTATGTAATTTCAGTTGTGGAATCAGGCCATCACTTATGGGTTTTTCTAATTCCGTTTCCCTTTTTCTCCAGTCTATGATCAACTCTTCCATTTTAGCAATGTGCCCATGTCTCAAGCATGGAATCTGAGGCTGGTGAGAGATCAGTGGCATTCCTGAGGGGAGAAATGTCTGTCAACCAGGATGTTGAATGTTTTAGACTGGACTGTCTCATCCTTCCATTTGGATCAAGGAGTCATACATCTCTCTTTGAATTAATGGGCAGGTAGTCTTGACTCTGTTTAGGTTACTAAAATGAAAATGAAATAGAATGTAATATATGTTTAATTACATAAAACACAACTGATGTCCTACTTGTTTATTACAGATGAATTTGATTCATCTTAGACATTAGGATGAATATTTGTACATCTTTGTCATCACTTCTTTGATGCAGACTGGAGATTCATAATCCTCTTCTTCCTTAATTTATTTTATCCAATTTATTTTCAGTACATTTTTTTTTTCCAGTAAATCAACATTATACCTTCCCTCTTCTCTTTGGTTCGTCTTTATATCGTTTATTTGTATTTTCACATCAAGGTCTTTTTGCTCTTCATGGTTCCCAGTAGAGACTTCAAATAGAAAGGCTTTTATTTTTTTTCGTCCATCGATAAAGACATGAAGAATATCTCTGTCAGGGTTTCTTTATTTGGCCAAGAGATTAGTGTTATTTTATCTTTTTTTAGACAAAGGTTTTTAAAACAATTAAATGACGAAAATACTTACGTATACACACGTATGTTTATGTTTAAAAATATTAAGATTGAAATACAAATATTACGACGGTGTTTCAGGCAGTCATAAAGAAGAAAAATATACAAACAAATAAAAAAGAGGTCATACAATTTTGAGGTAAAAGTTTTAAAGAAAAAAGTCCTAGTTTTATAAAAACAAAATGTTACATTTAGCTTTTAAAATGTTTCTACAAAGACAATCAAGCATTTAAATTGCAGATAGTTTAGAGTTTGTTGTTTTTTTTTGGAACGGTACAACTTTATTTTTATTAAATAAGAACTATTTTACATTAAAATAGTTACATCTTTGTAAAATGTCCACTGTTTTAAAAATGATCATCTACGACTTTTTTCTCTCACCATTTTATGACTAATATTGGCGGTCACAGGGCTGCCAGAGCCAATCCCGGCCACTCGTGGGCAGAGGCAGAGTACATCCTGGACAGGTCGCCAGTCTGTCACAGGGCCACAATCACACACCAATGTATACTAACATTCACACCTATGGGCAATTTAGAGTAACCAATTAAACTGTGAGGCATGTTTTTGGAAAAAAAACACACGCATGCACGGGGAGAACATGCAAACTCCACACAGAAAGATCCCCAGTTGGATTGAGTTTGATTTTATTTAAGTGTCATGCACTTATGTGCCCAGCCCACATGGGCCATTGGTGTTTCTGTTTCAGGTCCCCCAGCTGGGACTTTAACCAGGAGCCTTCTTGCTGTGAGGCAAGGCTAACCACTGCCCCACTGTGCAGCCTTTATTCAATTGTATGAAAAAAAAATAAAATAAAAAAATGAACATTTATTCTATTACATTTTTTATTTTATTTTTTTTCTGTTATGGTGGCCCAAAACTTCATAGTAAAACATAGACCTAACCAAACAAAAAAAAAATCCTAACTTGATCTAAAACTTGAAGAGAATTAATGGACTTTCCCAAAGTGAGTGCAGTGGTTTACCCATTTTAATGTTCCTTTTTGATGTTATTTTTCAAAATTAGACTAATGGGTTCCTCTATTATAAGATTTAGTCATATACATGTGTATATGACTAAATCTTAGAATTGTCCCATATTGAGCTGGCTGGATGATTAACATTACAGAGTAAGCAAGAGCCTCTCTGTGATGTAAATTGCAGAGAAACTGGAAGAGAAGATCTTCTGAATCTAACCTTCACCCAGCGAGTGGATTAGTCTGTTACTGAAGCTGCTCTCCAGGGTGGAGTTTTGCGGAGAGTCAGAGTCATGGCCCAGCATAAATCTTAGTTTAGCCTGGAACCTTCTGTCTCCCTCCTCCCTGACTGACTTCAGGAGACAGCCCAGGACAGACCTGGGATTTTTAATGTATGGCAGCCTTAGTAGACCACAGAACTGGACTTTTTGATGTATGGCAGCCTTAGTAGATCACGCCATACACAGTAGACTTTGCCACAACAAAGGTGCAAGATTAGGAGTGACTACCACACAAAGCGGCTGGGTAGCTTGGCTTTGCGGCTGGGTAGCTCGGTTGGTAAGGTGAGAGACTACCACGCAGGAAACGAGGGTTTGATTCCCAGAGGGGAATGAACAATGGTACTGGGGAAATTACCATATCAATGGCGAGCAATTAATATCACCCAGTGACGGCCCTCCCTTGCGCAGTTCGGCTGCAGCTCACGATTCCCCTAGGGCAGGGGTGTCAAACATGGCGGTGCCGGATACGGCCCGCCAGGTGGTTAAGTCTGGCCCACACATGAAGAGTAAAAATCATAAGGATGGTTAAAAAAGAAAACAAGTTTCTAGTCCATTCCTGTGGCGAGTTATGATTTTCTAAAGAAATAACCAAAATGCACAATTCCACCACTAGGGGGAGCAAAGGAAAAGCAAAACAGGTGAAACAGCATATCTCTCAGGTGCCAAAGTGAAACCTAACAGCTCTGTGTCTGGGTAAGCTGCAGTTTGGTTCCCTATGAGCCTCACCGCTGTTATCTTGCTATAAGAATGATCAGTAGCGACACCCAAACGACCAAAATGTTGTCAAAGTGGAGTGAAGTGAAGAGCTTACCAGGAAAAATTGACATTTTTCTTTTTTTCTTTCACGATGCCGAATGCAAACCTGCATGCTTGGTATGACATCAACAGGTCGCTGTGCTCAAAGAATATAACATTCAGCACCACTGTGAGACTCACCATAAACAAAAGTTTCTGGATTGCTTCAGTGTCAGATGTTAAATATTCAGTCTGAAATTAAATAGACCAACTTTTTTTTAATTTAAATTAATTTTATTCGAGGTCCATTGGCCCCAAGTGATTAGGATACTATGTTGGTTGAGGCATTTTTTTCAAATTGAGTAAAAAACTAAGACAAAGCTGTTATTTTGCTTTTATGTTACTGGTCCGGCCCACTTGAGATCAGACGGGATGAATGTGGCCCCCGAACCAAAATGAGTTTGACACCCCTGCTCTAAGGGATGGGTCAAATGCAGAGAATATTTCTCTAAATACAGTATAAAATAATTAAAATTTAAAAAAAGGACTGCAATCACCTCTGCAGGTAATGTCTAGTTTAGTTTTTTTCCTAAGTAATTTCGCTGTTTAATTTGGCCAATTGTTCAGGTGAACATCCAGGTACTTTTAGGACCATATCCTAAATGTACACTAATAAGGGGAAAATGGTCTGATGTCTGTTGAAATCCATTTTCATCAATTCGGACTTCCACACAAAGACAGATCCGCAAACACCCATCCAAAAAAGTCTGTTTATGTCTGCATTCCAAATCATCATTATCAGTGATGAGTCCAATAGTAGGCTCCTCTTGACTTTTGCACTTTAATTAATCTGTAATAATAAAAACAAAAGTTCATTGGAAAAAAGAGTGTTTTTTGCTATAAACTGTTTATGTTTCTAAGACAAGAAAAAAATGGCCAGGAAGGGTTAAGTACAAATTCAATGTACTCTGCAAAAAAAGGCCCTATGGAAATAAGTCAGAAATTCCTACCCCATTGGCAGATTTTATTTAAATAAGCAAAATAAATCTGCCAGTGGGATAAGAAAATTACTTTTTGCCAAAAGTTTTTATAAAAAAATAAAAAATAAATCAAAAAGAGTCGCTAGGACATGTATTCACACACTAAGATATTTTGCAAAGGAAATATGCTTATTTGTCTTGCAATTCAGGAAATAAAACATTTTCTTCTTGAAACACGAGTCTTTTGACTTTCTTAAATTTAAGTTTAGGCATCATAAAGTGCCTGTGATGAACTCATTTTTATGCTTACAGTATTTGAGTTTGTAAATAAGCGTTGCTCTTTTCCATATTTTACCTCACCAACTATTATTCTTCACTCCTTGAAACAAGCAAAAAATTAGCATCAACAAAAAAAGCCTCACTCTTCTCATTTGCTGGCAATTCTGAATACAGAACAGTCTCTAAATCAAACTCTGAGTATTTTCAGAATAGAATTGTATATTTTTATTTTCTTCTGCAAAGTCCGAATGTTGGTTCGAATTGGACTGCATTTGTAACCATGGACTTTTCATTATCTGAGATAAAAAACAGAAACAATAGGTTTTACCTTTCTTTCAATTGTTTCACATAAAGTTTATAAAGCCCCAGATTTATTTAAGGTACTTAACAATACCTGAAACTTATAATTTGGGTCTGTCATTACTTTGCTGAAGATGGAGATACATGCCACAAAATACATAAACACCATGTGTGTCATCAGAGTTTGAATGTGTGTGTGTATGGGTCCGTGACTGTAAAGCGCTGTGGGCCTTTGAGGAAGGTAGAAAATGCGCTATATAAGTACACACCATTCACCATTTAACATGTCTGTTTTATAGCACCTGAAGAAGACACTGTCAGATTTCTTGGGAAGTTTGAAAATCCATCTGAACACCTGCCTTTTTGTAACCAAACCATCCGTCTTTGATGCCGGCACAACAGAACACTCTAACAACAGCAATTACCACGCAAGCATATTTGCCTGCAGACATCTTGAGGCTGCGCTTGATGCAGCACAAAGAGCAGCTTTTGAAGTTTGGTGAGGTCTAATTTGCCCTGATCAGACAGTTGTAGGAAGCCCTCGGCTGTCCTCTGCACCCTGTTTGACTCTGGAAGGCTCTGCTGATCACCCATCACAGCCAAGACAGAGGACAGTGTTTCTAATCTCCCTCCTCCGCTTTAGTTTTACTTTATTCCAATGCTCCTCATTGTTTCTGCACAGATGGTGGCACTGTGTGCATGAAAAGAAGTATCAATGCTGAACACACTAGGCTTTCTTGCCTGAGTGTCATCTCGAAGATTTGCTGTGAATCTACTTGTGTCTGAGTGGGACGAGAGAAGCATTTGGGGGTCATTAGTTATTTGGCAGTACAGAGTCATTTGGCTTCTATGGACTGCTACATCACTTTTTTTGTGAATCTGTCAAAAGAAAAGTGATCCCTAACGTTTTGTCTTTTTGTTTTTTTCTCTGATAGGTTTTAATTTGGGGCCAAAAAAAAACTAAATAGAGGTAATGGTGTCTAAAACGAGATCTTAAAAAACACTGATCAGGAACAACCACAAGAGGAACCAAAGTATTAATGAGACGAAAATGGGTTCCTCATGACATGCATAAACGCTCAAGCCGAAAAAACAAAGACTGTCTAAACAAACGACAAGAGACCCAGACTCTGGAGAAAGTCGAAACTCTCCAGCTCCCCTCTACTGAGGAAGCTATGCTTCTTCAAGACAGCCAATTGTGTCACCCACGGAGCCCACACTGTTGGAGGTACAGAAATTAGCTCAACAGATGAGATGATCACCTGCAGTCAACAGGCCCTGACTGAGTTTTCTGCTTATGGCTGGTTCCTCACACTTTCTGTGCTCCAGAGCTGCCAGCCGCTGTCAGACTCGTGGCCTCAGCTGCCTCTTAACCTGATCCAGCTGCATCAGTCATCAAATAAAAACTCAGGGATTGACACCTTGCCAACGTTGGTGGTGTCCTGATTATAGAGGTAATGTAGTGGAAAGGACACACATCTGTCTCATCTGTGGAAAGGGGAAGAGGAGGGAAATTGATGTGTGGATTGGTGAGTCAATTTACAACTGTTTGAAATGGTTCACAGTTTTATTGTCAGGTGCATTGGTGGTCTTTAAGAATGCTCTTTAGTTGTTGGCTGCATTACCATAGCTCCAGTGAACGCATGGAAAAACATTCAAACTTTTATGCCACGTACACACTGGGCACGTGATGTGCATTCAACCTTGGTCATTTTTCAAATGGTTGGCTTCTACCCATAGACAAAACGCATACATCACTACCAAATTCGAGCCTCTTATTAATCAAAGTTGAACACGTTTATATTAAAGTGGATTCAAACATCAAAAATTTATACACAGTTTAAGCCATCACTCTTTCCATTAGAATGAGCAACATTGTTCGCATTGTCTTAAAAAAGTAATTGTTTGTGTAACTAATTTATTCTCCCTGTGAGGATCATTACCTTATTGTGAGGGTCTTGAACGTGTTTTTTTGCTTTCCTCAAGTTAGGCTGAATGTGTTTGAAGCATCGTATTTTGGGTCACTCGGGTCATGTTTCCATTTCCTTATAAATGAAGTTCCCACCATGTTTCAGTTTGCCACTATCTCAGCTGTTCCTGCTCTAGAGAATCATCCCTTGGTTTATTTATTAGTCTTCATTAATTGGTTGTTTTCAATCATTTAGAGGACACTGACTTGAATAATTGGTGAAATGTTTTAAGGAAGAATACTTAAAGGGCCAATCTCATGAACAATATTTTTTAAACAGCTTGTGCTTTTTTCTACGATGGAGTTTTAGGGCCACCAAAAAAATAAAATACATAAATAAATAAAATTACGAGATTTTATCTCGTAAATTTACGAGTTTTTATCTCCTAAATTTACGAGAAAAAAAGTCCTAGATTAAGGAGAAAACACCGAAGTTGTCCGTATATCAGAGCCTAGCTTGAAGATGAAATATGTGGAGCCTTTTGTGAAGCTTTATTTCCGGATTATAGGTTTAAAACAAAGAGATTTTGAACCTTTTAATGACGCAATATCAGATTATTTTCCGTGTAGCAGTCTTTCCGGGGTTCAGTGTCAGTAAAGTGGAGTTTCATCTGTAAAATAAGGAGCTCAGAGGCACGTTTGGGTGCAGAGGATCGCAGCAGCATTTATTTTCCTTTTCATTCACATAACCTGAAGTTCATTTGTCTCATTACGTCATGGACCTGTCATCCGAACACCAATGCGGATGTAAACAGTGTTACATACGCCTCCTCCTGCAGATGAAATGTCCTGTTTCAGCATAAAACAATAAAGTGGAACGAAAATAGTCTGTTATATTAGCATTAGAACGTTGAAAATGCCAAAAAAGTGCTCCTCCGTCATGTCTGTGTGACTTGATCTTGGTCTTTGGTGGAGGAAGAAAGGATTCAAGCGGACAGCTGCAGAGACCGACGATGGCTTCATCGGGCTGCAGAGATCCTGCAAACCAACCATCAATAAATAAAACTTTAATGAATCGTAAATCAAACAAATGAGCTTCCAGACATTTGGAACGTTATCAATAAACATTCAGCTCCCCTGTTCAACTAAGTTTAGTCGGTCTGCTCTGCGGCTGCGCGGCTTTCACCTGCTGCTCTGCATGCTCACTTCCACAATAAGTTTTTTTTCTCCTAAATTTATGAGTTTTTATCTCCTAAATTTACGAGTTTTTATCTCCTAAATTTACGTGATAAAATCTCGTAATTTTACATTTTTATTTTTTTGGTGGCCCTAAAACTCAGTCGTATTTTTCAGCTTTTATGTCTTCCTCATTACTGGTTTCATGACACACAAAAACTGAGTAAGTAGTTAAATTACATGATAACGAAAGTTACAATTTACCCTTTAAAAGTAACTTTATTTTTGTCTATCATCCCTCCTAAACACCACATTGCATCCATTTATTTTCCAAACCAGTTTAATTCTTTTCAGGATCACTGGGTTTCTGCAGCCTGTTACTGTTGGGCAAAAGCGGGGCACACCCTGGATAGGTCGCCAACCTGTTGCAAGGCCACATACTCACATTCACACCTAAGGAAAATTAAGAGTCATCAATTAACCTATGAAGCATGTTTTTGGACTGTGGGAAGAAGCCGGAGTGTCCAGAGAAAACATGCTAACTCCAAAAAGGAGTCCAAGCTGTGATTTGAAGAGGGCTAACTATTCCATCTCCATGAAGCCCATCCATCTATCCTCTGATCCCACTGAATCCTGTGTGAATGTCGCAGGGTGGCTGGAGCCTAGCCCAGCTACTGTTGGTCAAAAGAACTGTATACCCTGGACACCAGTCTGTTACAGGACCACACAAGCTTAAACACACTCACATTCACACCTGGGGACAATTAGAATGATCATAACCTATGAAGCATCTTGTGTACTGTGGCTGGAGAAAACCTTTGCATGCCTGAGGAGAGCATGCAAATTCCACACTTAAAAGGAATGTAGCTAGGATTCGAACCAGGGCCTTCTTGCTGTGAAGCCAGAGTGCTAACAACTAAAACACTGTGCAGCCACCAGACAGACAGCCACAAACACAAAACTGGGCTTTTTTTTTATATTTAATTCTCTCATTGTATTGAGGAGGGACTTTGTCTGTGACAGTCCACCAATAGGTTATCTTATGAACTGACCTGGTTCCATTTAGTCAAATTTTCAAACAAGCCTAACAAATTTTGTTTACCTTGGTTTGTATGTGTATGGTTTTCTGCAGGAAACCAACCTCTGTCTTAAGCCTGAAAATAGTCTTGAGGCAGTCCTCAACGTTCATGTCCCTGTCTCACTGCAAACCAAGAACAACAACAAAAAAATTGTTCTGCACGAGGGAAATCTGGAGAAAAGGAAAATGGCAGTAACAGTAATGACTACAATGATACTATTACAGTAATTTGTCAGATTTGGGGAAAAAACTAACAATGTTTAATTGCAGCACTGTTCTCATTACAGCAGACGAAACATAACTTTTTATTTCTTGCAGTTGTTTTGAGCTTTTTATCATGTAAGCTGAATGTGAGATGCATATTAAATCCCAAAAAGTGACAACACCTGAATTTTTTTCTCATTCTCTTTGTTTTGTGTATTGTTTATCTCTCCATGCAGTCATTTATTCTATCCCACCTCTCTTCTGCTCTGTCATTTTCTTGTTTTATAGTAATTATCTTCCTTCTCTCCCGTCTGCTTCACTTTCACACGTATTTTCGCTCCCTTCCTTCTTTGTCTTCTAACTCCTTTATTTATCAACCATATAATTATATTTTGTTCAGTCAATCCCACCTCCTTAAGTCTGCCTCACAGATCTTCCCACCTTTCTATTCAGCTTCTCCCTCCTTGCTGTGCTGCGGTTCCTCATGTAAAATGTAAAGAAGATTTCCCTCTCATGTTTATTCACACCCACACAGATACTCACTAAGAGGGACGCACATTTTCCCACAAATGCACTTATTGTTCAGATTTGCTCGTGTTTTCAGAGAAAGAATCTTTCCCTCTTTGACATAAAGTTTTACAAACGACCTTTTTAAAGGCAGAGCAGAATGGATGCATTCTGCCTTCACTGGCCCCATGGGTGTGCTGAATTTGTTTTTATAGATCGAGGTTTCATAGCAATGAAGCACGTCAATGAATGTGTCATCTCAAAGAAAATATTGTTTTTTGTGTGGGAAACGTATACACTCTCACATAAACACCACACAGACATACACATACATACCGTAAATTCCAGACTACAAAGCGCACCCAATTACAAGCCGCACCCACCCATTTATACGTGTTTAACTGCTTTTAAACATACACAAGCCACGTCGGAGTTAAAGCCACATTTATTAGACAACATGGTCAACATGACAAATCACAACCTGACTCCCAAAGTAAGTGTAATTCATTACCACACTGTGAAAGGAGTCAGCCTTGCCTCAGGCCTAAGCATTTGAGTATGCCCACATCTGCCAAACAGCATGGACCTCTATTCCATTCACAAGTTCCTCAGTTATGTTTTTTTTATTTATTTATTTAGTTTTTTTTACTTATTGACAATCTTGGTATCATACAAAAAATTACAAACAGTAACCATATAATCAACATTACATCCCTCAGTGATGATGAGGAAATTTACATCCGCGATCCCCCATTTCCCATGAGTCTTAGGGGCTAAAGGCGGGGCCAACGCCCGGCTCACCACACTGTTGTACGTGTTTAACAATGAGCAAGTAGCAGCAGTGCATGGAGGGGTGAAAGGGAACAGCTTTCCTTCCGCTTGTGTCGCGGCAGCGTTATGGGAGTAACAGGGCTGGTTAAAAAAACACACCAGTAAAATAAATTAAATTAAAGAAGTTTCCTTCCACAACAAACACTGTTGCTCCGCGGACGCCTCTGCGCTCCCCTTCCTATCTTCTCACCTGTGGCCAGGGTGGCTCCAGGGAGGAGCAAATCGTGTCTGTGCAGAGCAATCGGACTTAATACTCTACGTTTTGTGGATGAGGGGTGGATGCATTGTTACGTGTGGGAGCCTTCAGACTGCCATCGGCCCCGCAGCTCTATGTGATCGAGCAGCAGCCAGGAGAACATGTCTCCAGCTCACACGGAGGGTGAGCTTTTCAATGCAAAATTCCGAACAGTCCTTAGAAACTGTAAAAACGATCACGTGGTGTGTGTTTCCAGTGGTGTTCCGGCAAAATAAAGGCTGATGTTATTTCCACATATTTACGTGCAGCCAACCGAGTCACTATGACTCAGAGGTAAATTCACTCCTGAGCATGCGCTGTTCTCTCCGTCACGCAGCTGACCAGCTTTTCCAATCCTGTTGGTGATGGTGGATTTTTTCACGCTGCTTTTAACGATTGTTTTTAACTTCAAAGCTTCATCATATTGTAGCGGCGATCACGTGCACGGTGGGTCTAATGGCACCAAAGGATTCTGGGATGCGGCCGGGCATGCGTGTTTCATTTTGTTGAACCATGACTGAAGTGTCTAAGACCTGGGGGGTATTCCAGGAAGCATGTTTAAACTAGCCAGACTTTAAGCCTGAACTCTGGCTGAAATCCGCCTGAACTTGCTTACTCGGGGTATGTCGGTTCCAAAAGACCGGATATGAGTTGGCGTAATTACGCTCGACTTGGTAACCCTGGGTTAACGCACGATACATAAAGACATTCTCAATAGATCGCCGATTTCTGGAGTCATCATGGAAACGCGTGGAGAGAAAAAAAAAGATGCTGTACTTCAGTGAGACGGAGTCTGAGGTTTTAATGACGGCGTATGAAGATTACACGTCCATCAAAAAAGTAACACG
This sequence comes from Oryzias sinensis, assembly GCA_037389245.1. Lineage (NCBI taxonomy): Eukaryota > Metazoa > Chordata > Actinopteri > Beloniformes > Adrianichthyidae > Oryzias > Oryzias sinensis. The sequence goes on from CM074493.1 coordinate 21,138,087, forward strand.
GCTGCATCATCAAAAAAAGAAAAAGATTTTCTGCGTGTAGAAAAAGAGCAGACAAAGTAACCGCACGAGTTTCTGATCAATTTCCATTTTCCTCGTGACGCACATACATATATAACTTATCCAATTTTGCCAACTTAAATGAATTACTTCTATTGGTAACAAGAAATTGAGTTAAAATTATTCAACCTAATTTCTTACGTCTATAAAACTCAATAATTGTTTATACAACTCAAATTTACGTATTTATCTTACTAAATGCCATATTACTCCAATTCAATTAACATTTTTTTCCATCTTAATTAATTACATTTCTCGATCTCTCAAATGCCTAAGTTTGAGCCGGCAGATATACTCATTTTTATAACAATAAAAAAGACGGGGGGAATAATGCAAGGAGTACAAAAATCGTTAAAGAATTAACCTAACTGTCATTACAATGCCAAGCCGTAGGGGTGCTATATAAACTAACCATCCTCTCCTTCACTCTGACTCATGGTGCAGAGACGTAAGCTCAGTACGGCAAAATAACTCGGCGAAGCATGGCAAAACACAGTAAAACAGCTAAACAAAAAAACACATTTGGTCAAAAACCCACACCTAAACCCAAATCCATCCAGACAGGCAAAGGGAATGATATCCCACAATCCTTTGCGGTGCCGCTCTAACAGCAGCACCAAAGTTACACCTTCTTAATTGAATTACTTTGAATGAAAGTAAAATAACTGTCTGAAAACTACGTGTAATTTTTAAACCGACTTACAAAAAAAAATGATTTATTTTAACTGAAACAAATAATAAAGTTAGATCAAAGTAAAAAATAATATTTTCCAGCGTCCATATCACCCTCTCATGGTAGAAAAAGTATTATCTGAGCTTCTTCATCCACTAAATCATCTTCAAATGGACACGCCATGCTGCTTCAACTCTCTGTAAACAAACTAAGCTTCAACTAAACCTGCTCCCGACCAGGTTATGTTCAGAGCATGAGTTGCCATGGCAACTTGACCTACCCTGAAACATACCTCCATTTCTGGAACCGAAAACTGAGGTTATCAACTTCCTTAGCCTCAAACTTACCGTGAGAGCTAGCATAACCTGCTTTCTGGAATACCCCCCTGAAGTCAGGTCCATGCTGTTTGGCTGTTTAGTGTGTTGATAAACAAATGATTCATGCTTGGTTTTATAGAAAGAATTCAAACCATTTACTGAGTCCGAAGGTCCGTTCATGGCGGCCGCCAATTAAATCCATAAATTAGCCGTGTCACTGAAAAAGCTGCAGGGCTGTGGGCGTAGGAAAAAAGTAGCGGCTTGTAGTCTGGAAATTATGGTATATGATAATAACCACTACTATAATAAGATGCTACTCCCACAGTCCAAAAACATGCTTCATAGGTTGTTTGGTGAAACCTAAAATGCTTCTAGGTGTGCATGTGGCACTGTCTAGGATGTAACCCCACCTTCGCCCAACAGTATTTGAGATCCTTCCCCTCTCTGTGTCCCAGTTGGAAGACTTGCTGTTCCACATACATCTGAGGAGGGAAAAAAACTAAAACAAAAGTAGGGCATCTTTTTGTTTTTGTAAATAAGAAAAATATCATAAAGTTTGGGAGGAGAACAATCATGTTGGTTTTGGACTCCAACCGCTGATGATGTCCTCAACACATAATGAGGCCAAAGTTAAGTCCCTGATTTGTTGACATGACGTGAATTCTTTGCCAAAGTTGAGATATTTAAACTCTGAAAGCACAGCGACGCAATACTAAAAACTGTAGTCTGCCAGACCTCAGCGCCACGCCTAATGCTTCAAAGAGGCCACAGGATCTCTGATTGCATCTTTACATTGACTTAACATCTAATCTGGATGCCTCAGATGTAAGATTGCATTTAGTCTAAACTCAGCTTTAGACCTCTTATATAAAAAAAAATGTTTTTGCAAAATGTCAGTTTCCATTGCACATTTAGAAAACTGTCTTTGAATGGGATCAGACTGTTTATTTGAATAATCAGAGTTTAACAAGGACAGTAATTTTAACGATAAAAAATGGTTTTGATAATTTAAAATAAGAAAATAAAAACATAAAACTTGAATAAATGTGACAGAATTTTCAAAAAGAAAAATAATATGCATCATTGAGGCAGTATAAAATTATCAATATAATGTTGTGTATTTGGCACAATTCTGCAGCACAACCATGGCTTTCATAAAGAAAGAGCCTTTACTCTCATTGCTATTGTTACATATATAATTAGAACTTTTTTTATGTAGATTTTAGTATTTTAGAAAAGGCTTACTTTCTATTTCCAATACATTAAATAAGACTCTGACATTGATTTTGTCTTTTTAATATGCTTCAACTTAGCAAGTAGTCCAAGCAAGTAAAGAAGCAAGTAAAGAAAATCCTAGCTGGGATTGGACTGACTTTTTATGTAACTTAGTTGTTAATCTCAATCAGAGACACTTATCACTGATAATGGTATGTTTGTAAGTTGTAGTTATTGAATAATCGGAAAGGATCATTAAATAGTAATATTTTGTTGCTCAAATAATAATATCTCTTTCATCTTTAATAATGAATTAATTAATACCACACTATTACATTTTGCAGTCAACAAATCAATTAATCAATGTTCATTTTAATTAACTAATGAGTAATTGCATTAATGCAATTACTCTCAGAAAACAATTTGATTAATATTCACTATATATAAAAAAATCGCCCCTCTCACCCTTCCGCGAGTGGTGTCTCATTCAAGCTCGTGTCCTCTAACAGAGTCCTGGGAGCCTGAAGGTCCTGCAGTATCGTAGCACTGCTTTTCTGGACTGAGATGTCTGAGATCTTTCCAGGTATCTGTTGTAGCCACTCCTCCAGCTTGGGGGTTACTGCCCCGAGTGCTCCAATTACCACAGGCACCACTGTCACCTTCACTTTCCAGGCTTTCTCCAGTTCTTCTCTGAGTCCCTGGTATTTCTCCAGTTTCTCATGTTCCTTCTTCCTGATGTTCCCATCGCTTGGCACTGCCACATCCACCACTTTATCCACAACTACAATGTCTGGTTGGTTGGCCATTAACATCCTGTCAGTCTCTATCTGGAAGTCCCACAGGATCTTTGCCCTCTCATTCTTTACCACCTTCGGAGGTGTTTCCATTTTGACCTTGGGGTTTCCAGTCCATATTCTGCACACATGTTCCTGCATTTTATTCCAGCCACTTAATTGTGGCGCTCCATGTACCTGCCAGCATCTTACACCCTGCAGTTATGTGCTGGATTGTTTCAGGCTCCTCTTTGCACAGCCTACACCTTGGGTCTTGTTAGGTGTGGTAGATCTGAGCCTGTAACTCTCAGGTGCTCAGGGCTGGTCCAGCAGCTCGCTCACACAGAGCAGCTAGATGGACTGTAGTCCAAAGCCTCCTTCAGAGTGGACACCGTAACAAACCACCCTCTCCTGCACACAAACACGAAACTCCGAGTCCGGCTGCTCTGCTCAAAGACATGTTTCGCACGGGAGGAGCAGGCGACCGGTCCTGTTCACACTCCAAAGCCTTCTCTGGAGCGCCACACCATATGCATGACTCAAAGCCAGCACAGTAGTGACCTACAATCGGAATAAACTGTGTATATGCACCAAAATTGGATCAACAATCGGCATAACCCACCTATCTCGATTGGAAAGAAACTTTGATCCGAATGAGACTAAACAACGTGTTTTCATGACACATTTTCATTCTGATTAGACGTTCATTCTGATTACTTTTGTCCGTGTAAATGCACATATTGATGCACACCATCCTACTGATTCACTGAAGTGCAATGCTTCTGGAATCTTCAATAGTTGTAGTAGGACATCTACTTGAACACTGCAAAAATTGACTGTCTAAATACAAGAAATGTAGACTTATTTTTAGATTATATTGTCTTAAAACAAGTGAAATTATCTGCCAGTGGGGTAAGATAATTTCACTTGATAAGATATCTTAAAATAAGAAAAAATATCTTGGCTTTTAGAAAGAGAGAAACAACTCAAAATTAGTAGTAAAATACTCATTTCAAGCACTATTTTTTAGGTAAAACAGTCTCAAAACTAGTTTATAAATTCTTCTTTGACAGTTGTTTATTACTCACTTTGAGTAAAAAGACCCTAAAACTAGATAACCGTAAGAAGATATGCTTTTAATTCAAGAGTTATTATACTAGAATTAAGACTTATTGCTAGCTGAATTAAAGCTAGTATTGTGTAATTACTAGCTTTTGTAGCTCAAACCAAGACAAGAAAAATACAAGCATACAGGATTAGTATACTTAACAATATTTATTTATATTGCTTTTTTCAAAATTGCTTTGAATACACTGTTAACATAGAATACTTCTGCTTCTACAAATATAAAGAACTGCTTGAAGCATTTCAACATAAAATTTAACATAGGTTTACAGCTAAATCTTAATGTACGCTGATGCAGGCCATACTAGTAAATAATCTGAGGTTAAGAGAAATAAGAAAAAGAGTGTCTCTGGTTAACATCACCAAACAAGGCATTCATTTTTCACTGTGAGAGCTCTACCACTCAGTAAAAACGTTTCACTCTGCCAAAACTTTTTTTATGAACTTGTGGTGTCCCGCTCGTGAATATTGTCCTTCAATATTTCTGTCTGACTGACATAAAGTAGGGTTGCCACAAACTTGGGATGGGTAAGTTGGAAGGTGTAGTGGTAAGCCAACAGATAAAACAACCTATGGCCAAGATCTTCTTTGGCAAAGGTGGTGATGGGAGTTGCTCCACTTGCCACGAAACAGCAGGACCCATCAAAGAGCAACACCGGGCTGGAGAAAGATCTCTTCTCCAGGTATATGGCAGGATCATCTGTTGGCTGAAGATAAAAATAATTAGGGTAGAACAGTTTATGTTGTAACTTTTACTGAAAATATTTTGTTAGTAATAATGAAACATCACTAGGGTCGTATTTGCCATTTTGAAAATTAATATAATTTTTGTAGATGCTTGTATTTAGGCTTTTTAGGTGTCATTAACACCATTTTTCATATCTAGTGGCAGAAAAAAACCCAGAAATGCTGTGATCCTCACATTGTTCCTTCCAGTCTCTACCCACAGTTATTACAGACCATCAGAGACAAACAAAAATCAAGCACAAAATTAAAGTTTCAAATGGGAACAAAAACTCACCTCTAGAACATGCAGCAATGCTTCACTAGCATGTGCCAGTTTCTTAAGGGGTGAAGTTGGAGATGGGAAAAGCGTTGGGAGTGCTCTGAAGAGTGCAACGTTGTGTTCAACTAAAATAGAACAATATAATAGAATAACTCAGTTATTAACTTCATTTTCAGCTTAATGTTGAGTTTACATTAAATTGAATATCAGTTTGCATAATAACAACGCAATTCTGACCAACACCACTAAAAACATTATGCAAAAAAAGACAGTAAAATGAGTTACCTCCACTTAAGTTCATGGGAGGCTTCAACACTTTTTTCCAAACTCTGTAAAACTGCACTAGTGAGCAGAAGTCTTCCCATCTGTCCTGTACTTGACATCTGAATTTGCCATTTCCTATATCCTGGATCCACAGCAGCTCCTCCATCACCTAAAACAAAAGTAACATAAAAAAATGCCTCCTTTGAAAAGATGGGCGGTGAGGGGAACAACCAATCAAAAACACAAGTAAATTGCTCACATGATGAAGCTCCTTAAAACATGGATATGCCTCCAGAATCCTTGTAGTTCTATCATCTTCTTTTAGGACATCACTGTCAATGAAGGCTTTTCTTGACTGAAATCCGAGGTCAAGGATCTGGCAGACAGCATCTTGGTTTGGTTTTGGTTCTCTATACATCTATCGAGGCTATCCGTTTCTGCTAAAATGAAAAATAAAATCAGTGAAAATATCAGACATATTCTGAATTATACAATGACATGAACTGTTATACTTCCATTATTTATAACAGCAACATAAATGAGAAAGCATCTTACACCGGACTCGTTTCCTGGGTTTGAACTATCATGTGGCTCTATGTGTAAAAATACTTTGAAGTACTTTTAAAAGTCATGATTGATTTTTATAAATAAATAAAACAATAATAAAACAGTTGTTTTATTTATTTATTACTTTATACCACAATCCAATAGTATTTCATTAAGCTACGTTTGCTCCTTTATATTTGTAGACATTGGCTTACAGCCAATTAGTTTACTCAAAACCAGTCAGAGGACCTCATTTCCCAGCATTCACTTCTTGGACGGAGCCTTGCAAACGGGGGGGGGGGGGGGTGCAGCACCTGCTCGCTTTTGATTACTGATTAAATTTCCGGGAGGTGAAGATAACTACCATAAAAAATATTAGCCTGCATGTATAGTACGCACCGATCTAGTGACGCTCATTCATAAAACGGAGAAAACACTGCAGGCTCGCGTTCCTCTAAATGGAAGAAATTCTGGTGGCTAAGCTAGGTCATACGAACATGCCTAGAAGAGGCGGAATGCCGCTCTCCTACTGGCTGCCTCGTCACACTTGACGACTAGCTTGGATACCTAGCTGTCATTAGGCTTCGGGGAACAATATTTGTTCACATTGAGTGAAGTAATAATATTTAATAATATAAAAATAGTCTCAGAAAAACTTACCGAACAGGCTATCAGAAGGGTCCAGTTCAAAGTGGTTGCTGCTTTTCCCTCTCTTTCCAACCGTCAGGACAGGCGCAACCAAATGACTTGAGGGGGGTGGGGGTGAGAGGGTTACCGCAAAACATGTACCTTTGTCCACAAAGTTGTATGATGTAATTAGAAGATATTATACACACTACTTTAAAACTGACCTCTATTATTGTTGTATGGTAATACTAGGGAAAATACATTTTGTGTTATTTATGAAACCCTGCCCTCCCCCCATTTCCTTCTTAGCTGGTATTGACCGCAGGAGGAAAAGGAGTACCGTATTCATGTTATTTCGGACTTTGAGATAGTCCAGATTGTTTTTGCACCCGTTTTAACAATGCAGAGCGTATTAAGACTTACAAATATGATTGCATCTGAAACGATTTAAACTATTGTTTCCTTAGAAAACTGTAATTCCTAAGCAACACTGCCTTTGCATCTCCCTGTTAAAAATCTTTATCTTGGTTGTGTAGACATATGTGTATTATGTTCGAGTCAAAGCACATTTTTTAAACAATGGTCATCTAAACTAAACTTCGAAATGACTGTTAATCACTTGTCAACCATAATCAGCTTTTTGAATGCTGTCAAAATGAAATCAGCACAGAGCATCCCATATAATTTTACATGAGAAGGAGTTGGGCCTTGTCTCAGAAATAATTAATTTGGAACACATTACAGGAAAGATTGGAGAGTTTTGTGACAGTTGTGTTCTGTTACTGATTTGCACAAGGGTTATCCCTTGTTCTATCTATCTTAGATGACCCCCCCCCCCCTTCCATTGACGTGTTCTACCATGACAAAGGTGGATAAAGGGGGAAAGATTTCATGTAATCCATGGACACCAGTGAAAATCACAAAATTGAAGAAAAAAGGTTCAGTCTAGTCTAGTCTAGTGGGTCTAGATGACCCAACTCCTAATGTTAAAGTGCCTAGGGTTACAGAACAGGTATAGCAATATTACTTTTCTTTACAGCTTTGTTGCTTTTGCAGTGTTCGGGTCCACATGTTACTAGGTCTTGAAACAAGTCTTTACAGCTAAAAGTGGTCACAAAAATAAAAATTCAAGCCTCTGCGAGTAATTTATCTTGTTGTACATGTAAAATGACTAATTTTAGCCTTTATAAAACTAAGTAAGAATTAAAAGACTAATAATCTTGTAACAAGATTAATAATCTAATGAATTCTTCTCTTGCATAGTAAATTATTCTTAAAACAAGTTTTAAAAGATTATTGGACTAAATTTAAGATTATATTTCTAGGTTAGATACTTCATTTTTGCAGTGAACACAAAATATCAGTTGGTATGAAACTGAAGTGTGAGGCATTCTGCAGAAAGCCTGTAAATAAAACTGTTGGCAAGATATGTTTTTTTTGTAGTGATGGCAATATACTGTGTACATAAATACACTAAAGGTATAGGAACTTTGGAACATTGGAATTGGTATGTTTCAAGCAAACAAAACAAAAGACCATAGAGAAATATTTTTAAACAAAGATTTGATAAAACAGTTTTGATGTTTAGTCATTAATTGATTGAAAGTATAAAGGTAAAATATGAAGGAATACATCCACATACACATAAATGTTCCTCATAAATTAATTATAATAAAAAAATGTGAAGATTACATTAATCCAGATGTCATAATTTTTTTTATTAGATGTTGTAGTAGTTTTTTGTTGCAGAAATCAGTGTCCTGAACCATGCAGGTATGTTAGATGAATAGTCCATAAACTGTAGATGGTACATGATGACTGCAGAGTTGGCACAGTTGGAAATGGTGAAACTTTCCAAACTTTCTCCAAACTACTTTGAATGGAGCCTGATGAATTCATATTGCTGTCAAAGCGTGCGGCACAGTCTGAACCACTGCATGATTCAGTCACGTCGGACATGACGGCAAACCTTCGGACATAATCATTTTAAGCTCCTCCCCTAAAGGAAGCAAGCACTTTGAATAAACTCCTCCCTCCACTACTCAGGACGAGCTTCAAAGCCTCAATAAAGAACATCACTGTTTGATATTGTGAAGAGTTCTATTTCATTCAACCTATTTCTCCTGGCTTGATAACTGGATGATTTAAAAAAAAAAATTCCTTAGTCATGTCAAAGTTTTTAAATGGTCTTCAAAACTTTAGTTCACACTAATTGTAATGAATAGATGAATCAATTTGTGTAAATTTGTTGTTTGCTTTTGAATTGTTGAAGGTTTTCTTTTTTTTGCATACAGCACATTTATGTTATGAAGAGAAACTCTAAAGAACGGAGAATAATATCCAACTTATCAGGCCTTGTGTAGCGTTCGAGCATCTTGTCCCTGCAACAAGTAATGAAGACAAAGTTGGGTCTATGATGAAAACTGAGATGTTGCGATATGTCTGCCTGAACCGCACATTGTTATCTCCAAACACATTCTGTCTTAATTCAAGCTTGCAGTTTCGCTCGAGGGGTCAAACAGCAAGAAAGTCATCCATAATTCAACGAAACTGAATTTGGAGGAAAGAAATAGGAAAATGTACGGGGTGTGCAGTCATTCTAGCATGCTACATCTACATAGCACCTTTTTTCATTCATCGAAAGAAGACAATTATTTTCTCAGTAAGGCCATCATTTCTCTGTATTTTTATACCTGTGCTTATTATAAGATGTGGTCAATTTTAGGAGAACATAAAAAGGATAAATTCTCAATGATCAATGGTGTCTCATTTTTTGTTTGAAACTTTTAAGAGCCAACAGCTTTGTGGTATTTTTGTCCGCACAGCTCCAGACCTCCAGAACGAGCTGCGAGGACACAACTCCAATCCTGCAGGCGGTGTGCTGCCCTCATGATGGATAGAATAATGTGTGAGAGAAAAGCGATGTGTGAAGAGGACAATAATTAAACCCTGAAGATTTATCAGCCAGCAGCACTGTGTCCATTCATTCTCACCTTCTTCTCTGCTGGTCTTTTCCTGTTGTGGTCACAGCTTTGAACGCTCCATCCTTCACATGGGATTTACAGTTTTTCTCCACATCTTACTTTATGTCATGCTTGCTTTTAATTTACCACTTATTTATTAAAAAATTGTTGTCTGCCAACTGTTTTTTTTTCAAATGACTGGAAGGATGTAAAAAATGTATAGTGTTTCTGTTTTGCCACAAAAAAAAAAATCCAGAAATGAGACTGATTTATTTTCCTGTTGGAACATTAGTCATAATGTTATGAGGTGGATTTGCATGAAAATTAGGTAAGTAAAGATGCATTAACCTTGGTTAATGAGTCATTAAAGTGTTTTTAATCGGCATTATTATAGAAAAAAATGGTGACTGAACACCTTCTCTTTCACTTAATCTATTTCATAATGAGGCTTACTCTTGCATTTGCCAAGAAGGTTAAATTATTACCAAATCAAAATAATTATACATTTTTTTGTGATCAACTGTTAATATCAACTGCTAATTTACCAGTTAAACTGGATCTTATCTTAACATGTTAGAATAGTTAATAACACCAAGAGTTGAAGAAAATGTCCCAATGTTGAACTTATTACTCAAAGCACCTATTAACCCTTGTGCTATCTTAGATGACCCCACCCTTACATTGACGTGTTCTCCTTACCATGACAAAGGTGGATAAAGTTGGAAAGATTTCATGTAATCCATAGACGCCAGTGAAGATCACAAATCATTGAAGAAAAAAGGTTCAGCGTACTGTCTAGTGGGTCTAGATGACCCAACTCCTAATGTTAAAGTGCCTAAGATAGCACAAGGGTTAAGAAGAAATGATAAAAGAGCCCAAATAGTCTATAAATGCTGGTTAGTGACTAGTTAAGACTAGTGCTGTCACCAAACAGTGGTTGGGATAGGCTCCACTAACCCCAAAAGGCAGTAAGTGGGTTTGCGAAATGGATGGAAAAGTGTATAACCTGGTGGAGCCATTGAATGTATATAAACAACTGGACTGAGTAAGTGTGATGTCACCCATAAAAAATGACTTGGTTCAAGTTCCAACAAGGTGAAGTCAATTCAGTCGCCAATTTTTCGCGATACGGACGCTGCATTGTTCCCACTAGTCAGTCTGACTGAACATTTCTGTGGAAACCTCTCTCGTCAATCAGGAGTAAGCCTGTTGGAAGTCCACACCCCTCTCACTTGAAAGCAACCGTTTCAAATGTTCAACACGAGAGCACATAATTTTATTGAGACATCTGATTGGTTGATTCATACTGTAACTTGAATAACTTCCACTAAAGAAAATTTACCATTGAATATTAAGATTAGCAAGTACAGGTTAAAAAAAAGTTAGCAAAGCAAGACTGGTTGTTCTGACAAATATAATGACTGAGTAACAGCTGTTTATTTCTATATAGAGGTCTGTGGGATTTTGGCTTTTTGAAACCACAGGACAGGGGTCAATCAGTCCAGTGGGTGAAATTGCATAACAGAGGTTTCAGCAGAATTTTTTACCATCAAATATATATATTTTTTAAGCTTTCACTCCTGTTTTTTTTTTTTTTATTTCAAACTCAAAGATCAATTTTGTAGAGGAAGTGGAGAGTTAAGTTTTTGACCTGAGCAGAGGCACTCTTAGACGAACAAAGCAAAGAGGACGTCAGGACAATCAATTCAATCAAAGAGTAATTGATGTGTTTGTTCAAGGAAATTAACATATTTGATTACTGCAGCTAAGAGGAGACTCAAGACAAGGTCGATGTTCTGCAAGCTGCAGCCTCTGACTGCTCTGAAGGAGATCCGGAGACTGATGTTAAGTGTTTGCTCTATGGTCTGATTTGGGATTACTCAACATTTTCTTCCTCCTCGTGTCCACACTTTCAGTCCCAATGTCCAAGAGAACATATGACAGAGGTGACAAAATCCTCCAAAGTTTTGCCATTGAGACACAACAGCTATTTGCACAAATGCAACCAAGGTGTTTAAAGATGAAAATAAGAAGATGGGAGCAAGGTTCAGATGAAACCAGTCACCCGAAGCGCCAGTCCTTTTATTATAAACAGAAAGTTAAAATATTGATTTGAGACTGCTTTACACACAAGGGCAGAATGATTTCACCACTTGAGTAAAAATTGAAAAATTAGGTGATAAGGTGGAGGGACAGGTGACTGACATTCCTATCATCAGTATCCTCTAGCTCTGAGTTCGAATGAGCTTATTAATATTGACATATTTTCACAAGAAATTACATTACTACATATCATATATATAACTCTCCCCACTTTGAAGGCCTATATCATACAAAATCAAGTTTTTTGATCTTTTTACCCCAGAATTATTAATTTACCATAAAAACAAAACAAAAAAAAAAACCCCATGGGTGACACCCCAGTCCATTAGCATTTCTACATTATTTCTAAAACCTGTGTTCTGAGCCAGCCTCTAATCAAAAATGAGTAGCTACTCCACATTGTCAGTGGCTACCAGTGGTGGCTCAAGCCACTTTCAGGAAGAGTCTACTTTCCTTTGGTTCCCCAGGCGAGACACCACCAGTTTTTTTCAGTGAAGCTAATCGTCCAGCAGCAATTTCATATACAGTATATCAATTTTTTACCGAGGATTCGAATCTTGTTTTCATGGAATGAGAAACTCAGACATGCTTGCTGAGGCTCACTCTGATTGGCGTCTTGAAATAGAAACACCATAAAGGCAACACTCCAGAGACAGAGTCGTCTTACGTACGGATTGGCTGACCAGAACAAAAAAAAGTCTCATAGATAATTAAAAAAATACTTTTCTGGTGTACCAAATGTTATATATTATATATATATATATATATATATATATATATATATATATATATATAGATTTGTAAAGGCTTAAGCGTGATGTAAATACTAAATTTCTTTTCTATGTAGAGGTAAGATGAAGAACTTTTTTCTGGAATAATTAAATCAGAAATTTGCAATCACAAAAGTTGCTGCCAAAAGCATTTTATGTTTGTGTGAACATGTCATGTTGTTTTTGTTTGGGATCCTGGGATCTAAAAATCAATAATATTGAAAATTTTACATTATGAAGCAGTTAAAAACTTATTTAAAATAAAATGCTAAAACCTATTTATTGAGAACCTTTTTAAACAAAATATTTCTTCTTCTTCCTATTATATAATTAATACAAGTCAGTTTTTTTTTTCTTTCATAGATTGAGGCCAGAATAAAACCTTTTTTAACTTGATTGCACACATAATAAAATAAACTAATATTTGGGCCTTTAGTTGTGTTTTCATGACTGCAATTAGTAGTTCAGTTGACTGTGTTGCAAATGCTCAAAACCTAAGCCTTTCAGCCTTTTGCGGTTGGTTGATGGTCCTAAATCCTTTTGTGTCTGTCCCCCCTCCCAAACACCTTCAAAGGAGATATATTTCAAGTTTTTCTGAAAAGAGATGTTGCCTGTCATGGATGAACCTGAGGCTCATGCAGGTCACTGGCAGCTTGTAATGAGAGTCGTCTTTTAGCTCTTTTCTCTACTGAGCAGTCCACGTCAGGATTTAAGTGACTGCTGAGATAGTCCTGTCCCGTTTCATCCGTCTTTCTCTTTCTTCTCAGTCCCAAGCAGTGCAGTTACTGGACTACCCTGACACTCAGTGAAAAAAGGACTGCTATCTCGTCTTTAAGCTTTGCTTCCATTTTCTTAGCTATTTTAAATTACCTGAAATTGAGTTTCTTTCCCGATGCGTTTCTCTTTCGCTGTCAGCAGCTTCTCCATTCTGTTTGTCTTGTCATCATAAAAATCAAGAGTCTGTGGTGCTCTGACCTTTTGCATTCTCTCTCTCTTCTTTTCACAGATTTATATGAATAAAAGCATAGAAACAAAGATGTTTCAGTGACTTCAACCGCCTTCACTTGAACATGGGTACCATACAGCTCTTGACCACAAGACATGTTCAAGCTAAGTTGTGGAAGGTACTACAGTCCAAGGTTGTTGACTATTTCCTGAAAATAATTGAGTCACAAGCTCACTTCGTAAACTGGAATGCTGAAAGGAGTGTGAATTACGTTTGTTTGGAGAATCTCATTGGCTTCATGTGAGACATATCATTCTTTTTATGAACAGAAAAAGGCACCAAAAATAAAGAAAAAAATTAAATCAACCACAAAGGAAAACGCCTTGTCCTGTACATGGAATATTACAGTTTAAAGGCAAATATACATTTACAGTCCATGATTATGTAAACAAATATGTAATTATGGTGAGCGTAGCAATCAACTTGGTTGAACATTACTAAGCAAAATTAAAGACCACCTCCAATGAAAAATAGAGTTTTTGATGTTTTTTTTAACATGTTCTTGTAGCATTTTTCTGATGATGGAGGACATACACTGACTTGACACGCATGTTAACTGAAGTGCCATCCTATTCCTAACCCATAAAGTTCAATATGATGGTCCACCTTTTGCTGCTATTACAGCTTCAACTCTTCTGGGAAGAGGTTAAGAAGTGTCTTTATAATAATAATGGATTGGATTTATCTGTGCTTTTCCAGACGCTCAAAGCACTCACAATGTATCCATTATTCATTCACTCTCATTCATACTTGGTGATGGTGAGCTACTGATGTAGCCACAGTTGCCCTGGGGCAGACTGACAGAGGGTAGCTGCCAGTTTGCGCCTACAGCCCCTCTGACCATCACCAAGACACTCACAATGCTGGAGGCAACGAGGGTGAAGCTTGGGGGAGCGGGGATAGAACCACAGCCGCCGATCATTAACCAACCTGCTCAACCACCTGAGCCACTCAAGCCCCTTAGGTTATAGGAACTTTGCTGCATTCTTCAAAAAGCATGAGGTCACACACAGTTGGTTGAGAAGGCCTGGTTCTCAGTCTCCGCACTAACTCTTCCCAAAGGTCTTCTAAGGGGTTCATATCAGGACTCTGTGCAGATCAGTCAAGTTCATACACACCAAGACTCTATCATCCATGTTTTTATGGACCTTGCTTTGTGGACGGTGCACAGTGGGTATTTGGAAAGGAAAGAGGCCGCTCCAAACTGTTCCCTAGGGTGGGAGCATGGCTTACATCCCACAAAAAAAGTTTAGTATCCTGCTGGAAACATTCAGAGTTACTTTCTACTGGAACTAAAGGGGCCGTCAAGTACTGAAAAAAAAAGAATCCCTCATAATTCCTCCCTATAAAATTTCACACACAACGCAGTCTGAAATGTACTGTTCTCCTGGTACCCACCAAACCTTCAGTCATCTATCAGATTGCCAGATGGAAAAGCATCATTCATCACTCCAGAGAAGGCGTATACACTGCTCTAGAGTCCAGTGGCAGCATGCTTTACACCACTTCATCCAATGCTTTGTATTTTGCACTTAGTGATCGTGGTTTGGATACTGCTGCTTTCGACTAGTAATGAAGCCCATTCCATGAAGCTCTTTGCGTACCGAACTTAGGCTAATCTGAGGGTCACATGAAGTTTTGAGCTCTGCAGCTATTGAACTGGTTAGTTCAATAAGGGCCCAAGTCCACAATTTTTCAAAATAGAGATATTATATGCTCTATGAGACAAGGAAAAAAGCTATCTGATTGTGGGCAAGTCCCAAGTCCGTTGTAATGCATCGACTATGCTTGACATTTAAATGCATTAAGTGTAAAATTCCTGGTCTTGGGCCTCTCTTCACATAAGGTTTGCTTTATCCCATAGATGGCAGCACTAGTTATCAATGCTTAGCGCCCTGTTTATTTCAAGAAAGGGCCCAAGTCAAGACTTGAGTTTGCTGAGTCCTCTGAAATTCTAAAAGTGAGGTGCTTCAAATGATAGCATTTATAGCTATGAACTGATGCTAAATCTGGGTAAAGTATTAATCATTTGGTGTAGCCTCCCTTTAAGCTATGCAATTAAAATCATTTCCTGGAAAACAAACCTCTTGGACTTGGGCCCTTTTAGACTAACCGATTCAGTGACTGTGCAAGTTTGACCCTATTTGCTGTCTTCAGCATCTGCTGATTCCTCTGTCAGTTTACATGGCCTACCATCTTGTGGCTGAGTTGCTTTTGTTACCAAACTGTAACATTTGTTATGATAGAGCTGACAGTTGAATGCGGAATATTTAGGAGAGAGGAAATTTAATGACTGGATTTGTAGCACAGGTGGCAGACAGTTCCATGTTGGAATTCACTTAGCTTCTGAGAGCGGCTCATTCTTCCACAAATGTTTGTAAAAACAGTTCGCTTACTTGAGTGAATTTCACAGATGTTTCCTTTATTAAGAAATTTTGTTTACATGTTTTCTTTAGCTATAGCAGCTCGATATCAGCAAAAATTGTGACTTAAAAGCTAAGACATAGCGTTCTTACTATCCATCAAAGAATCTTAAGCCTTCCCAACTATTTTTTTTCATTAATACTCCTGTCATGTTAGGGGTCAAATTGACCCATTTCAGTTTGAACATTTAGGAGAAAAATAGTTAAAATTATTTTCAGCATGAAACTCTCTTGCCTTTAATTAGAGAATAAATCAAAATATATTATGAAAATGGTTCATCTCACACAGAAAGATGACAATCAGGGAGCTGTGGAAGTCATCACCAGTCATGATCGAAAAGAACTATCTTGAGCTAAATTCTGATTCTAATAATTCTGCGATTTTTGAACCAGATAGAATTGCTATTCCGGTCCCTCAAGCAGAACTTTCCATGTCAAGAATGAAATGGCTCATTGGTCTTCATCCTCATAATATCACGTCCAGACAAACCTGTCTGCAGAAAACATAATAGGAACAGCGCCAGGAGCCCCACTAAGGATGTGATGACTCATGTGACCATGTCAATTCAATTCAATTCAATTCCATTTTGTTGCTTATGGCAAATTCACAACAACAGTCGTCTCATTAGGCTGTATACGGTAGTGAAAAAAGTAAAATGACATAGAATTCAATAAGAAAATACTAAATTGAATTAACTAAACAGTCTAAACTAAACGGACATCCCTTCGCAGTAAGGAAAAAGTCCTAAAAACAACGAGTACTTAGCTTTCTTTTACAGTACAATTACTGAGGTGTGTAAGTGGTATTTATGGTACCTATTATTGTAATGGGTACTTTTCTATAGGATTTACTGAGTACTTACAGTGTGTTTACATGGTACTTTCTGTGGGACTTCACTAGGTACTTACATGGTACTTTTTTGTGTCTACTCTGTACTTACCGTGTATTTATATGGTACTTTTTGGTTCATACCTATGTGGTACATACTGGGTATTTACATTTTGTGCAAAGGTGTCTTTTATGGTACTTACCACATGTATGAACAAGGTAAGTACAAATAAGTACTTTTGACATTTGAGTTAAAAAACACATTACTATTTTTAATTAAGTGCTTTTTGTCCGTCCATTCTTTTCAACGAAGTTTGACAGTGGGACTTCTTCCAGGGTTTTGTAACTGCCAAGAAAATTCACAATATGAGCTCAAATGAACATAAAAAGCGCCGCGACTTTGATAGAGAAATTACCAAAATATATTTTACTCATCTAATCATTTTTTTTTCTGTAATGAGTTTGACAAATCTATGTAATTCCTTATTGGCACGGCTAGAAATGCATGAAATTAATCAATTATCCTCATTAATAAACATGATATTCATTATTCACAACTTTATATTTTAGTTACATAAACAAAACAACAAAAAAGAAATCAAAGGAGAAAAATCAGTACATAAAATCTAATTGGTTTAGACAAAGAATGTCAAAGTAATGTTTAATTGGAAATTGCTGTGTGCCTTTCTCTTTAATAATATTATTCACACTACCACAATTTGCATTAGCATAAACATATGGCAGTGTAAAGGAAAAAAAAAAAAAGAAATAATGACGGTACCAAATTCAACACAGTTTTCACTCAAAAATATGTTTTTTCAATTTTTCAAACAGTTACCTTCACTGTTAGATTGTATTGTCTCTATCCTTGACTGTTGTGGTTCTGTGGGCGTGCCTCCGCAGTGACTTCTCCTCACCTGCTCCTCATCATCTCGTCACCTGCAGCTCATTACAGACATTATTTATTCAGAGATGGAGCCGTCGGCAAGCCAGATTATTGTGCCTCATAAGTGAATTTCTGCCAGCCCGTGTAGTTGCCTCCCTGTCTGTCAGCAAACTCCGCCAGTCTGCTCTTCTGCTGTCTTTTCCTTCCTGCCAGTCTCTGCTCCACCTGCCTGCCTGCCTGCCTGTTGTCCTCCCCTCCATTCTCCCTCTGCCCAAATAATAATAAAACAGTTCGCCACTCCATTTTGTGTCCGCGCTTGGATTCTGCAAAGCTCCTCCGGTTTCACAACAGAGTAATCCTGGCCCGTAATGGATCCCTTGGGACACAGGCCCGACTTCTCCGCCATCCCGGTCAGCCACCTGCTATTCCTCCCCTCTCACTCTCGCAGTTTATTCACGCCCACGAGCAAATGATCCAAATCTGGATCACAAGTTCGCCATCACTCACTCATATGACTCACCCAGCAATTCTCCCTCAAGCTGTCGCCCGCAGCGCAACCAGCGACTCAAGCGGCATCCGCCCCTCCTCTGGCCTCCCAGCGAACCCCCATGGGAAGCGGTTCGGAAGCCCATATCGGGATCCCCCAAAGCCATCTGCCCGGACCTGGGTAAGTGCAGAGTTTCTTCTTCAATGTGCTTTGATTTTTTGAACAAAAACCCTCACTTATGCCAGTGACAGAGAGCAAGTGTCGCCCACATCATCGGTCTCCTCGTAGGAAGGCGTTGCAGTGGGCGGAGTCTCATTTTGATGCGACCACGGCTAGTCAGCTCTCTATGCTGCTTTGTGGAAGAACTGAGGCGTGTTTTTGACCGCAGTGAGAGGAAGTGACCCGTCAGGTGTCAAATTATGACCATCAGACAAGGCCAGGAGGCGTGGCTGAGTACTCTGTGGACTTCCGGGCTGGCCAGCGCAGAACTAGGCTGGAATGGAGAGGCCCTACAGGCAATGTTCTAAGCAGCCTTAATGGGCAGTTAAAGGATGAGCTGACAACTAGAATCCTCCACAGCTGAATAAGGTTAATATCCCTAGCCATTAGGTTGGACAACGGCTGAGAGACCGGCGAGAAGCGGGACTGATCTCCGGTCCCATGCCCTCTCCGAATCCTCCATCTCCTCCCATGCTTCCAAAGTGCCAGCCCTCCGCCTGAATCTGCTAACTGGGCAGGCTGCTTTCTCTGCAGAAGAAGAACGTCAGCGACGGATCTCCTGATGCGATACCTCTACCAGCAGGACCTCTGGACATGTCATTTGCCACCTGCCTATCCAGCCAAAAAGCGAGAGTGGAAGTCGTAGCGGTGGGGAGTATTGTGACCCACAACACCTTCTGCTAATATTCCCCACCCTAGAACCATTCTCACAGCTCGTTGTGTTGGTGGAATCTCTTCCGAACCAGGCGTTAAGTGGATTCGGAGCAGGGGCAAATTTCCTCGACCACAATGGCATCCCAGGTTTGGTCTTTCACTAGAACCTCCCATCTCCCCCACATTGTTGCCAGACTTTGGATGGAGCCCGGGTTCTGTACCTGGCGCTCTGCCCCAGTCAAGCTCTGCATCTCCGGTAACCACCATGAACAGCTCCAGTTTCTGATTGTCACCCCCCCCGATTCTCCAGTTATCCTTGGGCATCCGTGGTTGTCTCTGCATAACCCCACATTGAGAGGGTGAAGCTTGGGGGAGCGGGGATAGAACCACCGACCCTTCGATCATTAGCCAACCTGCTCAACCACTTGAGCCACTGTTATGGGTTATAGGAACTTTTCACCATTCTTCAAAAAGCGCATGAGGTCACACACAGTTGGTTGAGAAGGCCTGGTTCTCAGTCTCCGCACTAACTCTTCCCAAAGGTCTTCTAAGGGGTTCATATCAGGACTCTGTGCAGATCAGTCAAGTTCATACACACACGACTTTTTCATCCATGTCTTTATGGACCTTGCTTTGTGGACTGGTGCACAGTCGTGTTGGAAGAGGAAGAGGCCCGCTCCAAACTGTTGCCACAAGATTGGGAGCATTGACTTGTCCAAAAAAGTTTAGTATCCTGAAACATTCAGAGTTATTTTCACTGGAACTAAAGGGGGCCAAATCCAAGTCCTGAAAAAAAAGACCCACACCATAATTCCTCTTACTCCAAATTTCACACACAACGCAGTCTGAAATGTACTGTTCTCCTGGTACCCACCAAACCTTCAGTCATCTATCAGATTGCCAGATGGAAAAGCATCATTCATCACTCCAGAGAAGGCGTATACACTGCTCTAGAGTCCAGTGGCAGCATGCTTTACACCACTTCATCCAATGCTTTGTATTGCACTTGGTGATGTGTGGTTTGGATGCAGCTGCTCGGCCATGGAAACCCATTCCATGAAGCTCTTTGCGTACCGAACTTGGGCTAATCTGAGGGTCACATGAAGTTTTGAGCTCTGCAGCTATTGAACTGGTTAGTTCAATAAGGGCCCAAGTCCACAATTTTTCAAAATAGAGATATTATATGCTCTATGGTTTTCAAGGGAAAAGCTATCTGATTATGTGCAAAAAAGTCCCAAGTCTGTTGTAATGTATTGACTATGCTGACATTTAAAATGCATTAATGCAAATTCCTGGACTTGGGTCTCTCTTGCATGGGTTTTGCTTTATCCCATAGATGGCAGCACTAGTTATCCAATATAGTAGCGCCCCTGTTTATTTCAAGAAGGGCCCAAGTCCAGAGACTTGAGTTTGCTAGTCCTCTGAAATTCTAAAAGTGAGGTGCTTCAAATGATAGCATTTGCAAGCTATGAACTGATGCTAAATCTGGGTAAAGTATTAATCATTTGGTGTAGCCTCCCTTTAAGCTATGCAATTAAAATCATTTCCTGGAAAAACAAACCTCTTGGACTTGGGCCGCTTTTGAACTAACCAATTCAATTGACTGTGCAGAAAGTTGGTGACCTATTTGCACTTTGTGCTTCAGCATCTGCTGATTCCTCTGTCAGTTTACATGGCCTACCATCTTGTGGCTGAGTTGCTTTTGTTACCAAACTGTAACATTTGTTATGATAGAGCTGACAGTTAAATGCGGAATATTTAGGAGAGAGGAAATTTAACGACTGGATTTGTAGCACAGGTGGCAGACAGTTCCATGTTGGAATTCACTTAGCTTCTGAGAGCGGCCCATTCTTCCACAAATGTTTGTAAAAACAGTTCGCTTACTTGAGTGAATTTCTGAATGTTTCTTTATTAAAAATTTTGTTTACATGTTTTTCTTTAAGCTGTAACGCTCCATGATAGTAATAAAAATTGTCACTTAAAGGTAAGACATAAAAACGTTCTTACTATCATCAAAGTCTGCTTCAATTATTTTTTTTTCATTAACCCTCCTGTCATGTTAGGGGTCAAATTGACCCGTTTTAAAGTTTGAACATCTAGGAAAAATAGTTAAAATTATTTTTTCAGCATGAAACTTCTGCTTGCCTTAATTAGAGTAATCAAAATATTTTATGAAAATGGTTCATCTCACATAGAAAGATGACAATCCAGGAGGCTGTGGAAGTCATCACTGATCATGATCAGAAAAAGACTATCTTGAGCTAAATTCTGATTCTAATAATTCTGATTTTGAACCAGATGAGGGAATTGCTATTCTGGTCCCTCCAAGCAAGACTTTCATGTCAAAGTATGGTGAAATACATTGGTCTTCATCCTCAAATATGCGTCAGACAAACCTGTCTGCAGAAAACATAATAAAGACAGCGCCAGGGCCCACTAGGATGGCAGTGACTCATGTGACCATGTCAATTCAATTCAATTCAATTCCATTTTATTTGTATAGCCCAAATTCACACCAACAGTCGTCTCGATGGGCTTTGTATCGGTAATTGAAAAAGTAAAATGACATAGAATTCAATAAGAAAATACTAAATTGAATTAACTAAACAGTCTAAATTAAACGGACATCCCTTAGCAGTAAGGAAAAAGTCCTAAAAACAACGGAGGTAACGCTTTCTTTTACAGTACAGTACTTACAGTGTACTTAAGTGGTATTTACATGGTACCTATTGTGTAACTACTGGGTACTTTCTATGGGATTTACTGGGTACTTACAGTGTGTTTACATGGTACTTTCTATGGGACTTCACTGGGTACTTACATGGTACTTTTTTGTGTCTACTCTGTACTTACCGTGTATTTATATGGTACTTTTTGGTTCATACCTATGTGGTACATACTGGGTATTTACATTTTGTGCAAAGGTGTCTTTTATGGTACTTACCACATGTATGAACAAGGTAAGTACAAATAAAGTACTTTGACATTTAGGTTAAAAAAAACACATTATTGGCCTGAGGGTCGTGCTTTTTGTCCGTCAAAATTCTTTCAGCAGAGTTTGGTAGCAGTGCAGGACTTCTTCAGGGTTTGTAACTGCAAGAAAATTCACAATATGAGCTCAAATGAACATAAAAAGCATAAGGACTTTGATGAAGTACAAAATATATTTTAGTCATCTAATCATTTCTGTAATGAGTTTGATAAATCTATGTGAATTCCTTATTGCTTTGACTGAAATGCATGAAATTAATCAATTATCCTCATTAATAAACATGATGATAAATTATTCACAACTTTATATTTTAGTTACATAAACAAAAACAACAAAAAAGAAATCAAAGGGAGAAAAATCCAAATTGCCATAAAAAATCTAATTGGTTTAGACAAAGAATATCAAAGTAATGTTTTAATTGGAAATTGCTGTGTGTATTTCTTCTTTATAAATATTATTCACACCTACAATTTGCATTAGCATGAAAAACATGGCAGTGTAAAAGGAAAAAAAAGAAATAAATAGGCAATTTCAAATTCAACACAGTTCCTCAAAAATATGTTTTCAATTTTCAAACAGTTACCTTCACTGTTGGGTGGTATTGTTGTCTCTATCCTATTTGATAAAATAAATAAAAATAAAATAAAACTGGCGAAAGAAAAGAAAATGGGGAAAATGCCGTTAAACTATTTAGTAATGTAAATAAAATGTCCACTTGGTGGATTTAACTTACTTTGCTTACTCTCCTGTGGCTTCACAGATTTGTCTGGGATTTCTTCTTCACCATAGCTTATCTAAAGCGGTAAAAAGACGGAAGTACGTCATCAGTATTTTAAATAAACGCCTTTCTTTGATTTTCCCAGAAAGACGTCCGCACAGTCAAACGTGCACAGAACAACAGACGTTATCATTTAGGCTACGTGCTTGTTTTACAGGTGCCACTCTCCTGGTAAGTAACAACAATGTTAGTAGATTATCATTACAAACTTTGAAAATTTATACATGAAATAACTGAATTATTGCAGTAAAGTAGCAGACGTGCTCTTACGTCACGTTTTAAACTAAGAGAGAGCAAGGTTAGCTTCTTTATAAAGTTTGATCAGTTTAAATATTTTCATATAATTTATCCAATATTTACAAAAACAAAAACAAAAAATGAAGAGAAATGAAGAGAAATTCAAACTGTTGCGCGCGCCTCGAGGTTCTCCGGATTAATGCACGTTGCACCATGGGGGTTGTCATGCTGCATTCAAGTGCGCTGGGAATTTGCAACTTTGCTCGCCCCGACCTACTTAACAAAAACACAAACTCGGGCTGTTTTTAGTATTAAAAGTAAATATTTAGCCTTGTTGTTTTACATATTTTCCTGACATTATAAATTAAAACAAGTTCATATTTAGAACAATATTAAAAAAGTCAAGTTTTGAATAATTTATTATCATGTTTATTAATGAGGATAATTGATTAATTTCAAGCATTTCAGTCAAAGCAATAAGGAATTCACATAGATTTATCAAACTCATTGCAGAAATGATTAAATAAGTAAAATTTATTTTGTATTTCATCAAAGTCGTTATGCTTTTTATGTTCATTTGAGCTCATATTGTGAATTTTCTTGCAGTTACAAACCCTGAAGAAGTCCTGCACTGCTACCAAACTCTGCTGAAAGAATTTTGACGGACAAAAAGCACGACCCTCAGGCCAATAATGCTCCATTTTTGGAATGCTCCTTTGTACTGTTTTGTACTTAAAACATATTTCATTGTGATGACACTGTATGCTGCAGACATGTATCATATTAAAGATTGTTGTTTTCATATTAAAGATTGTTGTTTTCACTGCTGTCTTGTTTCTGATTGTCTGTTGAGTGGAAAGATGGCGCCGGTGTGTGTGGCTGCTCGTCTACCCCGCTCCCTGTTGTTCGTGATTGTGTTATTTTTGTACCTTGGCACGCGACTAACCGAGTCTCTATTGGTGTATAATCGTCAGTTTCTTTTGGATCATCAATTTACCAACTCTGATCTAAGTTCGTCCAAGTTGTACTGTCGCCAAACACTACCTCCTCTGCATTTGGGCATCCGAGCCTACCTGCTCAGGGCGTCGGCTCTCTTCCTGCGGCGGAAGCGTCATCGGAAACGCGGCAAGCGCGGGGGCCGCCTTGTGAAGCTGAAGGGCATCTGGGCCCGCTCCCCGTCCTCTTCCCGAACAGGATTTGGATTATTTCCCCGCTCCATGCTGTCCTGGCGCTCCCTGGATCCACCTGAGGTCTGCATTATTCCTGTTGCTGGCTTTGACGGAGGAGACGAGCCCCGCCGCTCCTGCTCTCCTCGCCCCCGCCAGCGCGGGGTAAATCCCGGGAACCTCACGTCGCTCTCCCGGTCGCTTCTGTCCCACGACATACAGGCTGCCGCTGCTTCCAGATTCGGCCTGGTAAACGCCAGATCGCTAGCAAACAAAACTTTTATTTTGAGGGATTTCTTCACTTCCCGCTGCCTGGATTTCCTCTTTATTACAGAGACCTGGATATCTCCAGGTGAGGACAGTGTTTTTGTGGATCTTTTACCTGCTGGATTTTCATACTTTAGCTCCCCGCGGATGTCTGGTCGGGGAGGAGGTACTGCGTGTGTTTTTACAAACGATTTTAAGTGTAAACGACACTGTGTGTCATCATCGTACCCCAGCTTTGAGCTGACTTCTTTCGAGGTGGGGAGGTCTGACCCGGTGCTGTGCGCTGTCGTTTACAGACCTCCCAAGTACAACAAAGATTTTCTGAAGGAATTTTCTGACTTTTTGGCTGAAATGATGCCACTCTACGATCGTGTTCTTATTGTTGGGGATTTTAATATTCATGTGTGTTGCCCTGAAAAGCCTTTGGTGAAGGACTTTTTAGAGATCATTGACTCTTTTAACCTTGTTCAGTGGGTGTCTGGAACCACTCATGAACAAGGACCGTACTGGATCTCGTCCTCTCCCATGGACTACCTGTTTTTAATATTGAGATCTGTGACTTAGCTGTTTTAGACCACATGCCTGTGGTGTTTGAAGCTGGACTTTCACGCACTGCTGTTAAATCTACCGCCCCTCCTCAGCGTCGCAGGATTTTTAACTCTTCCACTGCTGGTCAGTTTTCCTCTGCTTTTAACCAGCTCGTTGTCCCTCCCTCTGCTGCTGATGTTCTTGAGCTGAGTTCCTGGTTCAATTCCTCCTGCACCAGCATCCTGGATTCTGTGGCTCCTCTAAAGACACTAAAGCCCCGTCCTAAACCTGAGCCCTGGTTCAATGAGAGAACCCGGGCAGCTCGGAGGGCCTGTAGGAAAGCTGAACGCAGGTGGAGGAGGGACAAACTGCAAATCTCACTACAAATCTTGAAGAATTGTTGGTATTTTTACCAGGGCACTGTAAAACTTGCTAAACAAGAGTACTTGGCATATCAGCATAACCCACGGGTGCTTTTTAAAATGATAGACTCTGTTCTTAATCCTCCACAGGTGGGGTCCTTAGAAGCTTCCACTGACCTGTGCAATATGTTTTTACAGTTTTTTAACAATAAGGTATCAAATATAAGGGCTGACATTACTCTACCTTCCTCCGACCCTTCGGCCTGTGTTCTCTGCCCAGCTGTATTTAGAGAATTTGAGCCAGCGTCTCTTCAATTTTTAAATGAATTAGTCAGTCAAAGCAAACCATCAGGTTCTCCCCTAGACTCCATCCCTCCTAAGTTTTTCAAGGAGGTCTTCCCCAGCATTGCACAGACGGTCCTCTCTATTATCAACAGCAGTCTTGCTGCTGGTGTCGTCCCCTCCACCTTTAAACATGCAACGGTTCAGCCGATACTTAAAAAAACCCAGCCTGGACAGTGCTGTACTGGCCAATTTTAGACCCATCTCCAAGATGCCCTATATCTCTAAACTCTTGGAGAAAGTGGTCTACTCACAGCTGGAGGATTTCTTAAACCAACATAAAATTCCTGAAGTCTTCCAGTCTGGGTTTAGACCCCTTCACAGTACGGAGTCAGCACTGCTAAGAGTCAGCAACGACATTCTCTTGGCCAATGATGCTGGAGATTATGTTGTTCTAGTTCTGCTGGACCTAACTGCAGCATTCGACACCGTAGACCATAGCATTTTAATTTCTAGGCTCCAGAACCTGGTGGGGATTCAAGGTACTGCACTGGACTGGTTCAAATCCTACCTGGCGGAAAGAACCATGTGTGTCAGTTTAGGTGGTTATGAATCCACCACAGCTCGGGTTCCCTATGGGGTCCCACAAGGGTCGGTTTTGGGACCTCTTCTGTTTTCTTTATATCTGTTACCTTTAGGGTCCATTCTAAGAAAACACGGCATTTCCTTTCATTTATACGCTGACAACAGTCAGATCTATCTGCCGCTAAAAAAGGATAATCTCTCTGTGACGCAGCTCCTGTCATGTCTCCATGACATTAAGGACTGGTTGGCCCTAAGTTTCTTGAGTTTGAATGAAAAGAAAACAGAAGTTGTAATTTTTGGACCGAATGATGGACCGTCCCCGATTGATCTGGGCCCTCTGACTGGTTTCTTAAAATCAACTGTTTCTAACTTGGGTGTTAAATTGGACAGTAATTTTAGGATGGACCAACAGATAAGCTCTGTAGTGAAGTTAAGCTTTTTAAGCCTTCGCCAACTTGCTAAGGTAAAACCTTTTTTAACACCTGCACACTTTGAAACAGTAATCCATGCTTTCATCACGTCCCGGCTGGATTACTGCAACTCTCTTTATCTTGGACTCAGCCAGTCGTCTCTCTTGCGTCTCCAACGTGTTCAAAATGCAGCTGCTCGTCTTATGGTTGGAGCACGCAAGAGAGACCACATCACGCCGATCCTAGCATCGCTTCACTGGCTGCCTGTGCATTTTAGAATTCATTTTAAGATTCTTCTGCTTGTTTTTAAATCTTTACATGGTCTTGCCCCGCTGTACCTCTCTGAGCTTCTCACTCCCTATTCGTCGGCACGGTGCCTCAGATCAGCTGATCAGATGCTTCTAGAGGTATCGAGGTCCAGACGGAAGCTCAGAGGGGACAGAGCTTTTGCTGCAGCCGCTCCAAAGCTGTGGAATACTTTGCCGCTGGCCATTAGAGAAGCCCCTTCACTGTCCATTTTTAAAACCTGTTTAAAAACCCATTTTTATGCTCTGGCTTTTAACCCAATATGAGACCACTGTTTTTCTAACTGTTTACTGTTTTCTACAGTTTTATCTCCCTCTGTGTTCCCCCCCCCTTAACATGTTTTAATGTTTTTTACTGTTGTGTTCAGCACTTTGTCTCAACTACTGTTGTATGAAGGTGCTATATAAATAAAGTTGAGTTGAGTTGAGAGTTGAGTTCTCTTTAAATTTGCCTCATGTTACAAGAAGTAGGAATATGTTTTTACAATGCAGTTATTTGACCTTTACCAACAAGTTAGCACTGTCTCATTTGGTGAGGTCAGAAGACCAAGTGTGTACGTACACTGTACGGGATGGTAATTCCTGATTATACCCAGCATTTACTACTGAAAGTACCATGTTATAGAGTGGAAATAGGGTTGACTTTCTTTTACAGTTACAGTTTCATTGTACTTAAGGGGTAAGTACCAAGTAATATTCAAGTGAACATACCCAGTATTTAGTAATGAAAGTACCATGTAGTTGAGTGGAAATAGGGCTGACCTTCTTTTACAGTACAGTTTTAGTGTACTTAAGGGGTAGTTTCAAGTCCAGCCGGAGACAGGATCCAGGTCAAGACAAGCATGACCTGTGTCAAATGTGCAAAATCAATTTGCACAAAGCACAGTGTAATGACTGGTCACTCTTGTGCTGTGTATATGTACATACACACACAATTTAATATTGCAGTTGCTGGTCTGTTGTATTGTGATTTTGTTTTTTTCTGGTTTCAAAGTGCATGTATGTAAAACAAAATTTCAAGATTATGTTTCAATGTTATGTTAAACTATTGTATTTTATGTTAGTCTTTCAAAAATAATACAGTACGGAGAAATAAAAATAAAAACTTTGAACATGTATATTTTTAAGAAAAACAAGTGAATTATCTAATAACCACTACCTGTTGGAGGTAAGGAAAACACCATTTCACTAAATTTTGATAGAATCATTAATAATGGAGTTAGTAATGAAATATTCACACTGCTTGTTTAGATTTTTCGGGTTTCAGACATTTTTTAATTAATAAAACATACACTGGGTCAAATTGATCCGGGAACACCATTTCTGTTCCTCACAAATGACCCAGAACATCATCTCTGTTCCTGACATATGAACATAACAGAAGGGTTAAAAGTACTTGGGCTTTAATTTTGAAAATATCAACATAAAGAGGTGGTTTTACTCACATGACACTTGGACCATCGGTGGAAGTTGGTTACATCTTGCTGGATGGTTTTTGATGGGACAAAAGAAACATGCAGGCTAAAATCTCCTCAAGGAACTATTGATTTTTTTCCCCTCATTGCAGGGTTTTCTGCTCTGAAACTTCTGCTAAATCGTCTTCTGTTGGATCTGTTATTGCATTATTAATCCACTGCTAAACAGCCATGGGTCGTCCTCTTTTCCACATGTCCATCACCTATCTGCACTCCTAAGGCGTAGCTGCAAAAAAAAAAATCAATATATATAATATCCTTGAAGTCTTGCCTTGCACATTGGTGTTATGTCTTTTGGTGGAAATATTGAAACAGAAAGGAAGCATTCTCCCAGGAAAATGTCATTGGCTCTCATTTAAATATCATTTTTAAGTTTGCAGCAATACTCAGTCTTCTATCTGATTTTGCCTTGTGAAGTCCAGATAGCCTGTAGGCAGCACTGTGTTGTGTGAGTGGGGACAGCTGTCTGCTTCGGAGCATTAAATTCTGTGCTTATGCTACAATGATCCCAGCATTCAACCAGGGATGCACTCCTCTGTGACCATCCATGCACCTTTAGTTATCCTGGGAGCTCGGTGGCTTATTATCCTGTCAGAAGCAGAGCAAGCAGAAGGAGCCCTGTCAGGTACTCAACACTTCCCTCCAGCGATTTCACTGCCAATCCTCTGTGATCACACTGATTAATCACAAACCTGCAGGGTCGCTTCGTATTGCCTTCATGACCCCATGCGGTTAGAGAGATGCAGTTTCCTCAGGGCATTAGGCTGGCTCTGCACGGCAGTGGCTGTTGCTCTCCGGAGGAAACTTTCCCCGCTCTATCAGCTCTGTGATATTGGCCCCGGGCTCAGCAGTCCATCATCCAAGGTTTCATAATGCGACAGTTTGTGCTGCCTGAAAGGATATCAGCCTCACTGAAGCTGACATCTCCTTCTTTCTGCTTCTCTTTTTATTAAGTTTTGCTTTGTAAAACACAGACGATGAATAGATAAGGAAGCATTTCCGCTCTCCCGGCCATGCCCTGGGACTTCAGTGCTGTTTGATATGTATTTTTATTAGTGGTGGTGTTATTGTTCAGCTGTGTCGCTACTGCTGTTTTTGTTTACCTGTCTTAAGTTTCAGTTGATTATATTATTAACCTCTTTCAACCATGCTTTCTTGATTTTGTGTCCCTAGATCCCACAGCTAGTATCTGGAATTTCTTTTTC
The DNA here is from genome assembly GCA_037389245.1 of Oryzias sinensis. Lineage (NCBI taxonomy): Eukaryota > Metazoa > Chordata > Actinopteri > Beloniformes > Adrianichthyidae > Oryzias > Oryzias sinensis. Next base: position 21,167,622 of record CM074493.1, read on the forward strand.
ATCTAGTCTTTTCTTTTAGTTTTTTTTTTGGACTTCCTGTTGCTGAAGTCCCAGTTGGTTCATTCAAGCGTGTCTGTTTTTTGTTTTTTTTTATTATACAAATTTCTTTGTTGGTTTATCTAATTATCATCCAATCACATGAATGAGCATGGTCTGAGCCTCTTCTCCCTGCCCAGGACTCACATTATTTAACAATTCATGCCAAAGTGAGACTGCCACTCATTCGTGCACCTTTCCTTTGGCAGCAATATGCCCTCTTTTTGTTGGTTTATAAATGACTGGAAAGTAAATAAAATTAGAGCCGATATTTGTTAAAAACATCTCCATGGGGGTTGGGGGGCTGTGGGGCAGGAGTTGCTGGGGATGAGTTGTGCTTGTGCTGTTTAAATGCTGACACCCCAGCCAACAGGAGGACAGGGCAGCCGGTGCCTTTTGGGTTCTCCCTTCTTTAGCTTTTTATAATCATTTCTCTTTTATTCTTGTTTGGTTTTGTGTATTTTATCATGGGGGGGTTATTCTAGTATTTAATGGCATGTGTGGGAATTGGTGTTTTTGCTTAAATGTTTGGAATAAATCCACTATACTCTTGTCTTATCCTGAACATAATTTTGAGAATGACGTGATTCCAGCTGGGTTGATCAAGCAAGCATGTTTGACCTCGTCTTATTTTTGGATACGATCACAAAATTGGCCTGCATGTTAGCATGGACAGTGAATAAAGTCTGGCATTTCCTCACTGAAATTCCATGAATATAAGTTTCACTTCATCTATGGAGAGATATTTTCTAATATTCTACAACAGCAAATAAAGTCTAACAAGAAAAAGGTACAAAGCAACCTAATTATTACTGTTTTTAAAGTTCCTATTTGCTGAATGTATGCAGACATGTTTTTATTTCTGTTTCCAATGCAGTCCAAAGAGCATAAGCTGCAAAGGTAGATAATGTGACAATGCATCCATATATAACAGCTATACCCAAGTCTGCTAATGGACATAAATTAGAGTACTTTCTCTTTTTTAATTACAAACCCATCTCAATGGAAAGGCTGAACACATGCTCCAACATCCAAATAAAATAACAAACTGAGTTTTTGTGTAGCATGCATTTCAGCACCTTATCAGGAGTGACTCATTTGAGCAATTAGTGTTCATTAGAATTGCTGGATGCCCTTATCTCCCTTTGTTAGTCCAACTTTGACAAGTTAAGCTTTGTTCGCCTTCATTTCTTAACCTAAAGTACAAGAGATAAAAAGAGCCTTTTTACATTTTTTTCTGAATAGAACAAGCAATGAAAAGAAGCCATGGTTGTAATCTAAGAAAGACGGTTCCTACTTGTAATCATTTGCTAATTTTATAATCACTGCTGACTATCCCTTTAAAAGACACTAATTAGAACCTTATGCTACCGCTACCGATTTTTGAGTCTTTGACTCCCAAGACAGAAGATATGAAGACGGCCCTGATTCTGCTGCCTCAGAACACCTTAAAAGAAAAAGAAAAACATTTCTAGAGCCCACTCACAAACCTCTATTTGTTATGAGTCCTTTAACAAACTGTGATTGCATTTAAGTAATTAAAAATCTTTAAAATATCCAACAGGGGACCTTTCTGTGTGGAGTTTACATGTTTTCCCTGTGCATGCATGGATTTTCTCCAGGGACTCTGGCTTCCTCCCACCTTCCATATACATGCTTCAAAGGTTAATTGGTCACTCTAAATTGTCCCTAAGAGTAAATGTGAGTGTGCATGGGTGTGTAATATGTGTGGCACTGAGATAGACTGGCGACCTGTCCAGGACGTACCCTGCCTTCACACACGAGTGGCCGGGATAGGCTCCGGTAGCCCTATGACCCCGAAAGAGACAAAACAGGTTTAGAAGAGGAATGTAGGACTCTTTAAAATATTAATTTTCTCTCCTCAACAGTGCAAAACTGTAAATTGTTGAAGTATATCACATATCAAACTAATCTACCTTTGGATAGAGGACACAAGAGCTTATATTGTTGCTCCAATCATCTTTTGATCTATTGTAAGTGTTCTTAGTAGATTTTATTTAGTCCAAAATGAAACCCAATTTCCGAAGCTGGGATCAATAAAGTATCTTTATCTAATATAAAAAAAAAAAAAAAAATAATAATAATAATAATAATAAATAATAAAAAAAGACAGGTGAGGGATTTGGCGAGAAAAGGTTGATTATTCCTGCTAGGAAGATGGTAGTAGGGTTAAGGAGAGCCGTCAGGATGTCTCTGAGCAGCAGAAGGGAAGAGAGCGCTGACGTCACTCGTGAGGTGCTGGTAATCCTGAGACAAAAGGCAATAATTAGTTTGATGCTTGGAACAAGACAAGACAAGCGTTTGCAGAGCATAAACTTAAGACCAGGCATAGTCACCAAAAGGGGTAACGAACTGGCGTTGAGCTGATGAGTGTGGTCTCCTTTTAAGCAGTATGGCCGATGAGGTGAGTGGCATCAGCTGGTGGCAATCAGGGAGCAGAGCAGGCAGAGCTGGAGGGGGAGGAGTCTGACAGGGACCATGACAATTTTCTGGGGAAATTTCTGCAAAGCGGCAGTAGTTCATCAGAAATTCGTCTCTAAGTGAGGCTGCCTTCATTTTCCATCATCCCTTTGCTTACAAATGGGTAATAAGAAGAAGTTAATATTGTTAAAAAAGTTATTTTTATCAGAAAGTAGATATATATTATTTTTAAAGCTTACTAGTTTGCAATAAAAGGCGGAAATGTGAGAAAAGTATGACCCAATAAATGTGAAGAGCAAAGCTTGACCTTTTAAAATGTGTTTGTGTGAATGCAAACATAGACTGAAGGACAAAATAAGCGTATCTGCAGTGCTGTCACATCAATATTTGCTTAACTGCTATGTTTACACCGGGCTCAGAAATACGAATTAGAGCAACTGCTTCCAATGAAAAGTTTATGTAAATGTATGTTTCGGGCTTTCATGTTCAAAACTTATTTGTGCGCGGGTTAAAAGTTAGACCAGTTAAACTTTCAGGGACTTGGATTTGGTAGTGATGTATGAATAGCGTCCTTTCCAAAACACGGATGTGCCAACCAGTTGAGTCATTAAGATAAAATTAATAGTTGCACTTTGTTTGCGGCTGGAGTTAAATGACACCAAGTCTTTCATCTGTTGGAATAGAGCTGTGGAAGAAAAAGCCTGGAGCAAGATTTCTGAATTTTGCACCGCCTTAACAATTAGCACAAAGCCTCTTCCCACCGTACATACTGTAAATGCACTAGTATTGGGTAGCAACAGTCCAGTGTGAACACAAAATGTTAAAGCGCATTCAAGAACCCGCGTTCTGCTCGTTCTTAACCCTTGTGCTATCTTAGATGACCCCACCCTTACATTGACGTGTTATTCCTACCATGACAAAGGTGGATAAAGGTGGAAAGATATCATGTAATCCATGGACACCAGTGAAGAAAAAAGGTTCAGCGCACTGTCTAGTGGGTCTAGATGACCCACCTCCTAATGTTAAAGTGCCTAGGATAGCACAAGGGTTAAACATGCCACATATCCCCAGTGTGTACGTAGCTTAAGGTTTTACTTTAAGTTGACTTTCACATTGTGATTACATAAAAGTTGCAAACTTTGTGGCTTGCCATGGGTCCCAAAATATCAAATTCAATGTCTAGAGTAATCTTTTTAATTTAAAGAATTTAAAAAAGATTACTCTATTCTCAATAGAGACTGTTGGTACAATTTAATCACAGCTTCCTTTTCAGCAATGGGAAGCCATTTCATTTTACAGTGGAAAACAATGAGATTAAAGAGTTGTTAAGTTGAATGGAATTTCAAACCTTTCTACAGACAATGTAAGCATTTTCCTGGATGGCATTTCGAGGATTTTGTCTCGAATTTTCTAAGAACATTCATGATGTGGATTTGCTCCTGCACTTTTTATTCTTTTAATAGTGCAATAAGGTCAAGACAATAGTGGTAGTGCATCCTCATAGAAATGTAGCACCATGCACACAGGTTGAAGTTGGAGGGCACATATGCACACCCTGAGTTTATTTCTTCTCCCTTTCTGACAGGCTTGAAATGATTTTGACTGAGTTTAACGGGTGACACTTGGTGGGGGATTTGCCCGATGGGTGAGCTTTTCGTCATAACATTTCACACCCTGCGTCATAACCTGTCGCCTTCAGTGCAGGTAAGGCAACGACAGACACAATGGACACATAGGGTTGTCGGATGTGTTCACAGTCGTTGCAAAACACAAGGTCACTGCTGTCTTGCACAGACAATGATGCTATCACCAAAATTGAACCATCATAACCGCCCTCCTCACGGGATTTTTTGTGGGCACAAACGCATGTGTGCGCTCAAATTGCCACTTGACGTCTTTCTATCTTTGTCAGGACAGACCTCTGGCAATGAAATTTGACTGTTTTTATAAAGGGGATGCGGGTGATGGCTGGCTAAACGTTCTTCTTTTATATTCACAAACATGTCACATCATAAGTAATAAAGGAACCATTGAGCTGCTTTGAGTCAAAGCATCCTTATTATCCGAGAAAACCATTATTAACTATTTCTGCAACAATTCCACAACATAAAACACACATTAATATTCCAATCATCCAATTTTAACTACAGACAACGAGCAGCACACATAGCTGAAAATAAACGTTTTTAAATCAGTGGAAGGGCAAATAATGAGAGATTTAGACAAAAAAAAGAGAGAAAATAAAGTAGTATAGTTAAGACATTTCAAAATTACATGACTATTACAACTCTATTTTATCACATTACTCAACACTCCAGAAAGGCATAAATTAGGGATTTCCACTAGTGCTGTCACGTGGTTATGTTTTCTAAAATCTTAGTAAAGTTGTTGGGAATTTAAAAAACCAAGATATTTCCATTACAGTCAATATGGCTTTCGATCTACAGCGATGACAATTCATGAAAATATCTGAAGATATTTCTAAAACAATTCATGAAAAGGCTATTTATCAATAATTTAATTTCTAAGTTGTATACATTTCATATAAGGGGATTAGCCCTTAATTGGCTGACTAGTTATTTGCACAAAAGACAATAATATGTACAGTTTGCAGGTAATACTTGCAGATGTATGGAGATTGACTGTGGTGTTCCACAAGGATCAATCTTAGTTCTCTTTTCATTTTGTAAATAAATGACATTCGCATAGTTTCAAATCAACACAACCTTTTTTTTGCTCTGGATACAATTTAGAACAGTTCACAGAAGTTGCTGAAAAATGGATAAATACCTCTTTTTCGTTGAACTTGGCAAAATAAACAAGTTTATGATTTTTGCAAAAATGACAGTGTGCTTAGCTACAGATGGCAACAGATTTGGCTGTCTTTTTTTGTCCAAAAAACCCAAACTATAATTATTTCCATTATTTAAGCATTAGAATATTGATCAGATCGAACAAATATGCACTCATTTTTTGTCTATTTATTTTAGTTTTTTTTTTCCCGAATAGAGAGCATCACGGTGTTGGCAGTAGTTTCAATAAAAGCTTTCCTTGGGAAGAGCTGTAGAAGAACTAATGTCAACAGAAGATGATATAGAAAACTATATCTTTAATGTTCAACCGCAAGACATACAGACATACATAAATGCTGGAAAGACACAGGTTTAACTTGCAAAAGCAGTTTCTACATAAAACGAAACCGCACAGCAAACTCATATGGACAAATGAGAATGATGTTACCATACTCTGTCTTTGTATGCTCATAAGACGTGGCAGATTTTTGTTTGTGTGGAGCTCTGCCTTGGAGGTGATCAGTTATGACTGTAGAAAAGTGAAGAGCTGTTTGTGTGTCTGTTGCATGTATGTCACCTGCAGCTTTGGTAATATCAGTGTTTAAATTACAGCCATTAATCACAGAGAGCCGTCAGTGGCTTCTCGTCCTCCGTTTCTCTTGTTTGTGGCGTTCCACCACAGGCTTCCAAAAATATAATCCTATTGAGTGTTTCCTCCCATGCTCATATTCACAGGCTACAAAGAAAACAATCTGTCAGAGGTAGCAGCTCAACCACTGACTGCTCAGCTCGCAAAAACAAACAGAAGAAAATCAGATAAATAATAAAAAAAATTAGGGCCTTAACATTGCTCTGAGGCTCAAATTCAAAGCTACCCTGTCTTCAGATAAAAAAACAAAAACATTTAAAAGGGATCAATTTTGGTGCAAACAGAAAGAGAAGGCATTCTAGAGAAAGTTGTTTTTTTTTACCCTTCTTTTTAAAAACTTAATATAAAACCCCATCAAAATAAATATCTTGTTTCCAAGAGCAATCTGTTTTTAGGGCAGTGGTTGGTATTTTATTTAAATATTTTTATTTTTGCAAGAACTAATTTCATTACCAATGACTGAAGTCTGTCCAAGCTGGACTGGAAGTGCAATGGTTAATTTACACTGCTCAAAAAAATAAAAGCAACACCTAAATAACTCAGTATTACTCCAAGTGAGTCACACTTCTATGTTATCAAACTGTCCAATTAGGAGGCAACAGTGACTGACAATCAATATGACATGATTTTGTGGACATGGAATAGAGCAGTGTTTTTCAACCTTTTCTGAGCCACGGCACACTTTAACCTTAAAAAAAATCCCGCGGCACACCAGCATCCAAAAATGAAAAAAAAAAGGAGAAACTCATAGTCTGTATTGATCTACAGCCCCTCCATGATCTCACATGCATTTTTGTGATAATTGTTGCAGAAAAAGCTGGAAACTGCAGCTGTTTTTTCTAAAAGATGCAATAAAAGTTAAGTTAGAAGATTTAAAAACAGTTTGAAGTGTTGGTTTCAAGACGTTTAACAACAGATCTTGTGCGCTGTCACTCTCATAACCCAATGCATCATGGGAGATGTAGTGCATTAAACGGCCGGCGGAGATCGCGTTTCTGAGCTTCATGGTTTTGTTCACTTGTTCCACGGTCTGATGCCGGATTCTGTGGAAAGCTCCACCGCTAAAGACGAGCTTTAGCTGGTATTTTTGTTAGAACTGAGCGACTTTACGAGCTAAATCGGGACAAGGAAGTTAAGACTTTAACCACTTCTGATTGGTCAGACTGATGACATGTGATTAAGCCTTCAAGAATGATTGGTGGAGACAGTTAAAGGGGTGGGACTTTTCCAAAATACAGCCGGAGCTGCAGCTGAATCGCGGTGCCATCATTCTTATCAAAATGTCTTTAATAAAATAAAATAAACGCAAAGAAAATTTTATTTTACGATCTTTTATATTCCTAACTCTTCAGTGTTTTATCAGGGCCTGTTTGGATGAACAGAGAGCTGAAATCCTGGAGATGGGAAATGTTTTTAGATCAGTAAATGAGGGCAATTTCCCACGGCACACTTGACCATCTCCCACGGCACACTAGTGTGCCGCGGCACACTGGTTGAAAAACACTGGAATAGAGAACAGGTCGAAATAATAGGCGAGCAGCAAGACTCTTCCAATAAAGGAGTGGTTCTACAAGAGGTGACCATACACAACTTATCCCTCCTTATGTTTTCTGGCTGATGTTTTTGTGACTTTTGAATGCCGACAGTGTTGTCACTCCAGCGGTACCAAGACGGCATCTACAATCCACACAGGTGGCCCAGGTAGTGCAACTCATCTAGGACAGCACATCAATGTGAGCTGGATGCGAACCAGGAGACAGGCCAGTACATTAGGAGATGGGGAGGAGGCTGTTGGAGTGCAACAGGATTACTGCCTCTTCTTTTGTGCAAGGAGAAACAGGAGGATCACGGTCATAGTTTTCTCCAACTGTTAGAAACAGACTCCATGAGGGAGGTATGGGGGTCCAATGTCCACAGGTGAGAGTTGCGCTTACAGCCCAACAACGTACAAGAAGTTTGGCATTTGCTAGAGAACACCATGATTTGCATATTGGCACCCTGTGCTCTTCAGAGATGAAAGCAGGTTATTACTGAGCACATGTGACAAACATGACAGGGTCTGAAGACACTATGGAGAACGTTCTGCTGCCTACAACATTGTCTAACATTACTGGTTAGGCAGTGGGTCAGTAAAGTGGCATTTCGGTTGGTAAGGTGGAAGGCTGCCACGCAGGAATCCAGGGTTCGATTCCCGGAGGGGAATGAACAATGGTAATGGAGCAATTACCATATCAATGGCGAGCAATTAACATCACCCCTTAACGCTGCTACATCCCGAGCGTGGCTGGTCTGCAGCCCACCGCTCCTCCAGGGGATGGGTCAAATGCAGAGAATGAATTTCGCACACCTAGGTGTGTGACAGAAAGTGGGACTTTCTGAGACCATCAATTTGGTTGGAGTGTCTCATGATAGGTTCCCCTTCCCTCACTTCCTTCACCTGTAACCTCAATTCCACCCTCTGTCACAAACCTGTTGCATCAACTGAGATATTTTCTAGACAATATACTAGGTATTCCTGCCATAAAAACATCCATTCGCTGAGAGTAAGTTTCAGGTCACTAATCATTTTTCTAAGAACTGACATTGAAATCCAAAAACGACTTATACATATACAATCACTCATGAAACAATTTGTTAATAATAACTCCACTAACAGTTTTCACAAAAGCCTCCTCACCCAATTTTTCTACTCCATCAGGACAGCTAGTGGTGGTTGTACTGAGTACCACGTCTTTGATTTTGGCAGCCCTTCACTTTTATCCATTCCAGTTCAAAGAAGATTCAGCGGCTGTTTCTATTAGTATATTTATTGAGTTTTTACGAACCAGAAAAGCTGAAAGAAAAATCAGAAAAGAAATTAGCATCAAATTGCATAAAATTCAATGGGTTACTTGAACAGAGGGGGAACCCTACTGGTAGAAATTGATTTGGGCTTTTTTGGAGGTTTGGTGGTTTTTACCAAAATACCTCAGAAATGCAGAATGTCAACAGAACCACCACAATTATTCAGAGTTTCTTACCAGAACATCCACAGAAACCACATGAACAGTGTGGCTGATGGATCCAAAACTCATGAGGGACATTTGACATTTGAATAGACAGAAATTGTTTTATTTATACCATCTAAAGACAGCCAGTTGTGTTTTCCATGGTGTCATAAAGGAGGAGCCAGAAACTGGCACGGAGGCTGAAACAGAAAAAGTCTTGGTGACAGACAGATGCCTTTCCATTCTTCTTTAATGAGATTTAACTCAATATTTTTTTCTGTTTAAAATTGATGGGAACACATTTAGATTTTCCAATATTTAAAATAATAATATATTACTATGTTAATCCCCTGTGACATAGACATTCACTTTATTTGAATCACAATAAACTATCTAGATGAATTTTCTCCGTCCGTCTGACCACACAGGGAAGACTTTATCTAAATAAGATGAAACAAATGTGTTTGAACTAAAATGGCTTTATCCACAAACCCATGAGATGAAACTATAGCAGAGAGATTTAAAGCTGAAAAATGATGTGGGTGGCCATGGTTCAGAGGTAGATCGGTTTACTTCTCATTGAATGTTTCCAGGTTTGGTTCATGCCTACCCATGTGCTGAAGTGTCCATGGGCAAGACACTGAACCTCCCCATTGCTCCTGGTGGGCATGGCTTGGAGCCACATTTCATTAGAAGTCACCACTTCTAATCAAAAGTCTATGTATATGCACATAATGGGGTTCCCAGTTTAAAGCTCTTGGGTTCCTGCATCACAATATACGTTTTTAAGTCCATTTAATCAGTTGAACTTTGACCAGTAAGGGAATCGGCTTTGGTAGTGACGCATGAATAGGGTCCTACTTCACAACACGGAAGTGCCAACCATTTAGAAGTTAAAAGATTAAAGATTCAAAAAAGATTCTTGAGATTGGCACCACTGTGCCTCCAACTGTGAGAACATATGTGAGTACGTAGCGCTTTGGGCCTTCAAGGAAGTTAAGAAAGGGCTTTATAGGTAAACGCTGATGATAATGCCGCTCTGGTTACATTTATTCAACCAACTGAAAGCAGACGTTCTTACATTTGCAACATCAATTGCATGGACGCTTTGTTGCAGATGGGTTTCTTATCAGTTTTCTTCAACCCTCAATTAACCCCATGTTTCTACACCTAATTCACAAGTTAGTCGGCTGAAAGTTGAACCAACAGCCAGCTACTGACCCAAATATGTACCAAACAGAAATACTGCACGCCTGCACAGAAAATTCTGTTACGTTTCTAATCTTCCTTCTGTAAATGAATGCAAATCCAAGCAAAATGGAAATCCTTTTTCTAAAAGCTGCCTTCTCCCTTTGAGTAAATTGGGGTGAATTTCAGGTGGAAAGTCTGAAATCCTGTATTACCGCAGATGAGCAGAGGATCGTGTCAGTGAGGATAATGTCGGCCTTCTAATACAGATTCGGGTTCAGCTCTGACGTGTGACGAATATAGAAGCTGTCTGAGGAAAGAAAAGGAGACAAATGAGTCATTTGAGCCTCATTACAGGAAAGCAGGTTTTCCGGGAGTCTCTGCGGGGCTTTAAGAGTCACTCAGCAGTTGTGTTGAAACAAATGTGAAAGCACACGTCAAACAAAGCCTCTTTCACTCTTTGTGATGGCCCACTGCGCTATGAGAGACGAGGATCATGAAGAAGAGATCTGAAAAGCTTTTTACCAGAACAGGAGTGGGATAGATTCCAAATTGACAGAGCATTTTTGGAGTGTCTTTCACTTTTAGTCCTTTTTTTTTCTCTCAAATTTTCTGCTTCTTTAATTTATGTTATGCCATGGCCCGGGTGAATACTCCATTCCTTTACCCAAGCTAAGTTTACATTTTAGAGGCAAATATTCAAAACCTTCATTGTAACATTTGATTTTGTTTAAAAAAGCCACTCCTATTAAAATTTGTTTTGGGAAAGTTTGTAGCTGTGACATAGAAAAGCTACAATCGGCAAACCACAAGCTACAGTACCTGCTCCACTCTATTCCAATGCATCCACTTGCAGACAGATAGATCCATGTATGTCTTTGTTTTCCTCATTATATCTAGAATCTGGATCAAAACTGTATGAGTGGATGGCTTCAGTATTGCTTGCCATTTTTGTTGCTACGGTAATGTTAGGTTGGGGTTGTAAAGTGGTCGTAAGCTAGCAGGGGAGAGCATTTACAGATGGGGAACAGAAAATGGGGTGGGCGGGGTTACTCCACCGCAACAGTCCTGTCAAAAACTTAGAAGTACATTTCTAATGATGCAGAAACTATGAAAAAACAACAGGTTTTTTTGTTGTTGTTACTAAATTGGAATAATCATTATTAAAAGACTACTGGAAACATTTTTAAAATAGATCAAAAGATGAATGGCGTGGGACTTTAAGCTTTTATTTTTGTTTCGTCTAATTGTTCTTCTTATCTTTTTTCATTTGTTTACTTTCTTTTACAGTTTCATACTGAGGACCAATCATTTTCAAAGTACGTTTAACTATATTGTTCTGACCTGTAGGTAAAAAATAACAGGAGGTAACATTTAATGAATATACAATTACAAAATATATATATATTTTAAATTGCCCCTTTCACCCTTTCGTGGGTGGTTTCTCACTCAAGCTCGGGTCCTCTACCAGAGGCCTGGGAGCTTGAGGGTTCTGCGCAGTATCTTAGCTATTCCTAGCACTGCGCTTTTCTGGATTGAGATGTCTGAGATCTTTCCAGGTATCTGTTGTAGCCACTCCTCCAGCTTGGGGGTTACTGCCCCGAGTGCTCCAATTACCACAGGCACCACAGTCACCTTCATTTTCCAGGCTTTCTCCAGTTCTTCTCTGAGTCCCTGGTATTTCTCCAGTTTCTCATGTTCCTTCTTCCTGATGTTCCCATCGCTTGGCACTGCCACATCCACCACAACGGCTTTCCTCTGTTCTTTATCCACCACTACAATGTCTGGTTGGTTCGCCATTACCATCCTATCAGTCTGGATCTGGAAGTCCCACAGGATTTTTGCCCTTTCATTCTCTACCACCTTCGGGGGTGTTTCCCATTTTGACCTTGGGGTTTCCAGTCCATATTCTGCACACATGTTCCTGTATATTATTCCAGCCACTTGATTTTGGCGCTCCATGTATGCTTTACCTGCCAGCATCTTACACCCTGCAGTTATGTGCTGGATTGTTTCAGGTGCATCTTTGCACAGCCTACACCTTGGGTCTTGTCTGGTGTGGTAGATCTGAGCCTCTATTGCTCTGGTGCTCAGGGCTTGTTCCTGAGCTGCCAGGATGAGTGCCTCAGTGCTGTCCTGTAGGCCAGCCCTCTCTAGCCATTGGTAGGACTTCTTGATATCAGCCACTTCAGTTATGGTCCGGTGGTACATCCCATGCAGGGGTTTGTCCTCCCATGAGGATCTGTCCTCCAGCACTGTATCCTCTGCTCTCCATTGCCTGAGACATTCACTGAGCACACTGTCAGTTGGGGCCTTGAGCTTGATGTACTCATGCATCTTGGATGTTTCATCCTGGATAGTGGCTTCTACGCTCACTAGTCCTCGGCCTCCTTCCTTGCGGCTAGCATACAGTCTCAGGGTGCTGGATTTGGGATGGAACCCTCCATGCATGAGGAGCTTTCGTGTCTTAACATCCGTGGTCTGTACATCTTCCTTTGGCCATCTTATTATTCCTGCAGGGTATCTGATAACTGGCAGTGCGTAGCTGTTTATTGCCCGGGTCTTATTTTTGCCATTGAGCTGGCTTCTCAGGACTTGCCTCACTCGTTGGAGGTATTTAGCTGTTGCAGCTTTCCTTGTTGCCTGCTCCAGGTTGCCATTTGCCTGTGGAATTCCGAGGTACTTGTAACTGTCCTCGATGTCTGCTATTGTTCCTTCTGGGAGTGAGACCCCTTCTGTGTGGACTACCTTGCCTCTCTTTGTCACCATCCGGCTGCATTTCTCGAGCCCGAATGACATCCCAATGTCAGTACTGTAGATCCTGGTGGTGTGGATCAGGGAGTCAATGTCACGTTGGCTCTTAGCATATAGCTTGATGTCATCCATGTAGAGGAGGTGAATGATGTTGGCCCCATTTCTGAGTCTGGCCCCATTTCTGAGTCATATATATATATATAAAAAAATAAAAAAAACGCCCCTCTCACCCTCCGCGGGTGGTTTCTCCTCCAAGCTCGGGTCCTCTACCAGAGGCCTGGGAGCTTGAGGGTCCTGCGCAGTATCTTAGCTGTTCCTAGCACTGCGCTTTTCTGGACTGAGAGGTCTGAGGTCTTTCCAGGTATCTGTTGCACTGCGCTTTTCTGGACTGAGAGGTCTGAGGTCTTTCCAGGTATCTGTTGTAGCCACTCCTCCAGCTTGGGGGTTACTGCCCCGAGTGCTCCAATTACCACAGGCACCACTGTCACCTTCACTTTCCAGGCTTTCTCCAGTTCTTCTCTGAGTCCCTGGTATTTCTCCAGTTTCTCATGTTCCTTCTTCCTGATGTTCCCATCGCTTGGCACTGCCACATCCACCAACGGCTTTCCTCTGTTCTTTATCCACCACTACAATGTCTGGTTGGTTCGCCATTACCATCCTATCAGTCTGGATCTGGAAGTCCCACAGGATCTTTGCCCTCTCATTCTCTAATACAACGGTTAAGTGATATATATATATAAAATCTGACATCCCACCTAATGAGTGACAGCTCCATCCAATTATTAAAATCTTACTTTTTTAAAACTTAGGCTCAATATAACTGTTTATAGTTATGTCATCTAAAATAAAAGCTTTATTTGAAAATAACTAGTATATGTTTAGACGTGCTTCATAATCAAGTCAAGTATGATATTTTAGTTTTCATGACTCAGCATCTTAAGCTTGAGATGTTAGTGCTGATGCATTATTGAGCTATTCTAAACACGTTGCTCTGACCAAGAATTTTTACTTTTGTTTTCATCCATGTACAGACCATTGTTACAGAGGTATTGCTTGTTGTAAAACAACTGAGCTATAACTTCATATCGAAAACTCTGAAAATGAGCTTTTTCATTTTTTTAAGGGACTGTTCATTTGGGTTATTGCAAAAAACACAAGTGGATTTATCCCATAGGATAAGACTGCACCTTTCTTTTTATTGTTTTTTATTCATTTTCCTCCTTATTGAAGTTCAGCACCAACACTGACACACACACATTTCTCCCACCACAGTAATGCAAGAACGCCCACTCAGTCAACACTTGCTGCTTGTGTCAGGGAGAATTTTCCTTCTCTCCTCTATGTTAGCGGTCAGATGTCATTTCGTAGCTGCAGGTCTGCTTTGACTAAGATAGATGGACAGAAAGTGGCAGTCCGAGTGCATAGATGTGTGTGTGTGTGGTGTGTTGGTGGGGGGGGGTCTTTTGAAGGTAACAGGTTGTGATGGCAAACATGAGGGGTGGAATCAGAGTTGATGCAAGACGGCAGTGACCTTGTGGTGTGATGGCAGTAAAAACCATGATACAAAGAGATTTTAGGATTCATTTATTTGAGAACTTACATTGTTTTTCTTTAGTAAAAAATGTTTGTGATACTGTATAAACAATGTTTTTTATGCAAGTTTTCTCTTTGTGACATTGAGTTTCAGGATGATTTTTTGTTTGTTTGTCTTTACTGTATTGTAAACAAATCAAAAATTGTAAACATATTTTATAGAGCAAGCAAGAATCTGTGGGAAAATTAATTCTGATCAAGCCAAGTTTTGTCATTTACAGTTTATTTTGTGCTTTTGTCATTTCAAACAAAGAAGGAAAAAAATCAACTTTTGGAGAAGTTGTGGTATTTAGCTGATTACGCTTAAAAACCTAAACAGAAACAAATATATTTACCTGATGTTTGTTGAGTGCTAAATTAGTTGCAGACGTTAAAGCTAGCAAAGAAATTGAATAACATTATGAGGAAATAAGAAGCTACAAGACGCTTAAAGGCTGAAAAAGTCTAAAATTGTTTGGGAAAACAGATTATAGTAAAACAAATGCCAAAGAACAGTCTGAAAGTACTGTAGGATAAATGACTAACTGGGTAAGAGTTTGTAAACACTGTTTTGAAAAAATAAATAATGAACAATTTCATAATTGATGATTGAAAACAAAAACAAAAAAAAAAATCAGCTCAAAAGATTTTGCTGGTAAAATGGTTAAAAGCCCTGACAGTTGCGGCCAATCAGAGGAGGTTTCTCGTTCTGAAACAAATTAAGAGAAGTACAATTTATTTTTGTCTACTTAATTTTTTTGTAATTGCTAGAAATAAACCAAAATAATAAAAAAATAATACATATCTACTGATCTTCAGCATGTGTGTTTGTAATTATATGTTTTAAGTAATTTTTTAATATGTTATCAAACATTTTATCGTTTAATTAATGTGAAGTTTTTTTATTTTTATGAAAATGAAAATTTTAAGTGAAATATAATCTTGAACTAGGTTTTACCACGAATAAAATATTTTTATTTATCTTTTTGAGGAACAACTTCAATACAAACTGACCTTTAGAGATCACACAACTCAAAACATATCTATCATATATATTTTTTTGTGTTTTACCCCATTTCTTTCTTTAAAAATCTGTTTTTTTCTTCTTGATTCGGATTTCCTATTCCAAAAAAATATATAAGCATACTATTTTAAAGATATTCAGTACAAAAAAAGAAAAAGAAAAACATATCACAAACTATTTAAACATAGTAAATAGTAGTTGGATTAATGAATTATTGATCCTAAATCATACATTTCGGTGTAGTATCAAAAATCGATCTGCCATTTACGTAAAAATCTACACCCCGAGTAAAAAAACAACAAAAAGATGTAGAAAATAACAGTAAGTTTGCTATTATGTGTGTTAGAGAGAGAGAGTGTATTGCTAAAAAAATTAACAAAAATAATAATGAAATACTGAAACTCAGTATATTTGACATCAACGTTTCTAGACTTTGGCTCCTCAAGGGCAACCCTTTTTATTTTAGGATGTTTGATTGGCAGATTGCATGTTGACCAAAAGACTTAAAAAGAAAAATTCTTCCACTTCAAATCCTCTGAAACTTCTCTTTCCTTCTGAGTTCATCGTTGAGGCTTTTGAGCAAAAAAAGAAAAAAACTCTTTGCCAACTTGATAAATTGCGATAAGCAACCGCACGGAGGGAAAGGGGAAAGTCAGTTTGTAGGTGGGATAGAGTGTGCAAGGAAATATAGAGTGCTTCTTGCAGAGCTGAGGATTAAATGTGTGGGAATGTGGAAGCTGACAGGTGTAGTTGCCTTAAATGTAACGATGCTGAAGCCCTAAACAGGAGCACCAGGGTGGCAGAACCCACACATGCGTGCACACAAACACACACTGCAGCAAAAATAAAAGAGCCCCTACGATTTCCCTTGTTCTATGGATAAGCTCCACAGCTGATAAGTAATGGCATTTGTACAGGAAAACAGCTTCGGGGGGAACAAAGTTTAACGATTAAAACCTGCTTTAAACTATCAGAGATGGCAGGGTAAAATGTTAAAACATTTAGTAAAGTTTCAAAGTAAGCCAGACGCTCCAGGCAACCACCCACCTGTCTATTAGAGAGCTAGACATGTCCATGTCCCCCCCATCCCCCGCCCAAGAGGAGCGCACCCAGGAGAAGTGGGGGTCCCCTACGAGCGTAATTAACATGGGCCAACCAGGCTCCCCCACTATTGGGAATTTTGAATACTCTGAATTTTCAGGGACCTGGTAGCTCAGATGTTATGTAATTAACGGTATGTGGTCTAGCCAGAGGGCGGTCAACCTCTGATCAGGAGACTGCAGGTTCGGTTCCAGTCTTGCCCGCCCATGAATCGAAGTGTCCTTGGGCAAGACACGGAATCCAACATTGCTCTTGGTGGTTATAGGTTGGGGCCAGTGTTTGGCAGCAAAGCAGCTTCTAAGTGCTAAGATTGTATTAAAGTGCTATTTAAGTTTTTTGTTTTCACCATTTTAAATGCATGCAGTATTAAGGGTTAATCAGCGGGTAGGTGGACCCATGGGCAGACCGTGGTGTAGTGATAGGGCAGTGGTGGGGCAATCTTCCGACTTCCGCTTGGAAGATTGCGGGTTCGATTCCCGCCTTGCCCGCCCATGTGTCGAAGTGTCCTTGGGCAAGACACTGAACTCCACCTTGCCTCTGGTGGAAGGTTGGCGCCAGTGTTCGGCAGCTGAGCCACCACCAGTGTGAATGTATGGGTGAATGGGTCAGTGACTGTAAAGTGCTTTGGCCCTCGAAGAAGGTAGAGAAGCGCTATATAAATGTACGCCATTTACCATTCATTTTTCACACCAAATCAACCATTCTGGCAAGTTGAAGAGCAATATTCTAGTTCAGGCGCAATTTTTACTATTCAGA
The DNA here is from genome assembly GCA_037389245.1 of Oryzias sinensis. NCBI lineage: Eukaryota > Metazoa > Chordata > Actinopteri > Beloniformes > Adrianichthyidae > Oryzias > Oryzias sinensis. The sequence goes on from CM074493.1 coordinate 21,184,923, forward strand.
ATCCTGTAATGGCAGTCAGAGGTTGTCCATCCAGTACATGTATGTCCATGTGAACTAAGGTCTGTGAAAAATGTATCACTTTTTTATTTTTAGTGAATGACGTGATACACAGTGAGGGGCATGTGTTTGTTTTTGCCTTTTCTAAGGATTTGAACTGCACATTGGTGAAAAGTTTGGTCATTCAAATATTTTTATAGCTAACAAAAAAACACCCCAACCCAAATATGAGGTTTAACTGCACAGCGAGTGCTTTTAGAGATTGCCACTTTACCTTTTTTTCATTTCGGAGTGCTGAAGCTGTTCGAACGCTCTTTTTTAAATTTTTTGTAACAGTTTAGCAAACTATGGAAGAGGATTAGGGCCTTGGAGAAAGAAAAAAAAGGTGCCTAGAAAATTCTGACTTTAATCTCAGAATTCTGACTTTAAACTCAGAATTATGCGCCACATTTGGCCTGCGGGCCTTGAGTTTGACACGTGTGGTCTAGTGGGTCTAGATGACCCAACTCCCAATGTTAAAGTGTCAAGGATAGCACAAGAGTTACAAAAAGCTCAGGAGGTGGAAGTCAGGTGACACTTCAGAGTAGTGTTACGTATCCACGGCAACCGCTGTTTCTTCTTCGTGGAACAGAGAACTGCAGCAATGTGTTTACTATTTTCAAAGCACATTAGCACCCACATTAGCGAAGCTATCTGAACCGCTACAAACTTTACAGTGTACTATTTATTTTCTTTTTTTTTTTTTTTGGGGGGGGGGGGTAAAGCACTGGGAAGCTTGAACGTTACGTCAGATCAACTCTATGCGGAGGAGATGTGTCGCACTTCATGAGGCAAATGGTGGTCACACCAGATACTGACTGGTTGTCTGAGTTCCCTGACCCCCTCAATAAAACAAAACTGAAGATTTCAGAGTGGCCTTTTCTTGTGGCCAGTCTAAGGCACACCTGTGCAATAATCATGCTGTCTTATCAGCATCTTGATATGGCACACCTGTGAGGTGGGATGGATTGTCTTGGCAAAGGAGAAGTGCTCACTATCACAGATTTAGACAGATTTGTGAACAATATTTCAGAGAACTGGTTATTTTGTGTATGTGGAAAATGTTTCACATCTTTGAGTTCATACCATAAAAAATGGGAGCAATAACAAAAGTGTTGCGTTTATATTTTTGTTCAGTGTATTAGTAAACGTGCTTTGTGAGTGAAAGTATGGCACGTTTTCCCAACACTGCTATGCTTTTAGCAATTTTAGCTCTGACCTGCTTTATTTGTGGTTGCTAGTTTATTTTGTCGTCCAAAATTACTCCAAGGAACTTGATTTCAGACACTCTTTCCAGAACATGGTTTTTAATGGCAACTTTTATTTCTAATTCTGCAGGAATGTGGTGATTTCCGAAAATCATGAATTTAGATTTGTTAACACCGAGTGACAGTTTATTTTTGTCAAACCATTGTTTTAGTTTCCCTAATTCTGTATTTTATGTTTTTAAAATTTCCCTGAGGCTCTCCCCTGTACAGACTATAGTTGTGTCGTCTGCATATAAAAAGTATTTGAGTGTATTTGATACCAAGTGTATGTCATTAATGTAAATGATGAACAGTGTGGAACTTATATTGACCCTTGTGGAACTCCACAGCTTAAATTTAGCAGGGATGATTTACAGTCATCCAGTTGGACAAACTGCTGCCTGTTATTAATGTAACTGTTTAACTATTTTAATGCTGGTCCTCGTATTCCATATTTTTCCAGTTTGTTTACTAAAATGTTCTTATCAATAGTGTCAAAATCCTTTTTCAGATCGATGATTTGACACTTTTTCGAGTATTTTTGAGAATTGGCAGAGCACTGGTCTGTAATATGTTAGTTGGTGTTTGTCCCCTGATTTGTGTAGTTGAATTACTTTGGCTATTTTCATTTTTTGTGGAAATGTTCCTGTTTGAAAGGATAAATTGCAAATATAAGTTAGCAGATCAACAATGGAATCAATGACCTTTTTTATCACCATTATATTAATTCCATTACAGTCTGTAGATGTTTTGTTTTTGAATTCGTTGACGCTTTTAAGGACTTCTTTTGCCTCCACGGGTCTCAAATAGATCCAGTTAGGATTTCTTTTTATGCCGTGTTCGACAGTTTCTTTTCATGATTTTATTGAACAGTTTATTTCGTCGGCTAGCTTTGGCCCTATTTTTTACAAAATATTTATTAAACTCCTTTGTCATGTCCTGAATATTGTTGCACATCTCATTTTTACCAACTAAATAGTCTGGGTAATTTGTTTTCTCGTTGTGTTTTCTAATGACACTGTTCATTACTTTCCAAATGTCTTTAGTGTTTGATTTATTTTTTCTAATATTTCTGTGTAATAGTCTTTTTTGCATGTTCTCATGATACTGGTTAGTTTGTTTTTATATTTTTTGTATCGCTGTTCCGCTTCAACAGTTCTGTTTTTAAGAATTGTTTGTAAAAAACTGTTCTTTTCTTTGCATGTGTTTCTTAGTCCAGTTGTCATCCATGGGTTTTTATTATGTTGATTTCTATTACAGGATTTTGTGAGTGGGCAGTTTTTGTCGTATATGGATGTAAACTCCTGCATAAATATTTCATAAGCTGCGCTGACATCGTTGCTTTCATACAGAGTTTTCCAGGTTTGTGCTTGTAGTTCTGATTTAAATGCATGTATTGATTCCTCTGTTAGTTTTCTTCTGTAAACTATTTGCTTTTTCTCTTTTATTTCTCTGCAAACGCATTCATAGTTAGCAAATACTGGGAGGTGGTCGCTGATGTCTGTCATTAGTAGTCCGCTTTTTATTCTGTTTTCTAGGCAGTTTGTGAAAATATTATCTATCAAGGTTGCGCTAAAGAACTACTACTAATTGGTTGCGGTTTAGTTTGATCTTGCTGGTAATTTTGACATTTTTATGGTTTTATAAAAATGTTTTGATCAACCAAAGAGTATTATTTGAAAGGATACAAAACAACATTTGCTGATGTCTTGCATTTTAAAGAAAAAGCTTTTTGAGTGAAGTCCTCACTCGTGTGTGTGTGTGTGTGTGTGTGTGTGTGTGTGTGTGTGTGTGTGTGCCAGGTGTGCAGGAGAACCGTGATATGTGTCAAATTGAACATCCTCATGAATAAAAGAACCCAATGTTTTCAATAAGACAAACATAACAAGGTCAATGTTGTTCACTGGAGCTGTCACGAGTGTGGTTGATGGGGGTGCCTCACAGACAGATGGAGAAATATGCTGCACAACTTGGAAATGTTTTGGCATGTAATATGGGAGTAGACTGACATAACCATGAACAGAACAACTCCAATACAGAGAGAACATTTAAAAAAAAAAACGCCAATACACACACACACACACACAGCTCTTTCAGGAGAAGCTAAAACAGAGAGCAGCTCCCTTCTTGTTACCCTGCCTGCAGCGCTGAGGCTCCGACACACACAAACACATCTCCTGGTGGAGCCACTCGGCATGAACCGACGGGGAGAAAACGCACATCATTCCAAATTCTCTTTGAAGCCTGACGTCAGTGGGAGGGAGATGCTGAGAAACCACAGCAGGAGTGTGCAATGAAGATACTTGTGGGAGTAAACTCATGAAGAACACACAATGCAAATCGGGATATTTACAAAAAAAAAAGAAAAAATCCCCTGTTTTAAGACGGATGGCAAAAATAATGCATTCTGCTGTATCATCATGCCCCAATCAAATGCTGGCAGTTATTTTTTACTCCCATTAAAGTTCTGGCAAACGTTGCTGAGGGGGTGGACATGTTGATGCATACAATAGGCCAAAATAAACTTCTTGTCTAAAAACATGGCCCACCTGCATTTACCTCGTCTGACAGTCAAAACCTCCCACCGGAGAAGTATTTATGCTTATATTTTAGCTGCTACACACGTTTGGACTCCTACTGATTGCAAGAAAAAACAAGTAACGACCTTGATAAAATCCAAGTGGGTTAAGAGCCGTCAATCACATGATTAAGACCTGGAGTGATTAAAGCCAGCCATCATCTTACTGTGTGTGTGTATATGTGTGCATGTTAGGAAGAGTGGTTAGGTTCCAACATTTTATTAGTCTGCAAAACTTAATCCAAAAATGTACTTCTTATTTAAAAGCTTAACTTTTTATTGTATCACATTTGATAGACCCATTTCTGAGACCCCTTTCTTATTCACATTACCCAAACTTTCCTTAAAAAGCCTATTTTATAAAACTTGGTCCATGTTTTCTGCCCTGTAGTTCATCATCATTCCACTAGGGGCTGTAGAAGGGATTTTCCTGCTCATTTTAAAACGGCTGTTTCTATGAAATCTCTAAAATACTTTTGGCGGGAAAAGTTTTGATAATTTTCAACACTTTACAAGCAGAATAATTCAACATTTTTTTTTCATTTTTCTAAATGACTTCTAGCTGTATTGAAAGAATGCAACATTTAATGAATTCTTTATGAAGCACTTACACCATGTAAAAATGTGTGGATCAAATTTGAGACAGTGGGTAATGGGGCTTTTTTCTGAACACTCATGTTAATAATTTTTTGCGTATTAAACCAACATTTTTGGGAGCAAAAACATGGAAAATCACTCAATGTAACATAATTGATACTATCTATATCTCATTCAAAAACACAAAATTTAATTTTTTTTTTGGATTACACCAAAAAGTTGAAAAATAAATATAATAAAATAAAAATAAAAATGGGGTGGTTAAAAGCTCAGCAAGACATGCAGGTGAGATCTGTGTTTGACAGCTGAGACAGTATGCAATCAAGACACATTAGGGGCTCACAAAAAGAACAAAAAATAAATAACACGGCAATAATCAATCTGTTTAATCTTTTAACATGCTTGTGTGTGGGAAAAAAAAAAAAACTGCAGCACATGATTGAATATCTGCTATATTTAGGCAAAAATTACTCTTGCATTATTTAGGTGGTTGACACCGAAACACTCAAACACAGACAAGCTGTTTCCATCATCTGCGTAAATAACTTTCCAGGTTTAACCAAGAAACTCACATACATATTTCATCATCCTAAAGACACATTTTTCTTATCTTTAAAATTAGTTCCAAAAATACCACATACACACTGTAAAACTATAATCTGAGATCTTGTACATACACTTTTTAGCAGCCTTGTGAGGCTACCACACAGCAAAAGCCACTGTCCTCATTAAGTCAATGCACAAACTCGCAACCAGCCCTTAATGATGGTTGATGCTTCAGACGTAGAGGCACCGCCTCCTCGACAAACACTAACCTATTTTCACCAAACCACTTTGGATTGGTGCTAATTTAGTGGCAGTCTGTGGTAGCTTTGAACATGTTGAATTTCAATTTTTGACATATGTTTAATGTATGTTTGTTGGTCAGCATGTTTACATGTTCAAAGAATAAATAAGAAATGTTTGATACGTCTGATAGACCCAGTTCTTATTCTGGAACTGAACCAAGCAACTACATTTTGTTCATAGTTTCAAAATGTCTGTTTCATTAAATGTGCTTTTCAGACACAAAACATTTCAAACTTAAGTTAATCTTTTGAATGGAAGGAATATCACTGAAACACAGAAAGAGGTGTCCATCTTTCCAATTGGATGGGATTATGACACTGTTTTAAAATTGATCTTAGTATTCATAACTCTGTTTTGCAAACATTAATTAAAGTTGTCTGAAACATAATTGTATTGTTTATTATTACAGTATAACGATCAATGAATTATCAATATATTAGCACTGTCTTCGACCTTTACAGTTTAAAAACTGCTTGTCCAGTTTAAAAAATTGTAACAATGTCATGTAAATGTGGACAGATTTGAAATTTAATTAAACAACAAAGGGCAGACATATAGAAAGTGTTTGTGTGTGTCTGTGTCTGTCTGTGTGGTTTTCTTCATTGCATTGTAAAATCCAATGGATTTTTATTTTAATATTATTTTTGTATGACTGTGCATCCATTTCATCCACAGTGAAATCGATTAGATATTCAGTGTCTCCTGACTTTGAGGATAGGCCTAATAGGGATGAGCAACATGGCAAGGATGGTGGTGCTGAGATGTTGGGCCAAATTAGCTTTTGGCAGGTATTGTCCATTTCTAAGACCAATGAAATGCAATACCAAAAGCGTAAATAAAGGTTACTCAAGGCAGCAGGGTTTAAAATGTGTAGTAAAGAGATGTGGTAGGGAGAATGGATGAATGAATGAATGAATGAATGAATGAATGAATGAATGAATGAATGAATGAATGAATGAATGAATGAATGAATGAATGAATGAAGAGTCTGGAGGTGTGGGGGGTTTGTGTGCTTGGAATGTTAATAATAAAAACATACATATATATGTTTTTATTATAAAAAAATAATACATATACATATACATATATATACATATATGTATATATATATATATATATTTTATTTACTTATGGCTGGAGTTTTTATTTATTTACTTATTTTGATTACTTTGGTTAATTGTGGATTTTTCAGGCCATCAGGGGGGGGGGGGGGGGGGCGGTCATGGCACCCGGGGGAGGCATTGCCCATGTATAGGGCTTTGACTTTGATCCCAAAAAATAAAAGTGTACATTTTTTAAAACATATTGGTCTATTTTACTAACGTTATGAGTTATATCCTAACAGTTTTCTTTAACTTAATTGCAACTCTTCTGAAAACATGTCTAAATCTTGCTTATATGTTGACAAAGTGACTTTTTGTTTTTTTACTAATTTACAGAACAGCACAGAAAAACAATGACACTTTCATGAAGTGTTGAGATGTTGAATGAATTGGATGATAAACTTCCCAAGAGTAATCATTTTCACAAATGAAAAAGAAAAAAAACATACAAACTGTCAGTTGCAATTTACAGTTTCTGGGACCAAATGACAGTGTCAGCTGAGTAAGCATCCTCAGACACAGAAAATGTGTTGAGACAGAGAAAGGAAGTGCAAAAGAGAGCGACACATAAAAGGTGGAAGACATCGAGAGAGACGAGGGCTCCGGTGAAGCCAAGCAGTAGCAGACATGATGTGCACCTCATTGGCCCCACCCTTACTGATATGCTCCCAGCTGTGCCTTACGTCCTTCACACGCTCACACATCCATCATCATCAGAGGACATTGCAGTGACATTTCCAGGAGACCAAAAACTCTCCTCTTTAGGGTTTGAAGCCTCAGCGCTGTTGCCATTTGAAGTGAGACCTTCCAGATACGAAGTGTGTGCTGATGTCACATTTTGTTCCTCTGCTTGAGTCAAGCTAAAGCCAAAGGATAAGCAGACTCCTACATGTGGCCTAATGTTTGAACTCAATAAAATACTTAAGCAAACTTTGAAAGTTAGAAAGCTGTTTATAACATAAAAAAGTTAGACCCCCTCCAAATAGTGTTTACATTTTCTGAAGGCATTTTCTTCATGATGAAGGACATATAAAGAAAATAAAACTTAAAATTGCATTTCTGAGTATTTCTTTATTCAAGTTGTCGTGAATCAGAAGCAGGCAGAAAGATGCCATTCAAAAAAGCTTGTGGCTGTGATGTAAGTAAAATTAGGCAGACCTGCAAGCTTGCTGCTCCGCTCCATTCTGAAGCATCCATTTCCAGACAAATAGATGTCTGAGCTGGTATCTGGCTCAAAACTGTACGGCTGCATAAACCCAATATTGCTCGCCATTTTTCTTGCACTAGTAATGTTAGGTTGGGGTTGTGAGGGGCTGTAAGTTAGCGCGAATTGGTGTAAACAAAGGCATGATGGGACGTGTGGGAAGGTTAACATGGCGCCAACAGTCCTACCCCTACCTATAACTCATAGATGAATTTCTAATGAACTACTGTCGCACTGCAGAAACAATGTCCTAGAAAACAACACGCAATTTGGCTAAAAATGGTGTAATCATAATTGAAAGAGCACTGGGAATGCAAAAAAATATAGTAAAAGATGATTGGGATTTTGAATCATCAAACAAAACCATTACTTCTTGCAAAAGCCATTTTTCTACTTGTAGAGAGTGAAATTTTAAATCTTGACACAAATGTAGTGCATTTCCATCTGTTCCTTTCCAGACATATTTACATGACACTGAAACACCCTTAAAAGAAAAAGAATGTTGCAATGCAAATTCACACAACTGTGCAGGCCAGATTCTTTTTTACCCTATAGATTAATTTTGGTAGCATTAACTTTAAGTTAAACTTATTTTTTCTTGATCCTTCTATATATTTATCCTCAGAATCAGCTGAATCCCCTTCAAGGTTATGGGGCTGCTGGAGCCTATCCCAGCTACTGTATGGCAAAGGTGAGGTACGCCCTAAACAGGTCGCCATTCTGCTACACTCACACTTACAAACCATGGAGCAATTTGGAGATGCCTGAAGTTTCATAAATGATAAAAATGAAAGATGATGATGATTTCTACAGAGTCTCAGGCTGAGTTTCCAAGTAAATGCTTCCTTCATATACGAATACTACAAGAATGTTTAAGGGATTTTACAATCTTCTTGGATTTTTCTGTGGGCTGATTTTTTGAAGTCTAGCATGCAGAAGCTGCAGGTGCCTAAAGTAATGTATTTTGAATCATTTCAAGGAAAGCTCAACAATGCAGGGAACTATTTAGAGCTGCAGGAGTCAACACACTTAAGACCACCTTCAGGCGTTTATTTATTTTATGCTGTTTCCAATGAAATCCCAACGGTCCTTTCTGTAACAGATTCAGCACTGTATTTTATCAGGGATCATGACAGACACTCTGGTACAAACACTTTTATAAGTACAAATAACTGGTTAAATATGTTCATTGTATTTACAGTACATCAATCTTTTTTTTTTTTTGGTTTTAGAATTTGATTTCCAAAATGCAAGCAAAGTGTATTGTCTCAATGTTGGTATATTTTGTGTTCAATTCACTAAAGTTTGCAGGCCTGGTGTATGAATTACTGTCTTAAGCTGTGCAAACAGAATTACAACGTTTTCATTTAATTTCCCCTAAATGGGATAAATAAAGTTCTATTCTTTTATATTCTAAAAATTACCATGACACAAATATATTTGACTTTTGAGCTTAAAACATAGAAGATAATGCACATATTACACATGTGAAGGCAATAAAAGCACCGAACTGCACCTTGTTCCATCCTGAGGCTTGTAAGGCTCCCTTGGCTGCAGGAATGCAGACATTGATTATGTCAAAGTGGAGTTTCTGGCTGTCTGAGTCACTGCTGGTGGACTCCTGAAAGCAGGAGGAGGCGGGAAGGGGGAAAAGGGTAAGAAACTCCTGAGGGTAAAACACATCACAAAGGCAGGCTTAGAAGGAAGTTAGAAATCCCAATTTACTGAGACATCCATTTTATTTGGAGCCCATCAGTGTCTTTTCCAATAGCCATTACCAGCAATGACATGAGGGAACAGAGGAGAGAGATTTGGGATCAATGCTCTGATTAAAGAGTTGTGCTAAACTCTGAGTTGGTCTGAACGACTGATGAAACATCTTACCTGTTTAATAAACCAAATAAGAGCACATATATAATAAAAGAGAGTGTTAATGACTGACTGGTTAACCGACCAGCACACTAACCTTTACTTTATGATGTTTTGATATTTGCTCAGGAAACATTGTATTTTTTGTGCCAGCATTTATTCATTAACTGGGGTTTCCAGCATGGGACACATAGTCTCAGCACAGACGCCTAGAGGGAATCTCATCCATCCATGGGTTTTCTCAGTGGCATAGTTATTTAACTTCAACCGCGACCTCAGCCTCTGTGACTGACAAGTCACCACACAATTGCTTTACTCCTGCTCTGGTGCCCAAAAGTTATTTCTCACACTGCAAAAGTACAGCACGGGATCAAAATACGAGACACTCACAGTAGAGGAGATGGTGGGTGGTTGTAACATGGAGTTAGTTGTAAAGCTACTACCACTTTTACCAGTGAGAGAGAAGATCGAAGTCTAAAAATCATGGGCAGGGTTTCCTGATTCATTTTCGTTGGTTTATTGGAATTTTGAACTCGGGAAACACTTAATTTCATACAAGATTTTGACATGGCAACTGTTTGTTTAGTACATTAACAACTACAGGAACACCCATGTGATATATTATGGATTAAAGTTTCACTTCTGAGGATAAGGCAGAATCTGAATTGCTTCTCTACCCTTCTGGCTACTCCTTTTTGCTCCAGTTATAGGGGCATTATAGCTATAGTCGTGTCCGAATGTGTATTTTTAAGTATTTAGGATTCAGACCTAACCATCCCTCTGCCGGTAGGGTGATCCCCTTTGCCCTTGTAAGGCAGAGGAGAAACGCATTTCTTCACGTGGGTGTGCTCTGAAGCACAGAAGTTTACATTTAGATGTAAGTATTGAGTTTTTGTTTTTGCATGATTTTATAAAGTTATAAAATCGATCTTATGTATTTTCAGAGCAATGGCAGCTACACGCTAACGTAGAGGACGTCATTTAGGGGTAGTAACGTTTAAATTTGAAGACACTGTTTTTCCTCTCTCCGTTTAGAGGAATAAATGTATAGATGGGAAAAAGTTGTAGTAGTAGGGAAGAAATTCAGTTTCAGGCTGAGTTTGATAGATTGTCTACCTTCTAATTCCCAACCTCTTATTCTGCACAGCTTTTCATATAATGGTTGAAAGGGGTAGAGGGGTTTAAAACACATTTTTAAAAAGTGTTACACTCACATGATCTACACTCTGATTGTCTAATTTCCTAATTTTTAACAGCCAGGCTGCAAGAAAGGCGCACACAAAGGATGCACACACACACAAACCCCCACACACACCTGCATCTCACCTACTTCAATCATACAATTATGATCAGCCAGCACAAGAGAGACTGACAGAGTTGTGTTCCTGTTGGTAAATAAAAACAGGAACGCAAAGCAGGTCAGTCAGATTAGTTGCAAATCTTTTGACCCTGAACAGATTCTGTATCACCTTTTCTTGTCATCTGGTTTCTTCTGCCTCCTCTGCAGCTTATCAAGCTACCATGCCCTGTGCTGATGCACCTCAGATATATCGGTAAATCAGGCACTCCCGTTCATTTTCAGGCCATTTTCAAATGTATGGCCAGGGGGGGCAAATAGTAAATCCAGGAAGAAAGGGCAGCATGGAATCTGGATACAAAACAGTTTTTGAACAAAGAACCAAGAGGAGGAACCAAAAGCGTAAAAAGATGAATGGAAAAATAAAATAAAGTCAAACAAAAAGCAAAGGAGAAAAAGGCAACAAATCAGTTCTTGAAAGTAAATCCCTTACTGTCATCTGAGTAGAGCAGTGTGGAAATTTAGAGCCAAAGGAATTGTGGGTAAGATGTTTCCAGTGCAATCTGATTTTTACTGACCCCGCATTGTAATCAGCACTTAAAAATGTATATCTGATTGAAGGAAGAGAACAGCATAATGGATTTATTTTTGAATTCCAGTTCTTTAAATTTAAACACAATGTTTACCAATCAAACGGTTAGGAATATTTTTTTTTAAAGAAAGAGAAATATGAATTTTAGCCAAATGGTTTTGAATTTTGTTTTTAAATTTAAATTGAAAACATGATGTGACCTCTGCTTTTGAAACAGTTTTCCCTATTGCTACAACTTTCCCCCACCATGTGGCTTAACCTATTCCCCGAATGGGTGGTTGGTACCAACGAGATCTAAAGTGCTTCAAATCAGATAAAAAGGAGGTGCAAATTGAAACCAAAAAAAATCACAATGAACAAAAACTTTCGAACACTACCTTAGCAAAAAGCAAAAAAAGCTACCAGCCTAACATCAAATAAAAAGGCGTAACAGCTGAATTTATTTGCTGCTTTTGTAGAACTGACATTGATTATGGCTGTTGCTCTGTGAAAAAGACCTGATTGAAATTGCCAGAAGTGTTTTATACAGTTTGGCAGGAAATCCATCACTCGCTTGTGATTTGTTGTTTGGCATTTTGCTGAAAGGATTATAGATTTTGTGTAGGTTAAAGGTTGGATAGAACATTTGTACTCATTCATTTTACATTTCGGAAGGATCTGTAGGAAGCTTTTTACAGTAAAATAGTCAAGAATATTTGTATAATTTACTGAATAGGTTTAGAACATTTAGATATTTATACCATGGTCCTGGTGAATACTCAATTCTGATTGGGGGCCCGGTGTGGATTAAAAAGTGATAATGCACACCTAAAAAAGAAGTTCTGGTCACCTAGCTTAAATGTTCTATATCACTGCGCTGGCTTGTTTAAAACAAACTTTTGCTTCATCATCTGGAAAAAAGCAGAAAGAGGTGAACCTTCTCTCTGAACTGATGCTTCATGACGACCAGCATATATCGCTTTCCATTTGCCGCTGCAGTTGAGGTTGGTTCCGGCTCAGCAGCGCATTTTCATGTTACTGTGACAACATGCCACAACACGTAACAACTAGTCAGCTTTTTGTGATAAATAACCAGAATATGTTTTTTTTTCTTTTTTAAGTGACCATGATATAAGCGGGATAATGGCCTTCGAAGTGTGCATTATCAGAAATTACACACTTCGCGGAAGCAATAACCGAGGAGGTTCAGGCTTCTACAGGGTGTGTTCATTTCTGATAAGGCACACTTCGATGCCATTAACCCTTACTTATAAAGTAACTAAAGAAGATTAATATGAATGGATTTTGCTTCTTTTTCTACTGACTAGAACTCTTACTTTTTAGAATAATATTATTTAACAAAATGCCATGTTCTTTGTTCACACCTACATAGCCTTCCACTTTCAAATTTTCCTTTGTAAAAAATTAACAAAAAAAAAACAGAAAAACTTGGACTTTTTTTTTTCTTTAACAATGTTTTTAACAAATTGAGCTTATTTATAAAATTTTTATTGACAAATTCCGACCTACAAAATATTTCATAAAACTTTTACTCTGTTTGAATTCAGATTTGAACCTTCCTTTGTTATCTTTAAAAGGTGTGCACAGAAAAAAACAATAACACTGCAGTGCGATTTAGTCACACAAATTTTTCATGCGAGACAAAAATCATTTACATTGCAAATTTTAATTAGCAACATTTTGCAAATGAATAAATGTCCTTTTTTTATAACCAAACCAGCAGACACATGTTATCAGCATTCATACCACCTTTCCTTGTAATTCTTATTTTTTATGTTACTAAGGTGACAATCTATCTCTGTTAATCACACTATAGGGAACACCTATACACCTGACGTATAAATTGTCATGTGAAAGGCCCACTGAACTATAAGGTGCATTAAGCTTTGATACCATTAAAATAAATATTACTGTAACTACGCTAACTCATAACCTTCTAAGTGGCACGTAAAATAAATACATAAATGAACAAAACATAGTCTGACCCAACTGCACATTAGCGCATTGACAATAACATCCAACCAAACATTTTGACATTGAGCTGTGTACCTCTTAGAATTTGCCTTAACATAAGTAGCAGAATTAATCTATATTAAGGCGCTCATGGAAGCTACATTGTCTTTTATCTTTTTTTATTGATTGGTTTTAAATGCGCCTTATGGTGCGGAAATACAGTTCTTTCTGACCTACGGAGTGCCAGCCTTCATAACTGAGAAAAGCTCAACAGTGATTTCCTGCAAAGGCAGATTGTCAAGAAGCCTTGCTTTAATTCTTCACAATATTTTTTTTCAGAATAAAAAGAAACAACAGCAGCTCTTTGGCAGTGGCTTTAATCATTCAAGAATCAAATACTCATGCAGTGTTGTGCTGAGAATCAGCAAGAAGAATGTTGGTCCACCTCTGAGATTTCAGTGTGATCAAGCGCTCAGTCCACTGAGGGAGATCGATTGTCCCAGTGTGTGTTTAAGTCCCTCTGGATCAATAAAGCAGATTTAGGAGAGTTGGTGTTTTATGGAACACCATATGGTTTTTGTGAAATGAAGTGTGTCATGAGAGCACTGAAACTCAGCAGAAAATATGATCTGGGTTCACAGTGGAAACATGCAGCCAAATGAGATGCAGCAGCAGGGTTTTAGCCTGCTTGCAGGAAAGGAGTGCTGAGCTGAATATTACACACGTCAACAGATTCACAACAGCTCAATTGTGAAGTGAACTTGTTTCTGTGTTGCGTCCTACGAGGTTCCAGAAATATTCTGGTGCTCTCTATGCAGTTCAGGCACTTCCTTCCTTCTGTGATACACACCTGCATGCATAAGAATAACCATGATTGCTTGTTTGTGACCTGCACCGTGGCTTCCTGCTGCATATTCATTTTCCACCAACTGGGACAACTTGAAGGTGGAGAACAAAAGTGATGCAATTAGAGAAGCAACAAAGAACTCAGATCACACAAAGAAACCAATTCTTATTCTGGTAAGAAGACAAGAAAAGAAGCTTTTTAGACCCCTGTTTGTCTTCAGAGACCAACCTGTACACCATGCACACCCAAATTAGACTTTGCACAGCAGATTGTTTTAAGCAGATGTTTCAGATTTTCCATTTTGGATCAGATTTGATCTGTTATACTCCCCCAAAAGATTTAGGGTATATACAGACTGGGAAAACCATTTGTTCTGGACCCAGTCCACTTAATTTGGTCTGAATCGAGCTCTGAACCTTGGGTTTGGTCTGCATTCAGACTGCCAACCGCCTATTCTGATTTGAACCAAAGCTGGTAAACCAAACCATGTGAATAAAAATCTTCACTCATTGGTCAGGAATTACGAGAGTGGGGCAAAGCAACTAGAGACAGAAATTATGGAAGTCCTGTGCTTTGCAGTCCTTCTTGGGGTTAGTTCATTCAAACTTTTTTTATTTTTCTTACCAATTTTAAACATCTATATCAATGTCAGTCTCACCACTTTTTACTTGCTTTTTTGTTCTGGTGGAGGCAAGCTGCAGGGCGATTACTGACAATATGACAGCTAAGAAGGTATGCTGATAAGTGTTTCTGAAATATAGATTGTCTGTAAAACAGTGAGAAGCAATGTGTATCATGTTAAAATTGTTTTAATGAGCCTGAATTCATTCAATCACACTTCAATGAGTTACTGTGTTTCATTGTTATGCTGTTATGGTATTATTTTAGGAGAATTCTGTTAAGGAACTACAAGGTAGCTTTTAGGATGACGTCACAGTGTCACGGTGTGGGGTGGCTCGAGAGCCGGTAGGACCCAGATGCAGAGGCGGAGGCACACAGTTCAGGGACTAGAGGGTTTAATATAACAAAAGGCGCTGCAGAGCAGGATTACAAAACAAACAAAACTTACTTTGGCGTGGCTTGGAACATGGAACATGGAACAAGGCATGAAGACAGGATGACAGAAAACACCATGACAAAGCTAATGGACCAGCACATTAGGAAGGCAGAGACAAGACTTAAATACAGACAGGGCAGACAAGACACAGGTGAACACGATCAGGGCAGATGGGGACCAAAGGAAGTAAAACTCAAGAAACAAGACAAGACAGGAAACCTTTCCAAATAAAACAGGAAACGGAACCAAACAAGACAGAACAAGAACTAAAACGAAAAACAAGACACAACAAACTCAAAACATGACACACAGTGGCGCATGCCATGTAACGAGACACAGAAAAGCAAGTAAAACGTGTTTTCAGGTGTGTTAAAATCAACATTCTAACAGGTAAGGAGTTGGACCAATTCTTCCTCTTTGACAACACAACTGTTGTTGCTTTACATTTGTGCACAGCTCATCGGTTGCTACATTCTGACCGTGTTTGGATCACGTGAGCACCGGTTATGGTGGTCGTTTTGGTTCAGTTGTTCCGCTCGGAGGACGGTTTGTATTAAGACTAATGACTGGGGCGGCCGTGGTGCAGTGGTAGGGTGTTCGACCTCTGATCGACCCCGAAAGGGATAAAGCAGGTTTAGAAGATGTCTGAATGAGTTAATGAATTTGTCCTGCTGGGTTCTGCATTCCTGCCTGCCAAGATTTGCATGATTTTCACTTTAAGCCCAATCCAAACATCTCATCAAAAGAATTGCACAGAATCAACATAGTAAAGTTCTAAGGGGTCATAAATGATAATCTTTTACTCCAGGTGCCATAAGTGTGAGCTGGTTGTGAGGGAGTAAGGCCACAGTCTTCCCTAGAATGAAGTAATCAAAGTATTTTACTTTAGAGATCTGCTACTTTGCTTTGTTTATTAGGTTTGGTAAAAGATACTTATAGGTTAGAGAAAATCATGGGAGATAGACATGGTTTTGTTTGAAAGTTATACCTGTAAACTGATTGACCTAGTGCTTAAAATGAAGAGTATAGCATGATTTCGGTTGACAACATGCATCCTCAAGGGCTCTGGTGATTTGGCTGAAAAGTTAGCAAATCATAGGTGCCTTGTGCTTTACCTCATCTCCAGAGCATACTTTGATGCTAAAGCAATATTTTACCCCCCTAGTATTATGGGTTGGTACTTAATGAGTCATGGACAATCACTGGTCTGCAGTTCAGCGGTAGTGGAACTCTTATAGTTGAATGCTTTATGAACGGAATATATGAAAACAAATCTGAACCCAAGTTTGGAGTTTGTAAAAGTGCTTAATGCAAGATAAATTAAGTTTAACAGCAAACCCAGCATGTACACCAATTAGGAACCTTCTCAGCCTTTTAATGTCCACATGTTGCCATGGTAAAGGAAAGTAGCTAATATCCATTTTCAAAAATGCTCTAACGGTGGATGATTTAGCTCACTGCCAATCGTATTTTTTTTTTTTTAAAGGCTCGCCAATTAGCTGGTGTGGCAAAAACGCTTTACTGCTTCAATTGATTTTTTATAACTAATGAAATCCTAAACATGGTGTGTACCAGAGTGCAAATGTAGTGAATGGACAATTGTGTGCCTGGTTACATTTGAACAACTGTCTCAATTTAAGCACCACATAGCCAGTAGGGGTAAAAGGCTAAAGGCCAGGATCAAGGTAAGCCATTCGAAAAAAAACACAACCTTATAGAAAATGCAACTATAACAATTCACCTGTCATGAGACCACAAGAACAAATCAATTGTGTATTTTCCTAACAATGCTACTGGCCAATTGAATTGGTTGGTTCAAAAGGGGGCCAAGTCCGCAGTTTTTCAAAATAGAGAAATTATATGTTCTATGGTCTTCAAGGGAAAAGCTATATGATTATGTGCAAAAAAGTTCCAAGTCCGTTGTAATGTCTTGACTATGCTTGACATTTAAAATTCATTAATGCAAATTCCTGGACTTGGGCCTCTCTTGCATGGGTTTTGCTTTATCCCATAGATGGCAGCACTAGTTATCCAATATTGCAGCGCCCCTGTTTAATTCAAGAAGGGCCCAAGTCCAGAAATTTTAGTTTGCTAGTCCTCTGAAATTCTAAAAGTGAGGTTCTTTAGATTATAGCATTTGTAAGCTATGAACTGATGCTAAATCTGGGTTAAGTATTAATCATTTGGTGTAGCCTCCCTTTAAGCTATGCAATTAAAATAATTTCCTGGAAAAGCATACCTCTTGGACTTGGGCCCCTTTTGAACTAACCTATTCAATTGGATGAGTGAGTGGGAAAATGTTTCAGGAAAGATGTATTCAAGTCCAAACACTATGACTCAACTTCAAGACAATGTCACCTGGATAGATGAGAACTTTTTACAACACCAATTTTAATAAATTAAGCCATCTAAACCTTGTGCTCCAATTTATTTATTTTTTAATAGTACACCTTTTGGCCTCAAATAACTTAATTTCCATTGCATCCAGTTATCCCAGCTATCAAAATAGTCTAACTGTTGGCCCTACAACTAAGACCGCCCAACCCAAGGTTTTGTAGAACTACTGCTTTGCTTAATTCTGGCCCAAGCAGGGCATCTGCACTCAAAAATCAAAGGACAAACAATTTTGATATGAAGGATCTTCAGAAAAGAGCAGTTTCATCCAAATAGATACCAATGACTTTCCTGTGAAGCACATCGTAGACCCTGTCAAACATCACACAAGCAAGATCAGTAGGCACAAGGCTCAGTGGGTTACACCTGGAAACAGTCTGGAACAGCAGACAAGACAAGATCAAGGGTGTTTTTTTTTTGTTTTTTTTCTCAGCGTTGCTCTGCACTTTAAACAGGAAGCATGTCTGAAGATTTTCATACTGACTACTTCTTAGAATCTCTGATGGCACATGTTTGTGCAGGAATGCACCAAAGCAGATCAGTTTATATCTTATAGTTTATTTATAAATTAGGAAAGGATTTTGAATAAAAACTTTCAATCAGAAATAGAAACGTTGTTTCTTCTCTGTCCATCGTTTTTTTGACCGTGTTAAAAAAAAAAAAAAAAAAAAAAAAGCTTAAAATTAGTCATCTGGCAGATTTGCAGCATGAAAGTGTTGATCAGCGTGTGTTCATTATAAATTCTCTCTTCTGCTTTATTCCACATAGATGGTAATTTACCAAGTGTTAAATGTCTGAGTTAATTGGTTAATTTGTGGGAAACACCCAGTTTAGTCCCCAAGCCACAGCAGGTGATTTCCCTTAATATGTGTCACAATCTGTGTGCGGTTATGGTTTGTTTTCCACTAACGCTGATTTATTTACAGAAAGCACACAAACATGCATGAGGGTGTCTGTATATAGGAAGTTATTCACAAACTGTCAGCACATTGATTATCATTTAATTAAACATGCATTATCCTCTCTGGTATTTGTATTAAAGCACTTACACACACACACACAGACTAACACGGAGGGGTTAAACAGTTCTGGAAAAGGTCACATTTAATTACTTCCAATATGTATCGCTCTCTGAGCCCTGAAACAATTACAAGTTAATAGAGAAAGTCACAGTGAGGAGCTTTCTGGAGCACGTCGGAATAATAATGTGTCAGAAATTAGCAGCTTTTCATGTCAGGTTTCAGAGATTCATTTTGTAAGGGATTTGTACCTTTTGATTTACTTTTACTATATTAAGTCGTATTTTTGTGTTATGTTCTAGTTTGATATTTTTTCTTTTTTTTCAGCCCCAATTCACTTCAGTTTTCACAGCTGTTTTTATTTGTGTTAATTGACTCTCCAGGTCAATGTTTTCTGGTTTGTAATTGTCAGATATTTACTTCTCTTTACCTGTTTGCCAGGCCATGAGTCTTGGTTTACCCTGTTAAAGCACTTTTTGTTGTTGTCCTTTTTACATTTTAGTATTAAATTAAGATTTCTTCCACCTGTTTTTTACATTTGGGTTCTCCAGATTTCACATTGTAACAAATGTATTAATATAGAATGTGGTTTCCTTGATTTGCTGTTTTTCTCTAGCATTCTAAGAACATTTTAAGTCCCACAATCAATTTTAAAAGCTTAGGACATAGTTTCTGCAGAGCAGCATTAGTGCATTACAAATATATGTCTGAGCTGTGGGCGGGGCTGTTGGTGGAGAGCATCTCTGCTCCCCCAACCGTCATCCATAATTGAGTGGTCTTACTGAGAGGTCTCTCCCGCTAGCTTATATCCCCTTACACCTCTAATCTAACATTACTGGTGCAACAAAAATGGCAAATAGTATTGGAATTATCCAGCTGTAGTTTTGAGCCAGATACCAACTTGGACGAGGAAAACAAAGACGTGCATGGATCTAGCCATCTACAAGTGGATGCATTTTCTAAACTGTATTTTTCTTCGGCTCTTGACTCATAGCAATTTGAACAAATACCGTAAATGGTCAGAAATGCAATTTTAAACTTAATTTTCTTTGTGTATGTTCTCCATTGTAGCAGTTTCCCCTGACTGAAACTCCACACAAGGACCCAAACTCTGGGTTTGGTAGGCTTTTGTAGCGCCTGACCAAAATTCAGACAATTAAGCTGAAATGGAACCACCTGGCCCAGGGGAGGGGCCAGGTCCTATATAAGAGAATGTGAATATTGGTTGAGAGAGGTATTCAGGACAAAGTTGGGAGAGGTATGAATGTCAGAGTAAACACCAGAGATAGCTGCATAATATCACGGTTGAGGATGGGACACACTGGTTTAAATAATACATTGCATCTGATAGGGAAACATCCAACTGGTTTGTGTGAGTGCGGGAAAGGGGAAGAGTCGGTGGAGCATGTTCTATGTCAGTGTGAACTGTATAGGGAGGAAAGACGACAACTGGAAAGTAGGGTACGTATGATAGAGGGTGAACAAATGACTTTAAAGAAGCTTTTGGGAGGGGAGGAGAATTTAAATTCCACAAGAACTTGTAAAAACACCAAAACACCTCATCGAAGTGGGGCTTGAGTCATTTTAACATCATTATTCTTGAAACTGTTATAGTTTATAGGTTTTAGTATAAATTAGCTAAAGCTGTAAGTTTCTTTGGGAATACAAACAAGACATAAATGAAAAAATCAAGCGTGTGAAACCTGTCCATGCAGCTTTTTATGGCTTACATAATCCTTTTACCAGGGCCAAACCTTCCTTAATTCGTCTTGCTAATCACTCACAAAAGCCCAATTAGGCCCAATCACTTTCACAGACCAACACCCTCAACATAACAAGCCAGTCATAAGAATTCACTGGCTCTCAATCACAGCCCCACACCGGGATTATTCTTATGGACGTAATTGCATCCACATGCCAAGCATGACAACTCTAAGCTGCAGAGGTTTTTTATCTGAGACTCTCAGAGAGCATCACATCCATTTTTGTTGGAATGCTGACATTGTGCCTGAATGAAGGCCCTAAGGCAGTGCTGGGCTAAATTTGAAGTTGAAGGTCTCTGGGTTTTTCTCTGAATGCAAAAATATGCAATTAATTTGGAGGCATAACTGTTGCTGCTCCAGAACTCCTGCTGGAACTCCTAAGACCTTCGTTTTATTTCTCTTTCTTATGAACCTGAACTCTGTCAATAAGGACTCATGCAGTTCTAATGTTAAATCAGTTTTTTTTTCTGGTTTGCTCCTTTATCAAAACATAGTTTGTAAACTTTTGATTGTGTTTTTTTTCTTTTATTTGGTTTTTGCTTCAAAAAGATATTACTATAAAAGAAAATAGGTGGAAAACAGGGCATAAAGACTTTTCCCTGTATCCCAATTTGAAAGATACCTTTTTCCCTCTATGCTATGTGCAAAATGTCAAAATGAAAGAATATTTCTTTTTATCTTATAACTTCATAGATTCACAATCAAATTGGTTTTCAGCTGGAAGAATTGGAGAACATTAGCAAAGATTTCAAGTCTGTGTATACACCAGACACAAGTTTCAAATACCCAACGGTATAGTCAAAATGAAAACTAAACTTTTTTATTTTTTTGTACTCATGTTCAAGTCCATTCAGCATAGAACAACATCCTACTGACGATAGCAGCCTAATGCCTTTGAGATTATTCTGCAGTAAGAGAACCTGTTACATCAACAAACTGAAAAATCATACACAAAGGCTTTGATGTGGAATTATTAAAGTAATTTTAGGAAAACCATAAAGCTGGAAGGTGATAAACTGGCTTTTTAAATCAACCATTTGGGCACACTTTGTCTGAGCCATTTGACAAACCAGCAAAATTAGGACAAAGTTTGCTGAACACATAACAGACTGCAGACTGTCTTTTTTTAAGTGGTTAATGTGTTTGATGAGGCTTTTATTTTAAACGAAGCTCACAAAAAACACATTGATATAACTGAAATACACTGAGAAACAACACGGAAAACACAATGAGCTGAAAGCTGAGTGCTGAGATGCTGGGTGGTGAACCATCATCTGCTCGGTGGAGGTTGGCTGCAGGGGCTTTTTTGGAATGTCCACCCAGGTTATGCTTAGGAAGATGGAAGCGACTGGGTCGAAGTTGAAGGAGGCAGCCAAGGACTTGGCGGAAGAGGCGAAAAAAGCCAGTTTCTGGTTATGGTTGAGGAGGAAGGACAGTTCATTGGGGAAAGAGAAGTACTTCAATAATGCTATTTATTAAATAAATTGTAAGAAGTTACAATCAAAAGCATGGATTTTATATTTTAACATGAAACAGTATTTCTTTAAATGTACTGTTGGAAAATGGGTATTTCTTGCATTTCTTTTTTTTAATTCTTTTTTACTGTGTTTAGAAAAGAAGCATTGTTTTGGTACTCTTCTTGTGTAGTGTAATTCTATCATATAAAGTAACATAATGAACCTACATCAAACATTCATCATCAGCACATTCTATATCATGTCTCACAAAGAGCATCCTTAAGTCTTTGGTTTAGAATCCTAAGTCAATACAAAGGAAGCAAGTGTCAACACATTTGGGGAAAAATCCAGCTTTTTTCCCTTGTAGTAGGTTTAGGGTTGTCATCTGGACTGGTTTTAAAGTTAGAAGACGTTTCACCTCTTATCCACGAAGCTTTGTCAATTCTGAATTAGCTGGTCGAAGAGCTGGAATATATGCGCTCATGGGGGAGGAGTCAAAACTGAAACTGGATGGTATTATAAACTTAGCCTACATGGTTTCCATCTAGGGCAGTGTTTTGAAACCTAAACAAACCAAACTAGTTCCACCTGGGTCACACATGAGTGAGATGGGCCAGTTTGGGAGGAGCCTGGCTCTCCAACCCCACCTGAGGACAAAGGAGTCTTAACAACCCGAAACCATTGTAGGCTAAGTTGACAATACCATCCAGTTTCAGGTCTGACTCCTCCCCCATTAGCGCATATATACAAGCTCTTCGACCAGCTAATTCAGAATTGACAAAGCCTCTTGGAGAAGAGGTGAAACGTCTTCTAACTCTTTAAAACCAAGTCCAGATGACATCCCCTAAACCTACTATAATGGAACCAACCTGGATGAATGAGAGTCTTCATAGACTTTTTTTCCCTTACCACTTCATGCACTCATGTGCATCGGAGGAACTCTCCCAGTGCAAATATGTAGATGAGGGACTTACAGAGGTGAAGTATTCTGGCTCAGTTTTCTGTAAACATCAGTGTTGCTTGGAGTCTCTGCCAAGTGAGCACGAGCCAAAAAAATCCTCTAAGGCCGTGTATCAAGTGAACGTCTTTTGTGGCACTTGGCACCATCCATCTCCGCAGTTTGTGGGGTTGTTGTTTTTATCTATTTATTTATTTATTGTTTGACAGAAACTTATGTCTAAATATACTGCCGACGTTTTTTTTTTTTTTTTTTTTTTCTGTACTGAGACAAATTGCTGAGTTTGGGCACATGGAGCTACTTTGTTTAAGTCGGATTTAGTTTAATGGTGAAACTGCAACACCTTCACTAATTTGGGATAGTTTTACATCTGAGGCAGCATTTTGTCCTTCCCTGAGTGCGCCAGACCACTCTCCAATACTGACGACTGGGCAACTGTAGCCTTGTCCATCCTGGCTCACCATTATTTAAAATTGATCACGGAGGAGAAATTAATAAATGTGGTTTGTGCCCATTCAGAGTTATGACACCTAATCAGTCACATATAGGAATACAGCTGTGATAGACAAAGTCTGAAGCAAGATTGAGAGATTTCCATCGTTTTGACATTTTGCATTAAGCCTCCTTCAACTGTAAGTAGCATGCATGCACTAGTAAACAGTAGCAATAGAATAACAAGAAGTACACCCTCCCCTACTTATCCAGTGTGAACATAATATGCTAAATTTATGTTGAAGAATGTGTGTTGCATGCCAGTATAAATGTAGCATAATACTGGAACATAGGCCTCCAGTGGTCCTGTCACATGAGCAGAGTTTTGAGCTCTCATGGTCTATTCCTGCCTCTAGTTGAGTGGTATTGTCTTATTTAGGGGGTGGAAGTTATGGTAAAGTATGAAGCAAAAGGGGACCCACATTCATGGTTGTTTTCCAACACACCCATATCTGATCTGCACTAATTCAATTCAATTCAGTTCTATTAAACCCTTGTGCTATCTTAGATGACCCCACCCTTACATTGACGTGTTCTTCCTACCATGACAAAGGTGGATAAAGGTGGAAAGATTTCATGTAATCCATGGATACCAGAAGATCACAAATCATTGAAGAAAAAAGGTTCAGGCCAAGACTGTCTAGTGGGGTCTAGATGACCCAACTCCCAATGTTAAAGTGCCTAGGATAGCACGAGGGTTACATAGCCCAATATTACAACACTAGTCAGCATAGTAAACATGAAATCATAAAGAACATAAAGTCATAGAATTCAATAGGTACAGCTAAACAAAACTAAACAGACTAGGCTAAACTACCCCTTAGACCTCCTAGCAGATGTGCTAATCTGCTGGATACACCAGATCAAGGAAATCCTTCGTGAGTAGGAAAACAATATCTGCAAAACATACAGACAAACTGGCCTTCTGGGTTTTGAGTATAAAGTATAGTTTCAACTACAATAGGGCTGTAAAATAAAACGTAACCAACACAAGAGGATATCAACTTCTGTCCGTTTGCTCAGACAAAAACTACATTGGGCTTTCTACGAACAAAAAAGACCCTTTTTAAAAAATTGTTCCTAATAAAAAAACAGATTAAAATGTATTTCTTACTAAAAACATTTGGAGGAATTTGTTTTCATCTAAGAACAATATCTACAACAATTTAAAGTTTACCATTCACACATTTTAGTGACATGATCTGTTGAATCTTTTTTTATTCAGCGGAAAAATAACAAATTCAATCTAGTTGGATCATTTAATTTTTCCATTCATTCATTTAGAATGGGGGAAAAATGCCAAGTATAGTTATTTTTGAAGCACAAACAACTTCAGAATATGCAAATGTAAATGAGCAAAGAGGTAATGTAAGAAGAGGACATCTTAAATGAATGTTTGGAGAGGTAGATTGCAAAACATACAAATTCTAAGCCAAGACAGAAGTCATCCAAATCCTTCATAAAGGCAAAGCAAATCAATCTGAATTTCCACGGTAACTAATGAGAGGCTGGTGCTGCGTTGTCCAATGGGCAAATGGTGAGTTGTTTTTTTCTAACCCTGTTGACTGCCATTCCAACACTTCAGGGTTAACACTCCCACGACTCCTGGCATACTAACCACTACCGTTGCTTTCTGTTCCTGTCACTGTGCATTGGACATAAGACCTTTGAATGCTGGAGTGTAATATCTATTCCTTAAATCCTCCGATAGTTATTTTAATACTCAATCAGAAAGAAATTCTACTTTATAAACATCTTATTAACTCAGTCACTCACACACAAACCAACACACAGGCTTAGGTTTGAACACACATACGAGAATGCAAAGAAATGACTTTGCATGCACATGCATATATACCATGCTTCGTCATCTGGTTTGTGAAATTGTAAGTTTATCAGGGCTTTGCTAACTAGTGTTTGCCAGTTTTATTTGTGTGATGGGAACCCTATGTTTATTCAAATCATTTTTGTGAGGTAAGGGTTTACTTTCAGGTTTTCTAAAAGCCCCACCCCAATTATATTTACATCTGTTTTCAAATCATTCTCAGTGGTCTTTTAATAAGGATTATCTAGTTTTTAACCTACATGAAAAACCTTTGCATTTTCTAGGATATAGTTTTCTGTAGACATTAGAAATTGTGTTGTGGGTGGGACTGTTGGTGTGAAGAAAACCTGCCCCCATCCCATCATCCATCTGTTTATGAAAAGAAAAATGGTGAGCAATATTGAAGCTTTCCAGCCATACAGTTTTTATCCAAATGCCAACTCTGATGAGGAAATGAAACACCCAATGCACACTTGCACACAGGAAATCAGGGTTCCATTCCTAGGGGGTGCAATGAGCATTTAACATAATCCAGTGTGAGTCCTTAGCCACGACCCTTCATGCTTCTGCCTACCACATAACCCATGAGAGATACTGAAACACATGTCATGCTGGCTTAGTTGTTGTGCGGCCAATCAAGGTCTGCATCAGTTGCTGGGGAACCAGATCACCCTGATGGAAAGTGGGCTACTGGGACAAGACAGAAATGGACTCGATGAACAAGGAAATAATCCTACCCAGAGAGGTTGCATGGAGAGAATGTAGTGAATAGATGCTTGAAACCAGTGACGTGCGGTGAGGTTGATGGCTGGTGAGGCACTGACTCCTCTGGAGTCAGATTTACAATTGCAAGAACTAAATATTTCACCATTCATCCAGCAGCTAACAGCGTATAAAATACACACAAGAACTTATTTGTCCTACAGAGAATATTTCTTTTATAGACATGGATTTGTATAAATTATTCATGTGTACTGTAAACAAAATTAAAGTATACAGATGTGTTCAGCACACATTTGACCCTCAGTAACTATTTCTGGTATTTTTCCAACTTCACATTCTGAGCTCAATCAGTAAGTTATCAAATGTTGTCTGTGAATATTATCATAAAAATAAAAATAAATTATTTCCTACTATGGTTTCTTTCCACTCCTATCTACATAATTAAAAACAAAAAAAAAAAAAATTAAAACATGTTTGGCCTTACTTTTTGAGTCCATGCGCCGATCCTTCTCCACAAAAGCTCTATGATCTGTTGGAAAAGTCTTCCTTATTTTCCTTTAGTTTTATACAAGTTTCTCCCTCTCAATGGAGAAAGACATCTTAGTCTTTTTCTACGGCACCAGTGTAGCTAGTTTGTCTACAGTCTGCCCTGCCAGGAGGCCTATAGCAGTGTTTTCAGCAAGACATCTCTGTTACCATTGAGCCCCAAGTAGTCAGACAGAGGCAATAGCGCCCATAGCCTCATCCAGAGATTCAAGCTCCGTCTCTGATCGCGCAACACTCAAATTCTGCGATTATAACGTCAGAACAGATCAGAGGAAAATAATATTTTATATATCTACCTTTTTCTATTTTATCACGTATTATGAGAGGTGAGGTTGTGCCACTCTGGACCGCACGTCACTGTTTGAAACTACAGTGAAGGCAAATTGCTAAGCAACTTGTCGTCCAATGTTTCAACATCCACAAACACCAACTACTTACCAGGAAGAAGGAGCATGAGAAACTGAAGAAATACCAGGGACTCGGCAGAAGTGAAGATCAACCAGGAAATTCACCTGCGTAATCTGAATTACTGTATCCCCAAACTATAGGAGTGAAGCAGCAGATCCTTGGAAAAACAGCAGAAATCTCAGCCCAAAAATGCAGTGCTAGGAACAGCAAAGATACTAAACAGGACCCCTCAAGCTCCCAGGCCTCTGATGAGGACCTGAACTTGGGTTTAGAAACTGCCAACTGTATTTTCTTCTATATATTTATATGCATTTTAAATTGAAAATAGCACTTGAAAAGCTCTATTTGAGGTCTTGTAATATCCCCCAAATGGCCAAAGCTTCTCAATTTCACTACATCAGGGAGGAACGGCTACATACATCAGACTGTTCTTGGTGTTTATGCACAAAGTGATGTACATTCACACAAACACAATGATAAGCATGAATTGATCAGGATTTCTCCATGCTGTGTGTCACCAGGTGGAAAAATAAAACTAAACTAAATAGAAGACCATTTTATTTTAATATTTTCACAAGTGTAATCTGGGTTCCTGTACTTTGACATTTTTAGTTATGTTCATCAAGAAATGCAAGTAAAAACCATGACTTTTGAGATTTTTTAGACCAGTTAAAATCATGTTTTGGTTCAGTTAATCCTAAAGTTTTTGATTATCAAATTGATTGTACAAACAATTGTGATAAAGGTTGATTTCTTTCTTCGTTTACACCAAAAAGTTCAAATGGTCTTTAAAAGATTCCCTTCTCTGGGCATCATTTAGCAGCTGTTCCAAGAGTTTGCTGAATGTTCAGTTTGGTGCAGAAATGTACACAAAGAGGCCATGGGTGTCTAAAGGCGTGAAAACATATGGACTGATGCTTGCAGATCTCTGGTGCACAGAGCTTGTTCCTGCTGTTGGAGGCAGATTTCCACAGAGTTGGCTAAGCCTAAAGGCAGAAAAGCAGAAAAGGATTACCTTTTTCTTACTTTCACACTTGATAGCTGGAGCAGAAGCTTTGGCCCGGATGTGCCCACAGCTGTTACTTCTGTCCTCAAAGAGCTTTCCTCTTAACCTTAGTCACCTGAACAAATCAAAGTGGAACTGCAAGACGAGAGCAGAGCCAAGGAGTGCCATTGTGAGCTCATCGTGGTCCTGCAGGGATCTGTACTGCTTTAAGTTCTCAGTAATCATCTATAGCCTACCTTATGCTGAATGTAAATGGATGTTTCTGCAGAAAGTGACAGAGTGCGCAGCAGAAATTGGTATAGTTTAACCATGGCAGATGCACTTGTGTGAACAAACCGAGATGGGATTGTCAGAGCTAGCTATAAATGAATTGAAATAAAGTCAAATTCATGTTAGTACAATTATTAGTGGCTGGCACACTAAGCTATGCTGGACATGCTCACCACCAATTTTTATAAAAGAAACTTGATTAAGAAGATCTAAAAAAATGGGACTGTGACTGTAAAGTGCTTTGGGCCTTCAAAGAAGGTAGAAAAACGCTACTTAAGTATACACCATTTAACATATATTAACATAATTATATATATATATATATATATATTTAAACACACCGCCGTCCCGCTAGGAGGGAGGGGATTGTTCTCCTTTTGCTACTGTTTCCTAGTGCATGTCCGTCACCTACAGTTGGAAGAGGCTTGGTGTGTAATGTCAAAGCGGTAAAAATCTTGCTTCACAGCTCTATTGCGAGCTTTATTATTAATTTCCCCTCCAGGATCAATTTTCAAACGGTTGGCACTTCCCTGTATTTAAAGGGACGCCATCCATACAGTCCCTGATTAGGCTGAGCTCGACCTGGTTTAACTTCTGATGCATGTTCAATGGCCTTGCATTTTGTACATAGAGCCTGAAAACGGTCGTATAAACTTGCATAGCGACACGTGAACGTGACAGTTTTGAACACGGAAGTCTGAAACGCACATTTACATAGACCAGGGGTGCTCATTATGTTGATCACGATCCACCGGTCGATCTTCAAGGACATGAGGGTAGATCGCAGGTCAGCAAATCTACTTCTAAAAAATCCAACAGCCAATAAAAATCCTCACTGAGCGCAAATCTGCCTGTCATCAGGAAGTGGCGTTCTACTCCGCGTCAAAAGACCATGCCGGACAACCGGAGTGTTTATTGAAGCCACCCCGCGTGTGTCCTCCTGCCATCGCCTTTGCAGTTCTCGCCCGATAAATACGAGCTCATTAAGGTAGCTGTTTTTTTTCTGTGGCACGCGCTTCGTACGGAGCCAGCAGCGTCTTTGAAATGCCATGCTCCCCACATTGCACGGTTTACAACAGAGCATGACAGACAAATGATAGTCGGTGCTTTCTGTCTTTGTAATAAAACGCCTCATCTGTTAATACAAAAGTATCTTTGTGTAATTTTACTGTGTAGTTTTTAATCATCAGAACATAAACAACAATGTACAAATAAATATGTAACTCATAAACAAACATTTAACAACAATTATTTACTAATAGTATTTAAATATTTAGGTATCTCTATCTCTATATAGATATAGAGGTATATAGTTTTAGATAGATATAGATATAGAAAGATAGATAGATTTAGAAAAGTCCACCTGTAAAGCGTCTAAAAAATGAGTATTTAATTGCTTTGCCTCCAAAAAACAAAGCCCTAGTGAAGAGACTAAAGAAAATGTTGAGATAAGAGGTGAATGAGCATTGTATGATTGGCACAAGCTTTTACCAAAAACTGAAAAATGTGTTAATTTCTGTTGTTAGAATAAAAAAATAGAAGTGAAGGTGATCATATCACAGTGTTTCAGTACATGCTTTTATTTCCTAGTAATGATGGCAATGTTTTCAAATCAGAAATTTACTTTGAAGGACTACAATCTCACCGGAGTGATACATTTTTCACATATGAAAATTTTGACTCTTGGATGTTAAAATTACATCAGTTCAATATAGATTTGAGGAAATATTTTTAGAACAGTTCTGTGTTCCTTATTCTTTTCAATATTTTATGTTCAAAATCCAACAAGGAAAAAAAATGGGTTATGTTGAAATCATTTTGCAGTCTTCAAATGCTTGCATCTATACAATGGCTGTCAGTGGAGGATTTCGTCAGAACCATATGGTAACACAGTGTGCATGCAAAATAAGAGTTTAGCATTTGGAAAATGTCAGTATCACACATTTATCATTGATGGAATATAAGGTGTCAAAAATGGAGAAAAGCTGGAAAACATCTTTCTTGCTTTTTCCAGACTCTTCAGTATGCTTTGTGTGCATTTCTGATTGTTTATAACTGATTGTTGGAGCAACCATAGGATTCTGAAGCATACATATTAAGGATGCAAACATATGGCTGATAAAAGATAGCTTTACAATACAAAGACTTTTTTAATTGACTTCCATCTACTGCCCAAGGTAATATGGATCACTGGATTCAACATTTCCCTAAATTTTTCAGCAACTCAGATAAGTAAGTTGACTATGATGCGAGAGACCAGTGGACCCCAAAAAGCAGGAACTAAAAACTGGAAAAGGGTTTATCTGGCTCAGATGTACGCTCTCCTGGCAGCCAGGTGGCAGCAGCGACCGTTCTGGGAAGGAGATGGTGGATGATGTCTTTGCTGAAGGAGAGCACAATGTTTTTGTTGTGGGGAGTCACACAAGCTATCCGGAGGAGGCGTGTCCCCAGCAGGTAAAGTGTCTGATATGTAGCGGAATGAAAATGAGGGTTCATACGCACCTGCCAAGGGGACAGGTGAATTTAGGGAATGCAGAGACATGGGTCAAAACCGGGAATGCAGTCAAAGAACCAAAAAAGGCAAGGCGAAATCTGTGGAGCAGTGAAGACAGGCGGGGTCACGTCCAGACAAGACGAGTTCACCAGGAGCCAGACAGGGATGTGACAGTTGGCGTAGAACTGAGGATGCAGCAAGGGTCAAAAACCAATACCAGAAAAAACATGGACAGTGGGAAAATCGCTAGATAGTCACTGAAGCAGGTTACTCACTTGCAGTGAAAAGCTATGGGGCGGTCCTTAAATTCTCAGGACAATCGATAAATGTCATATTGACATGAGCCGCAGAAGGGGCCAGATCCTGAAAAATGAGGTAAAGATAATTGATCATTTCTGCTGATTCAAACTATTAAAAAACCTCATATTATGAACACTGAAGACTCAGATTAGATTGCTAAACTGAAGCAATTGTTTTGTCACTGAAGGAGCTTAAGCTACGTTCACACCGTCATAGGCAACACGCATTCAAGCAACTTACTTTAATAGAAAGTTTATGTAAACATGCATAAATGCATAATTTGGACTTCTGCCTTCATAATTCTCCCATTCACGCATAGCTACACACATTTTTAGGACCATTTTTGGGCTCTACAAACAAAATATGGGTCCATTAAACGGACAATGAAAGTTAAATCATAACCGTAATTATTGGAGTGCCAACCGCTTGAAAATTGAGCAGGAGGGGAAATTATGGGCGGTTTGTAACCAACCAGAACTATATGACACCAAGTCTGTCATGTTGGAATAGAGCTGTAATGGGGAAAAATCCTGGAGAAAGATTTGCATAATTTGCACCACTTCAACATTTTGTACCAAGCCTCTTCCAACTGCAGGTGGTGGCCAAGCACAAATATCGGACACCAATTGTTCAGTGTGAACACCATGGAAAACACAAATTCTTGAACGTAAGTCAACGTTAAATTTGAATTGTTTTAAAGTGATTTAAAAAATTTATTAAACAGAAAAAGAAACAGTTACACTTAAGGAATGAAAATAAAGAGTAAGAAAAATTATTCACTGCAAGTTTTGCATAAGTAAACAACATTGGGCTCCTTTACCAAATTATCCCAAGGGCTTTTTTGAAGGCTGTCAGAACTCGCCACTTTTATTACAATGACTGGGATGCTATCCTCCGGGCTACTCAATGTGGTTTTACTAAAATGATGAGACTTTGAAAATTCTAAAAGGCTAAACCGCTGAGCTGAAAAATGTGCATGCAAAGGGGAATATGCTTTGATTTGTCACACTAAAAGTTAATCTTTTATTAAAAAAGCGATAAAAGCTGTTTTCCAGTGGGTGAGTCAGTAGATGCTTAGTTCTGCCTCCTGGTCATCTGTCCTGCCTCCTCTCAGTCTTTTCATATATTTTGGGGGGGGGTTTAGTTCCGATCTTTCAAGGGGGCCCTCAGGTTCAGAGACCCAAATCGATGAGGGCCACTTTATTTGATCTTGGATGAGATGGGTTTTCTCAGAAAAATAAACCAGGCAACAAAACCTAACGTTTACAGGTTCCTGTTGCATCAGCCTCACTGCTGTGGACAGCTTCAACCTTTAAGACTCACAAATCCTGAGAACGTTGGGAAATCTTTAAGACAGCAGAGAAAGAAGAAGGTGAGATGGGGGAAGAAGAGCTTAACAAGGAAGCATAACAAAATGGACATGGACAGACCATGGTAAAGAATCCAAGCTCTTATACACCAACGGGAAGATAATATGAACCTGAAAACTACTAAATATTCAAACCTAAAATTAGTCTTACTTCACAGCCTTTTCAGTTCAAAAGAACAAACACAATAGAAACAGTCTTTTATGAAACGACAGAAAGACATCAAACAATGAAGAGAAATGTCAAAGTGACCAGATAAAAATGACAAAAAGCCAAAAATAAAGAGGTGGGTTGTAAACTCTATGAAAATCAGTCTGTTTAAAGGTCATTTTTGTCAAAGTAACTGTCCTCACAGAAACATGCAGGAATTCCGGTCTTTTGTGAAAACTTGTTTTGACTTATTATTCCTAGGAGTACAGTAAAAAAAATCACAGAAAGGGATTTGTGCAAAAAAAAAATGTAATGTCACCGCAAACTCACAGTTAAGTTGATCAATTTTTGGGTCACAGTTGTTCATCTATTAACATGTAAGTCATGATGTCATATCTAACCAAATTTGCCAGTTGTTCTGCATTAACTGCACTGATCAGGGTAGTCAATATTCAGATCTTGCTAGCATGAATGTAGAGATGCATTGCTATCAACCTTAAATTGTCTTTTTATTATGCATCTTAACACAATGGCCACCTTTATTAACACCATGCTTCTGTTTGATGACAATGAATCAATCTATTATTCGTATTTCTGTTACAAACTAGGAGCCCTCTGGTGGTGAAAGCTAACAAAACAACATGAATGAGGCTTTTCCTAAATGCAAAATGGGCTATTTTTCAAAATTAAGTTTAAAACATATCTATGACAAGAAGTTTAAGATCCTTGCTAAAGTGTAGAAGTAAAATGTATCTGTCCAGTTACACTAAATGCATCTAAAAAAAACCACACAATTTCAATTTAACCCTTGTGTGGTGTTCATATTGTTGTTACTCAGCCAGTGTTCGTGGGTCTGGTGGACCCGTTGCATGTTGTGGTTTTTAATGCCTCACAATCAAACACTTTGATGTTAAAATACTCGACAGATGTTTACCTCATCCAATTACAATCAGTATATCCGGTTAATATTTGCCCTTTACCTTTGTTAGATCACATTCACAACTCATTATTTAAAACGTGATAAAGAAAATCAATAAAAATCAAAATATGAGTGTAAACAAATTTTCAAGTGAAGCAAGGGTTTTCAAAACTACTGACTTTTATTTATTTGAACACAGAAACTGAACCCATTCAGGTGCACAACACAAGCTGAACACATAGAGTAAACCTATTAGTCAAGACAACACATAAGCCCCATTGAACACATGTTCTTCTAGCCACTAGCCTATACAACACATGGTCCTGGCTGCTGACGGCCTGGGTGCTGATGGCTTCGTTTTAGAACTGGCTGATGCTCAATCTAAATGGTAAATTGTAAATGGCGTATACTTATATAGCGCCTTTCTTCCTACAAGGACAAAGCCCTTTACAGTCACAGACCCATTCACCCAGTCACACACACATTCACACACTGGTGGCGGTGCTGCTGCCAAACACAGGCGCCCGCCTACCACCAGAGTCAAGGTGGGGTTCAGTGTCTTGCCCAAGGACACTTCGACTCATGGGCGTGCAAGCCGTGAATCAAACCTGCATTCTTACGATCATGGGTTGACCGCCCTACCGCTGCACCACGGCCGCCCCAATCTAATCACCTTCTTCAAAGTCACTGTCAGACTCTGAATTTTCAGAAATGTGATCCTCTAATTCTGAAACCTCTTCTGAATCGTCTCCCTCTACATCATCATCCAAATTCCAAAACGTCTCCCTCTTCTAAAATCAATTCCAGGGCCCTCTGCGCAGAAAGTCTTTTGGCCATTTTGATCAGTTGTGATAAGAAACCACACTGGCAAAGCTATATTTATAGCGTCCCGCCTCCAATTTGTAGCCGATAAAGATTGAGATATTAAAGATTCCCGCAAGAAAGTCAAATGGTCAAATGTGCAGGAGAACGAGAGCAAACAGAGTTGATGCTTGAATTATTCTAACAATGTTGCAACCTAGTGCGGGAACCGCAGGTGCAGAAACAGAACTCACATTTACAGAGAATCTTTCTCTCTCTGCCACTCTCTCTCTCTCTTTCTCACTGGTCACACACCTACACACCTACACACACCCACACACACACAACAGGCCCAGACAGGTGGAGGACAGAGTGTAGGTACATAAAACATCAATTTCCACACTTCTATTAGCCCCGGGTCCAGTGGACCCGAACATCTTATATGTAATAGAAATGTGTTGGGGGGTATACGGTGCGTGGTCATTAAAAATGTATTCTGATATATGTTCTTCACAGAAAATGAGCCAAGGCCAGTGAGTCTGAGTTTGAAAAATTAATTAATTGTATCATTTTTCTTTTGATAAAAAATGAAAACGGGTCCCACAGACCCAAACACCACATAAGGGTTAAGGATAAAAATAAGTCTCCGAAGGTCATGTCTCACTGCCGAAAAATATGCATTTTTCACATAGGTAATTTCGGTCTTTCTTGTGTGATACCACAATTTTTCTCACTTTTTCCACCAATTTTCATCTGTACAATATGCACAAAAGTGACTGTGTGACACGGCCTTTATGAGTGAGAAAGAAAGACCTTGAATCATGTGATATTAGCATTATCCTTAATTGTTTGTGGAGACCATAATAGAAAAAAATCTACAAAAGAAGAGATTTTAAAGATTATTTCCTCCCATTCTGAGTTGAACTTGTTGATGTCACTATTGTTCAGCAGCTTAATGTATAGTCTAGGCAGACAATATATCAGGTGGATAGGACAACTGAGAAGGGGGTCCTAAAAACTGTTTGCACAGGAAAGATGTGTTCTAGAAAGTGTTCTTGATTTTATTTTCAATTCACGTAACTCGCGTTCTTGGGAATCTCTTTAATTTTTCCAACAGTGCAACATGTTTACAAGTCACTGTACAAAAGTTGAAAGTTAAAAAAGTGATTGTTTATACTTTAACAAAGGTTTTATTATGACAAGATTTATGCAGACATCAATGTAACTTTTGTCATTATTCAATTAAATTTTCTATTTCTTAATTTCTTTTTATTTCTACAAACCAGAAAAACAAAAAATCTTGCACAATTTCCTATACAAAGGCAATTAAAGGAAACAAAAAGAATACAAACAATCATTAATAATAATAATAATAATGGATTAGATTTATCTGCGCTTTTCCAGACACCCAAAGTGCTTACAGTGTGTCCATTATTCATTCACTCCTCATTCATACTTGGTGATGGTAAGCTACTGTTGTAGCCACAGCTGCCCTGGGGCAGACTGACAGAAGCATGGCTGCCATTTCGCGCCTAATTATTGAAACCAGGCGGTTACTGGCGGTCGCCTTGCAGCATGCCTCACCCGTACCAAAGTATCAAGTAAAAAGTGTGGTTCCCCATGTACAAAACTAGTAATATATGTAACATATAAAGTTTTGATAAGTAAACAGTCCTGATGAGACCCGCAGCACGTTCATCCCTCTCTTGTTGTTTTGACCTGCCCTCGTAGCTCCTGGCCAATGACTGACAAGATCTTTGCTCACATGGTTTTATTTACAAGCTTTGGTCCATAACAGGATGGGCCGCTTGATGCCAGTCTGAATACAGACCAAACACTAGGTCAGGACTCGATCCAGAAAAAATTAAGTGAACTCATTCCGGAACAAAGGATTTTCCCAATCTGAATATACACGCTTGGATCTGGAATTTAGGGACAAGGGTCATTCATTGTATTTTTTACTTTTTTTTTATACGGTGATTTGGTTTATTTAATTGTTATTATGTGTCCTTTTAGACATTTTCTTTGTTAGTGGACAGGAAAGAAGTTGCTTATATTAACCAAAGTTATCAAATCTATGTGATCATCCATATGATGTCAACCAGTCTCTCAGCATAGCATCAGAAACCTGTTTTAATTGCAGGTTTGTTTGTTTGTTTTTTCTTTTTTTTCTGTCAAATTTGCTTGCCTTTTATGCATTTAAAAAAAAAAATGACAACTTTGTCAGCCTATTAAAGGTCTTTAATAGGCTTCCTGACCTGACGTGATGTAATCCAAGTTTTCTGACAAAGAAGACTCACAGAAGACCCCAGTAGACTTTGTCAGTTTTTTCTTCCAAACTGGAGTATGCATTTTCACCAGATAACATCATTGGTGTGATTGATTGTTTTTATCTCTGTCTGCAGTTTTTTTGCCTCACATCTGGCCCAGCTGTAGCCTCACAACAATCGCACAAACATTTATTGGATGACAGAAGTGCAACCTGTAAATCATGTCTGCTTTTATGGAAGTTTTGGAGTTTGTTGGGAGAATTGAGGATTTCTCTCATGTTTTGGCTAAAATGCTATATGCAAACTGTATATTCAGTATATATTGTTTTTAAGGAATTAGTTATTACAGTCTGTTAGCTCAGAATCATGTTTGGATACTTGCTGACATATTTGGACTTTTGGAAGTGTGTGCATGGGTTGTGCGTAATTACTGCATAATCTGAGGCCATTGATGCATATTTCCTCTGCCTATTGCTCTTTTAATTAACATTATCTTAGTATACTTTAACAGTATATTTATGATGACATTCTTTTTTTTTCCAGCTAAAGTTTTCTGGATTTTAATGTTTTTTAATCATTTCAAAGTCTTTCTCATTTTATTTCCCATCTGTGTCATAGTATAGTGAAACACACCACAAAGTTATTAACAAAACTTTTTAATAAACAGACTAATCAATCACTGATAACTGAGATCATAAATCTAAGATGAACTAACTATAATAACTGAGGAACCACTGCATCGATTCAATCCAGTTTTGATAGATCACAGCCATGACAATTATAAATGACCAGTGCTGGATTTAAAGACAGATGTTTTGCAGATAATAGGACTCACTTGGTTGACCTGCAGTTTTTCTTTGTTTTTCACTGAGTAATGAACCAGCAGATGATAAACATGTGGGAGTTTCACTGCAGCAAATTTATGAGATACCGTACATAATGTTTGTTTGTATATATTACATAATACTTAGTTTTGGAGTTACAGCCAAGTGTTTTTTTCTTTAAAATGGCAAAACCAACAACATTAATTGTCACAAATTAAAACATTCAGCTGAGTTTCATTTAGCTAAGTTTCCCATCTAAAACAAATAAGAACTAATGAGAAAAGGGCTTCATTTTATGGATCCTCTGCGTGCCAGCAGCAAAATGCAGGATCTGCCAACCCAGATGTTTTAATACAGTGAAAAGAGCAACAATAACCAAGAAAGTGCTTCTGTATATTGAAGGAAAATTTTATCTTTCTTCAGTCAAACTTTATTTTTGGACCACTCACCAAATCCACCAAATCCCGGTGTTTGACACCTATGAAGAGTTTTTGCAGAACATTTGGTTTTATATGCATTTGGTTCTAAGAAAAACTGTTCCAAAACACTTTTAGTTGATTCACATTGTTTTTATTTTTAAAGGATAATGGATGGGGGTAAGGATGATAAAATTATTGTAATTATTAATTATTGTCCCGTCATAGATTTTAAGGTGTTAACTGAGGTCTATAGAGACAGAGGGTGCACTCCTTGTTTTGATTTTATGTTGTTCCTCACAGCACTGAGATCTGACAGTCACGCAACCTTACCATTACCTTTAAAAATATGTTTTTTTTTCCAGCTGCAAAGAATCTTTTAATATTTATTTATTTGAAGAAAATGAATAGGATAAACATTTTTAGATTCATTAAGGCAACAAAAATGTGGAAATCCTAGGAAAATAAAGTCAATGTGACCTTATTTTTCACCTTTGGAAACATATTTAAAAAAAAAAAGGTATGCAAACTTGAAAGCACACAATAAAACAAATATATAAATATACAACACAGGGCGGTACAGTGGCCCTGGTTCAAATCCCAGGTGGGACCTTTCTGTGTGGGTTTCGATGTTCTCCTCATGCATTGGTTTTGTCCGGCACCCTCCCATTGTCCAAAAACATACTTCATGGGTTGTTTGTATCTCTGAATTGTTCTTAAGTGCGACTACCAACCTGTTCAGGGTGTACCCTGCCTTTGCTCAACAGAAGCAGGGTTGGCTCCAGCAACCCTGTGACCCCATAGATCAGGCAGGTTCAGATGATTGAAGGATTGATGGTAATTCTGGCAGATAGTGTAAAAACAGGGAGGAGTTGATGCAAACAGCCAAAAGTATTGCACACTCACTCTGTGATTCATCAACTATAAAAGTGTCTTTGCATCTATATTTCACATATCTGAAAGGCAGGAGAATGTACAACTTTTAAAAAAAATCCTGCAGTGAAACAGGTAGCATTTAAATCGATAATGGTGACAAAGAGAACACTTCTTTTCTGCACATGTTAATATTCTTGGAATGTCATATTGAAACCTATCAGCATTGCAGCATTAAAGTCGTGGAATCTTGTTTTTTAAACATGTTCTTTTGTTATTTTTTTCTGATGATGGAGGATATTGGGTAAATTAAGTTCAAAATTCATAATTTTTTTATTCAAATCATTTTGAATCAGACGTGGAGGAAGAAATGTTTGAAAAAGAGAGTATTTGTGATGTGGAAAATACACTGAGCGGCCACAAGCTCCCCAATCTGTGAGCTCAGCAATGGGAAGGGGAAGGGTGGCGGGGTTGCTCCAGCCCAATGGTCCTGCCCACAACTTAGAAGTAATACCAGGAACATTTTTACAATAGATCAATAAATGATCAGAGTGGCTCTTTAAGGGTTGAATTGAAACAACTTCTATTTAAGACTTACTGGTATTCAGTTTTCTTAGTTTCTCCTATTTTTAAAGGTCAATTTTTACATGTAACAGTTTACTCCCCTCTTCCAGCATGATCTTCCTTTGTTCCTATGTCAGAAAACTGTGCACACCTCCTGCTTAATAGATGTCAGAACATATTCAAGACCTGCAGACTGTTTCATGTCTTCTGGAAGAAACCCAATTTTCAAGTTATTTGCTTGGAGAATGTGAGTTGCACCTGTCACTCCATGTTGATCAGAAGCACCTCTTCTATCTAATTTATTGAGGTTCTACTGAAAACAAATTCTGCTTAACCTTATCTGGTGTTGTTGTTTTTACAAATGGATTCACTTTTTTTGTTTGTTTTCTAAATGCCCACCCATTTCAAGATTGTCTGGTGACATTTCAATCTCTTTGCTGCAGTATAGTGATATTTTTATTGCTTCTTCAA
The DNA here is from genome assembly GCA_037389245.1 of Oryzias sinensis. Classification (NCBI taxonomy): domain Eukaryota; kingdom Metazoa; phylum Chordata; class Actinopteri; order Beloniformes; family Adrianichthyidae; genus Oryzias; species Oryzias sinensis. Next base: position 21,224,462 of record CM074493.1, read on the forward strand.
CTAGTTTTTCTCTTTTTTTGGGGGGTAAAGTTCCTTTTGCACATTCAAGTTTTCTGCTCTCATTTCTAAACTGTCCAGCAAGAGACTTCTTATTTTATTGTTCCTGTTCTCATTTGTTTCATTTGTATAATCCTATTTCAGGCTAATTGGCCTTTTGGGTGGATATGGGGTGTCTGTGGACAGAAAATGGGCAAACATGTGTGGAGGATAGAGCCCTATGGGTGCGCTGCAGGTGACAGGTTGTCACCATTTAGAGTCCCACTCCAATCATCTTTTGGTTTTTAAATTATGATTCTGCTGTTTTTAGCCCAAAAAAACAAAACAAAAAAAGTGCGGGTTTCAAGGAAATAGTTTCTGCAGAGCAGCAGGAGTTTATTAGAAATTCACCTCTGAGTTGTGGGCGGGATCATTGGCGTCGAGCAACCCCTTCCCCTACCCATTGCTTAGATCTCTGTTACAGGTTGTCCACTTGACAGTGTATTGATGAAAACCCAGAGTGAAGCTAAATTTTTTTTCTCCTGCAGGCTGGAGAAATAGTCTTCTGTGAAGTGTTGACTTCAAAGTGTTTTTTTTTTTTTAATGTTGCTGTAACAAAGAAATTCAATCCATTTCTCTCTCAATGCAAACATTTTTGGAAGAATGTGAAAGCTAAAATTGTATTTGTTTGAGAATTGCAATTGGCTACAGCACATGGGTGTTGAACACTTTCTACATCACAACTGGGAGCTTTTTCAAACATTTTTTCACCTGCCGCTGATTCACAACAATATGAACGACGAAATACCCAGAAATGCAATTTTAAGCTTAAAATCCCATATAATAAAATCTTACAATCCTCATTTTCATTGGAGTGGGCCTTTAAGCATTATGTAAGGGGAAAGTAGGTGAGACGCATCTAGGTGCAGATGAATGTCTGCACATTTGGAGCAACAAATTTCCCTTATAAACAAAAACACAGACAATATAGTATCTTACAATTAACCAAAAACTATAATAATAAGAGTAAAAGAAAACATCAGAGACAGCATTTCTATGAACTATGATTTGGTATAAAATTCATATGTAAATTTTCTCAACAATTTGCCTAACAAATACGTCATGATACTCTTACCAAATGTGCGACAATCATACCTTCCTCCTTCTCAAAGGACTTCAAGGCATACCTGTTTTCCTCTTCAAATGTGGCTTCATCTCTCTATGAGGCCTGCAGCACCAGTATATGTCACCCCCGTTCTAGGGCTTTAGCTGATCGTCTTTAAATCCCAAAAAAAAAATGGGGAATCTACTTGTTTACTTGTGAAATTGTGTGCTCTTTTTAAAAAATAATGGCATGCACGGTAATCAAAATTATCCAAAACCTTTTAAATTGCAAGAGCCTTGGACAGCGACAACTATAGGGAATGCGAGCTTCAGAACCAGAGAGGTATCTGGTTCTGAAACAGCTCCACCCGCCCTCATGTTTCCTCTGGAAGGTAAGCTGTTTGAAGTCCTGTAGAGAGAAGGCAGATGACTGAGGAAAAGCCAGATGGTGTCAGGGATGGAGAGGCCGTGCGCTGGAGAGTAACGCCGTACTGTCAGCTTCTGCTTTGACACTTCAGCCGGCTGGAAAAAACAAAAAAAAGCAACTCTGAGACAAGGAAAGCAGCTTCACAGCAGACCCTCGGCCCACCACTCACATATTGGCTGCAGTTTCTGTCAGGCACTGAAAGATTCAGCTGGAGATGGCATTTTAAAAGTCCACCTTAGTGACCACATCACCTCTGTCAGATTTTTAAGTCTGTCGTAAAGCTGTCCACCTCAGGCCGCAATGCTGAAGCTGCAGAGAACCATAGAAAACTAGATAAATTGCACATGTTCTGGATGAAAGTTGCATGAAGTTCCATAGCAGATCAAGTGTGAAACTACTATGTAGTTGTGATGAAGGTGATATTATTGGATATTATTAATGAAGTTAATGAGTGTTTAGATTTTTTTGGTCTACAGCAGTTCTAGATTAACAGTCCCACCGTGTTTTACTGTGAAGCACTTTGTGATTTTTATCTTGAAAGACAAATAAAGTTTATTTGTATTGTTATTAGACTGAACATGTTTTTTTCGCAATTCTCCTTTCCTATTGTGACTGAGCAAAAATGTTGTCCCCGACACGTACTCAAAAACTCACGAAAATTCTCATACACCCAGTAAATTACCTTAGGGCATAATAAAAGACTTCCCCCCCCTAAAAGAATGATGACATCACAGTAGGCATAATTGCGGTGGTGCAGTGGTAGGGCGGTAGGCCTTTGACCGTAATATTGCAGGTTCGATTCCTGCCTTGCACGGCCATGAATTGATGTGTCCTTGGACAAGACACTGAACCCCACCTTGCCTCTGGTGGAAGGTTGGCGCCAGTGTTCGGCAGTGTGTGAATGTGTGTGTGACTGGGTGAATGGGTCTGGGACTGTAAAGCGCTTTGGGCCTTGTAGGTAGAAAGGCAATATATACGTATACACCATTTACCGTTGAAAAAAAAATAAGGTTTTTCTGACCTTTGACCTCTGGAAGGGGCTGCCATCTTGAATTAAAAATAAATAAATAAATAAATACGACTTTAGTACTTGCTAAAAATGTTAAATCCCGCTAGGGATTGTAACCTATCTCCTTGAGCATCATTAAGAAGCCACTGTGAGGTTGCACCCGTTAAACTCTGCATGCTCGTTGATGAGACCGAAATAAACTCAATTGGAATTTAGTCATTTTAATAAAAGGTTTGATCAAAGTCATACAGAGTACTCTGGATCCTTAACATTACAGATAACACCCAGTAGAATGGACTCACAGATATAGGCTATACCCAGGGCAGTGCCCTATGTGGTTTCAGGCCAATGTCCAGAAGGACTGAGAACCTCCCCAGAGGCCCTAACAACTTAATAATAACACTTAAAATGGTTGTCTTCATCAAAGCTTCGTTTTGAGCAGTCAGTGTACTTGCCCCCCTGCTCCTGCCTCCAAGATCATTTATAAATTTGTTTTTCAGTGAAGAAGTACTGATTAGGTCCTTGAAGCACCTCTTGACTGGTTTTTAACTCCATGTGGGTTAATATAAAAATGCATTAATCAATGTGTTACTAGCAAAGTATAAAGTGTAACATAGTATGAAAATATAAAAAAGCTAGTATAAAAACCTGTCACTACTATAAAATGTTATAAAATGAATTTAGAAGTGTGTAGCTTTTAAACCCCATGAGAGTGGCCAGCTTGCAAATTCACGTTTTCCCTTTTGCTCGCAGTGGGCATGGTTAACAAAACCCCTGTTCCCAAGGAAATTCAAAATTATTCTTTTGCAGATTCTACTAAAAATTACAGAGAGCTTTTTGTCATCCCCAGGCAACCAAAAAAATTAAATGGTTGCCACGGAGATAAGATTGTTTAAAAAAAACAAAACTTTTTTTTTCCACCACTTGGTCATGTGCAGCTCTGACCATGGTGGCTGGGGAAGAGGTGGAGAATGAAGAGCGTGTAGTAGCCGTCCAGCCAGTGAGGCTGCATCTAAGGGCATCTTATGTATATTAATAAGAAAAACTAATAATGATGTTAATTAAATTTACTTGAAAAACAAGCAGAAAAAAAGTTGTTGTTTCTAGTGTATCAAATATGCGGATAGGAAGAGGTTTTACAAGGATTTAAAACACATCAGTGCAGGGATCCAGCTCAGACTCTAAACTTGCATCTGTATTCATCCTGTTACATCTCAATGCTGCATTTCACGTAATCGATTTAGTAATTCTCTCATTTCTAATCCAATCATCAGTGTTTTATCTCTGCAGTTTCTCCGCTCTGAACTCTGTTTTTCTGTTCTGTTTCTGATATGTTCTCAGTCCCAAAATAATAGTTATTTTTGGATTTTTTTCAAATAGAATCATTAATGACAACCCAATTATCAAAAGTGATTCACATACAAAACACAATATTTGAATTTTGATGGTAAAAACAAAAAACAAAATAAGAGACAAGATATGTAAAAATGTGCAACCTTTAAAAAAAACAATAATAAAAAAGAAAGTGTTTTTTTCCCCATATTTTTTTATTTCTTCATTTGAGCTTTTGGGTCTTTTTACATAAACAGGCTCTTTTTACAGATAGAACTACAACTTGAGGCAGTATAAATTCAGTAAGGAATAACCCTTACACATTTCATCCCAAGTAAACAAATCTAAACATCAAAACCTGTATTTCAAAATAAAGAGCACAGAACCATATTTAACTGTGCAGTTTACATGTAAATGTCCACCAGAAAGTGATTTAATATTAATACAGCTGCAACCATGCATACAGATTGCACCAGAAAAGAGGAATTCATAGTTGATTATTCCAAACAAACACCCCGAACAATTCAGGGACTGGGTGACAGCATATCTGATATGAACAGCAGAAGCAGGACTCATTTCAACACACAGTAAGAAAGTACCAGATGTTTTTATTTATTTATTTTGCCTGCTGCACTGATGTCTGTTCTGGAAGCAGCTGAATAAAATGATCCGGTTAATTTTTGCTAATATAAACCAGTGAAACCTCACTGTAGTCCTATCAGCTTCACTGCTTCTAATTTGCTTAACTGAATCAGCCGAAGTTTTATTAAACAAAATGATAAATATTGAAAAGAAAAAAAAAAGTTTTGTAGCTCATCCAGAATGTGTTTTATTCAAACTATGATTTTTTTCAAGTATCTCATATTTAGTTTAGCATGTTTGTTTGGAGCTCCTCCTGCTGTTCACGTCACCAACACGTTACAGATCAAAGCTTTGTTCTTGATTGGTTGACACAATGCAAATTCTTAGTCAAAGTTCAGATTTTTGAATTGTGCTGCCCGAATTTTTGCTTTAGCTCCCGAAACCCACTGCTGCATAATCGTGCTGCAGGACCTCTGATTGGGTCTGGACATTGACATCCCATTAAAACTGGATGCCCCTGCTGCACGAACCGTGCTCTGTGTGAATTGAGTGATATTGAAGTTACTTTGTCCGGCCCAGGCAGCCATTTTTAGCACATTTGAACTGACGGAAGTCTACTCAGTTTCTATCCAACATCTGTATTTATTTTTGTCCTTTAAAATTCTATGTGTGATTTTAGACATTACACATCTAGTCTAAATGACGTCTGCGGTTCTGTAGTTGTCGTCCTTCCCATCAGTTTGGGTGTAAAAACCTGAGATACTGTTATAAAACAGCAAAGCCATGATTCATTACAAGACCGTTTCTTTGTGAAGCTGCCTTTGCTTTATTTTAGGATCAGCTGCGTAACCCCTGAGTAGTTGGTGGGATTAAAACACCAAAGCCACATGGGGAATTTTCCATGTATGTCATTAGTCTTTTATATTTACTCTGCTGAAGCAGATCTAACATGTCATGTGGAGCAAACATCTGCAATTCTCAGGGGATACGGGCGGCTCTCATTTGATGTGGTGCCCCCACCAGGATCTGTGTGCATCTGCTCCTCCACTTACCGGAAACAGAGGTTTTGAAATTCAATTTGTAGACTCTTTCAGTACTATCTGTAGAATCTGACAGCAGCAGGCGTGTGAAGGAAGAGAACCGCTCATGGTGGTGGATTTAAGCAGCAGCACGCATTCAAGGATGTATGTCTGACTTCTTTACAAAACTTGCCTCCGTTTTACGCATTAACACAGCAGGGGGTTTGGATTAGATCTCATTCAGAGAGGGCTTCGATCTGCTCTTTACAGCAGCAGACGCAGATTCACCCCCCACCCCACCCCCACCCCAACATTGCTGCATTTTAACCCACTGGAGATATGCAGCACTCGACTCTCCTCACAATCACAAAGCAGCAAGATGAATGGCGATGCATCTTGAATGCTCGCTTAAACCCTCCAAAAGAAGAAGCTTTAACTAGTATAGTCATGTGTATAATATACACGTATAATGAAGCATATCACCCCCTGTCCAGCTAGCTCTACCATCTAATATGCATTGGTGATTATTCAGTGTTAAATCCATTTTACCAGTCCTGAGTCTGGTAAAAAATGAATATGCTTATCAAATATACTGATTGTCTCCTAGAAAATCAGCTTGCAGACACTGAAAGATTGAGTTTTTACTTGACAGGAGAATACACAGTAGCTGACCTTTATGCTATGTGTCTGACATGAAATATATGACACCAAGTCTTTCATATATCGGAATAGAGCTGTGTTTCCTCTCAGTCATTATTAATAAAGTCACAGGGAACTTTTACATATTTTACTAAAATTCAGACCAAATTAAAAAAACACTTGTCAATAAAAATATCCCTTATTGTGAGTTAGGTATATCATCATCACACTTTTTGTTTTTAAATTCTTTATAAAGAATAGCTCAAACAGTTTAAATGATGTATGAACAATAATAAAGCACACCAACACATATTTTTTGAATGCCTTGTGATTTATTTTCTAAACTCTTTCCATCCCTTGTTTGTGATGCTCAGTCAATATTTCACCTGACGGGAAGCGACAAAGAGGTTCAGCTCCAGGCAGATTCATGTTCACGTAGCCTAATATTCAAGAACAGCAGCTTTTTAAGTGACAGCCATAGACGAGCTGTGCACTTTTATGAATCCCGTTGTAACATCTGTGATCAGACTTGAGTGACTTGCTAATCAGTGGACTCTTGGAGCTGTCTGTGGTCCTGAAGCATAAAAACGAGCAGACAGCTGAATGAGGTTAAACCAAGAACAAAATGTGATGATGTCAATGTGAACCCAGGAGTTTATTTAGTAGAGCTGGCAGACCATCTGTTTGCCTCTAAAATAAATAGCATCCTGATTATCAACATGTCTGCAGGTTCCTGATGTGACACTAATCTGAGCTGCTCTTTGCAGCCAGAGCTGATTTTTAAAAAAATCTAATGAGATTTTTTTTCTCATTAATCAGCTTTAGGTCATAACCTTAAAATATGTTGTGGGATTGTTATGTGGTAAAATATTCTGCATTTGAAATATAAATCCTTTGACTGCAGAGCAGAAAAATGTAATTTGATGTCCTGAAAACTGTATTTTACTTTAAAGAATAGATTGCAGTCAGTAGAAATTTGCGGGTTTCTGCTGCCTGCCTGCACATGAACCTGCATTATTTGTGACTTCCCAGTACTATTCTTTGATTAGCAGTGTTGAACAGCAAATGCAATTAGATAAATAACATCCTTAAATTTAAAAAAGAGCAGAAGTGATGGGGCAGAGAAAAATCAACTGTTACATATTTCTCCTGGCAGTTAATGTTTGGGCTTTTTGCTGTGAACCAATAAACCTATGCTGCATGTTTTTGGCCTGTTGGAGGAACCCGGGGTGCCTGGAGAGAACCCGCACATACACAGGGAGAACATGAAAACTCCACGCATAAAGGGCCGTGTTGGGATTTAAGCCAGGGTCTTTGTGCTTTAGGGCAAGAGCGCTAACCAGGTGCAGTGCCAGGAGCAGCCTGGCACTATTTTAAAAAATACAATTATTTCGTTACATTAAAGTTTAGTTTTTCTCCTGTTTTTTTATTATAGGAATTTATGCAAAATATTTACATTTATTTGCCAATAATCGTGTATACTCTGATCATTTTGTACTTTTAAGCAACTGTCAACACATTAACCTTCACTTCTTAATTGTAAACTATATTGCCATTAATGTATCCAACCCTAAGTTATAATTCAGCACCATAATTAGTAATTAGTACAGAGTGACAGTTTAAGTTTAACTTTTGTAGGTATTTTGAAAGAGAAAAATCTAAATTTAATGTATTTTGGGAGACTAATAAAACAAAGTAAAGGGTTACATTCAAATAGAAGTACAAAGTTAATTATAATCTCTTTTGGAAGTTGCAAACTGACTTGTACATCCCCGCTTGGGACTTTCATTTAGCTTGTGAAACACTTGTACAGAGAAATGTTTAAACTAACAAATCACACTGTGGCTCAGGACAAGGTGCTCCCATCCACTTTAGACCATAAGCACTTAAATATTAAGCAAGCTCAATCTCCAAGAATGGGCCAATCAATTATTGGCTTTATTTGCTGTGAATCCCATTGGACAAAATGAAAAAAATCCGTCAGCCAAGCAAAGTGTTTGTGGAGCCACAGTGTGTGGAGACCCATGGGAGTTGGAGGGAGGAAAGGGGACAGCTTATTTAAGTGATGTTTTCTACTCAACAGATCAAAATCCCAACTGACTAACAGTGAGGAAGATGAAAGAAAAACAGGGAAATGCATTCAGCTCTGGGAGTTTCTTGTCTTGGTTCAATCAGATCATTGGAAGTGCAGCTTTCAGAAATGTGATTCCGTGCTGTAACTTCAGCCACAAATGTTTCCTTAAGTGTTGTTCTTGGGCTCAACACGTAGACCAAACATGGTAAATACTTATTTGCTCCAGTCCCAGTAGAAGGTAATACATTTTATTTTGTGGTTGTTTTAGTTCTTAGAGTCCCACTCCGATCATCTTTTAATCTATTGTATTTGCGTTCCCAGTGGTCTTTTCATTATGATTATGCCATTTTTTGACAAAATCAGAAAAGTATGTGTAGTTTTCTATATATTGTTGTACAAAAACTTGCTATGTTCACACCACCCTCTGAAACCTGCATTCAAGTGTCCACTTTCAGTGAAAAGTCTATGTAAACCCATGACTGTTTTCAGCCTCTACGTACAAACCGTGCAGCCATTAAACGTGGATTGAAAGGTAAACCAGGTCTAACTTTAACCAATTAGGCACTCGGTATGGTAGTGATGAATGGAGGACGTCTCTTTTATTTCACCTAAGTGCCAACCATTTAACAATTGATCATAGATGAGAAATTAATAACTGCAGTTTGCACCTGGCCAGAATTATAAGACACCAAGTATTTCACATATCAGAGTGGAGCTATGAAAGAGAAAGCATGAAGATTTGCGAGATTTTACTTCAAGCCTCTTCCACCAGTAGGTGACAGACATATAAAAGTAAACCGTACCAAAAGAAAAAAAGAGAAAAAGCCCCTAACTGCTTATCCAGTGTGAACAGCCAAATGAGCATTTAAGAATGCGCGTTTGTTGTGTTCAAGAACATGTGTCGCATGCCTGGTGTGTACGTTGCAAAATGAAAACAAAATGCAGTTCACTCCAGTATTTCAACAATGTGTCACAGAGCTCCACCACTGAGATTGGATTGGTTCATTGACATTTGACTTACTAAACAGGACATTGCAACATTTTATTTGCTTATGTTATTCGAGGGGATGCTTATAAAAGATAGAACTGTATAAATGTACCTCTTTTTCTACATTTATGGACCAATCGAAGTCATTTGAAACTTCTGTGACTATAAGTTAATGTGCTTTTTTGAGTGAAAAAAGGCAAATGTACAGTTTTCATGCAGGGTGAGGTAAAGTTCACTGTTTTGTCTGCAGGACACCTGAAAAGGAGATACATTCCCAAACTACTTTCCCCTTACGGTCCCCTTTGGGATGGTTATTGCTCCACTGGTGCACACTTTTATTATTGCCGAAGGCCTTCTGTCCCCAGACATCCAGCCAGCTTGGTTCACATTACTTTTAGTGAATCCATCTGATTTCTACCAAACTTCACCAGGGACACCAAGGTCATAACTTTTCTGGACAGGATTTTCCGACCCTGCCTTAGGGGGCAAACGGTTTCCACTTCAGTAAGGGCAGAATTACATTTTTGTCTTTTGCAGATGATGTGATTTTTGTTGTGAGACATCTTGACGGGACTAATTTGCAGTTAACCCTTTAACTCCAGAGTTTCAGTTCCAGTGTTGACATTCTATTCAGTTCAATTCAATTCAATTTTATTTATATAGCCCAATAACAATAATCATCTCAGTGGGATCCATGTCGCTACTTGTACAAGTACATGAAATCCATACCATACCAGAATACCCTAACTTTTCAACCATTGGCGCAGTTAACATAAGTCAGCTAACTCTGATGTGGAGAATCTTTAAAATGGTCTTAGGTAAGTGTTTATGTGCATCAACTGAGTCCAAATAACTAATTGTGTAAACAAGATCTTAGTAATTCAGTTTAATTTCATCTCCAGGATCATTTATGCCAGTTCAGTATAATGTGGAGTGCAAATTGATAGCTTTTTAATGTAACTGTTTGACAAAGACATTGCTCCATGACTATTGCATTCCTTAATACACAAACTCTCCAGCAAACATTTCTGACAGTAATACTCTGTAGCATGCTCTTTCAGAAGGAGTTTACTGTTTTTTTCATTCAGCTATCAGAGCAGACTGTTGCATTTTACAGTTTAGTTCCCATAAATTGTTCTTTAGTCTAATGTGCAGTTGTTGTAACACCTTTCCACACACTCCCACACAAACCAGATTTCACGAGACAACTGTGACAACAGAGAAATTACCGAATTGGGGCTTGAATTAGCTCAACACTTTCTACTTTGGTTCATGAGAAAAATGTGGAGTGAAATCTACAAAAAAATACTTTGGTAACAATTTACAATGTAATATATTAATGTAAGTACACCATACCTAAAGACACACACTGGTTGTCAGTTTAGAACTCAAGAAAATATTTTTATTTTATTTGTACAAAAATAAGGGCTAAATCTTATCATTCTCCCTTAGTATCCATTGTTACCACAATTATATAAATTAATGAAGTTGAATTTACTTGGTTCCTGAACTTTTCAATACAATGCATTGAGCGCTGCGGTTTGAACATAGCTTTAGACCCTGTTCTATAGGAATGCCTATTGTGAAGGGTACAGAGTACATGGTTTCGGGTCGTTAGCTGGGGTTAGGGTGACAGTAGCTACCCTCCCCAACCTGGACATCTCTCTCAGCTGTTAATGGCCTATTGTGAATGAAATAATATTCGGAGTAACTTGTTCTTATGTGTTGCAGCAACAAGTCTTATCTGGCCAAGAAAACGAAGAGGGGCCTGGCTGCAGACGGCAGCTGACATCATTGGCTGGAAGCGGAAACCCTTATCCTTAAATCTTACCCTAATCCTATTGTTCAAATTGTAGAATAAAAAAAAAAAACTTTTATAGGGTTAGAATTAAAACTAGGGGTGTGCATTGGCAAAAGTCTGGAGATATGATACGTTTCCCGATACATCTCAACTGTCGTTGGGCACCCCAATCCGCATTTTTATATGGTATTGGCAGCAACGTGGCACAGAGTTTTGGTTTGTTACCCATCCCAATCAAAAACTAAGCAATACATATCTCATAACAACAACAAAAATGAGAGGCTGACTGAACATTTACATTTTAACAAAAGCTGATTCTCGCGAGATCTCGTTTTTCGAGCAGTGTAGCGGTGCTTGAAGACATTTGGTGTGCTGTGCTGCCAACTAGCGGTCAGGGATTAAAATGCAAAACAAGAGTCATACATTGAAATACGCTCATAAATGATTAAATAAATCTAGTCTTGAGGGCATTTTAAATGCATAAAAGTTTTGCCATATGAAATACTGCGACATATATTGCCAAATAGATTTCCCCAAGTACAAAGCCTACCTTTGAAAAAAACAGAATCATATTTTGACAGACCAAGTACCTCTCAAAATTGCTTCAACAAGGCTTCTATTTGTGCCTTATTGTGCAAAAAAATAAACAGCACCCTGCTTTTATCTTTTATGTTTGTTTGTTTGTTTTTGTGAGCAATTGCCTAGTGTTGTGTTTTATTTTTTTATGGTAATTGGTCAACCCATGGAAAAGTGTCAGGATGCAGTTTTCATTACTACTCTACAGAGCTGTTGGCGTTGCCGCCCTAACAATATTGCTTTCAACTTCAGCCATTCCTCATGCTGGGGATTGTTCTTGACTGTTGTGCACCAGTGAACTTTGCATTAATCATGAGATTGCATGTGTCTGGGTTTGTTGTTTAACTTTTAAATTTAGTGTCTAAAACTTTCAGGAGTTAAAACATTGAAATTAAGTTAGCACTGTATCACATTATTAACCGCAACTGCAACTACGTATCCCTAATTAGTGCTATTTGTACATATGTAATTTGAATTTTAGGACAAATTCCTCCTATTTTTTTTTTTACTTGACCTGTCCATCAGCTGGGCAGACAGATGAGAGCTGACGGCCTCTTGTGTTGGACATATTTTACTTTAACAACAGGGGTTATTAATCTTCAGACAAACCAGAGGTATGTCTGAGTAAACGCCTTTTGTAATTGAGGGCAGACTTTATTCATTTTATTTGTTTTTGAAATTCTTTTGTGTTGGACAGGACGGAAATGGAAAGAAGGGAATAAGAGAGAGGGGTGATCGGAGGGTGATCATAGAAAGGGGGAGGGGGGTAAAACCATGAAGCAGCATAAAGCAACAAGCTACTGTATGTTTATCATTACGGTAAGGTTCAGATAGAGTACAAATCTCAAAGGGGCGGGGCCTTTCCTCAAACACACTCAAATGTTATAAACACACCTGTTAACTGCAAAAATATCCACATGTACAGATATTGTTCACACACGCATACTTATGCCTTCAAGCCAACTAGTGTGAGATATTTCATTCAATCACGCAAACTATTAGTGCAACGGTGAGCTAATACCCGTGCTCAGTTGAGTGTTTATGTTCTTCTAAAATGGATAATGGAATGTGAAAAGAAGGACGGGAAGTGACCAGCCATCCCCACACCAAGACCCCCGCCGCAGCGGCCGCGGCAGCCAGCAGCCCCCAACACCACACGGCAGCAGGCAGAGAACAACCGCCCCCCTGGGTGACCACGTCCGCCACCCAGGCCAGGGCCACCAGGACCGCCACGAGGCCCCCAGAGCCAGAGAGCAGGGAGGCATAGGGGGAAAGAGAGTGCCGCCCCAGCCCAACCAGGAAAGCAGCCCCCCCGCAGCGCCGAGAGGGGTGCCCACAGCCCCAGACGAGCACCCCATCACCACCCAGGAGTTCTGGGCATCCCCCTGCCCCAACCCCAGGTACGAGCCAGGACCCCCCAAGGGAGACCCGCTCCGCGCTCCAGGCAGCCATCCACCAGGCCGACGGTTGGTCCAGAAAGGTGCAAGACAGGGGCCAGCCGCTCCCTCCCAGGAGGGGGGCACCCCAGGGAGAAAGGGGCCCACAAGGATTGTTGTAGACATGGCCCGACCAGGCTCGGCCACAGATGGAAATTGGCGGGGCCCAGCACCCGGCCATTCCTCCTATTTTTTAAAGATTACATGTATTTCTAATCAGTGGCAGCAGCCAGGAAGCTCAGCAGGGCTGCTTTCTCCTCCTATGAAGTTCACAATCTTACAACACACACAGTGCATGATGGGAAACATAGCTGTTCCACATTACCAGTTAGTGTCCACGACGAGCCGGCTTTTACATTTTATAGTTTGGAATTGCAAAACGACCACACTATGAATGGTTACATGAAATCATAGGTAAAGGTAAGTGCATGTTTCATAATAAAGCAAGTGTTTCTCCCTGACAGCAACTCCAGGCAACTGAAAGCCATCAATGTGTAATCCTGACCCCTGCTGGGTCTGTATTTCAGCTGTCAAAGCTGCTGCTATCAGATGCAACATTTCCATCTGCATAATGATTTGCACAAAAAAAAGAAAAAAATCTGTGTTTTTGTACTGCAAAAGAGGGAACACACTGACATATCTTCAACATTTCTACAGAAGTCTCCTTGATTTGTGAAATCTCACAGGTCTTCTCTTCAGATCTGGATATCCCACATCAGCAACACAGGCTGGCAACACACCACATGAATCCATGAATGCAAATGAAGGCTTTGACACTTTATAAAGTAGTCAGGGGTGAAGCTAAAAGGTTGAGGATACAACAGAACTAATTAGCCTAGTAACTAATATCATATCAAATAGATAATCTGTGAGAATTTGATAGGCACAACTGCAGAGTAGGTTGTTTGAGAAAAGTCAGTTGCATCTTAATGACTAAAACCCACTTAGATGAACTGATGGAGCTTACTGGTTTCATCATTGTCTTCAATAAATAAACGTGTTTTAAAATGAAGAGAAGTTAGATACTGAGAATTTAAAAGATATGCCAATTAAAGGAAGAAAGAACCCATTTTTAAGTCTATTTCCATCTGTAAGAAAAACATCTGAGTCCATCAGCAGTCTGTAGGAGGGGCTGAGTCATGGGCTCTATCACCCAAGTCGTGAGAAGAGTAAAAACATATATAATTGATTTTAAGTGTATCCTCAAATACAACAGGGGTTTAAACTAATATGCGCCTTTTGCATAAGCCTTGTTGTGACAAGTGATAAACAGCTAGAGTTCACTTTTCTCAACCTAAAAAGGTTCAGTGAAGGGTCTAACAACTCATCAAATAACCTGCAGTCCCACACGACGTGCACACTGGCCTCAGCAACGCACGTTCAAGCAATTAAAAGCCTATGTAATTGAGCGTGTATGTGCATTTTAGGCTTTCACGCTCAAAAGTTCATTTTCGGCGTCTATGTACAAACCACTGAACACGCAATAATCACAAAACAAATTAAAACTGAACATGCAACTGTAGCTACTCTGCTCAACTACTCCATTCTCTTTGAGTAAATAGTAATGACAAACACTTAAAAAAAAGTGTGTACATGGATGGATGGATGGATGGATGGATCTTCTTGTATTGTTCTACTGTTCACTAGTGCATGTCTGCATTAAAAGGGACGCCATCCAAATGTCGATACCAAATTTGAGTCCCTGATTGGGGATCAACCTGGTTTAACTTTCAGAGCCCGTTTAATTAACATGCGTTTTGTATATTTGTATCTAATGAGCCTAAAAAAAGTCGTACAAACTTGTGTAGCTATAGCACAAGCCCGAAACCCACATTTGTTTAAGTTTACGCAAGCTTTTCATTGGAAGTGGTTGCTTGAACGTGCGTTGTCGAGGGCGGTGTGAATGTTGCTTCACAGTAAAGCAAACCAAATGTTGTGATGTCAGCAGATAAAGGTGGAGGTTCAAATTATCAAATTATACTTTGATTCAATAGTATTTCATATTTCTGTGCTAATATTTAGGCTGTGAAAACAAAAGTATAAGAAAGGCATTTCAAAACTTGATAAACAAGTAAAAAAAAAAAAAGAAAAAAAATGCAGAATTTCACTGAAGCCGCACAGAAGTGAGGTCAGAGGTGTGTGTCTTGCTTTCCTTTTTTTTCTCGAAATGTATTATTCTACTTCAAAATAGATATATTTTCAGACCAAAACTGTGGATGATTCAGAATTGTCTCAAACGGACTCAGGGCTCTTTGTGTCATGTTTTCACACAGAGAAATCGGCAGCTTATATGAGAACATGGCTGCTGTTGGTCAGCTTGAACTCCCGCCTCAAGCTTTTCTCCATTTAGGAAGCTTCTCCACACCTAGTCTCTACACTCTTTTTTTTCTCGGGACAGAGTTATTTCTGCAGAAAATTCATGAAATAGCTCTTTCGATGTGTTCTCTCTTTTTTTTGTCATGCTGTTCAGCCAAAACGACATCATCATCCCGGCTCAGCAGTTTAATCCTGATTGCAGATGCACCTGTCTGCGGCACGCTTTCACTCAAGTGTGGCAGTCGAAGAGCAGCAGGCTTGATCTCATCCTGGACTAGCGTTTACTGCAGCTCCGCATGAGGCTGTTAATGCTCGACTGTGACACCTCAAGTGCTGAAAACCCATCTGAAATAAATTGGTGGTAAGTGAGCTAATAAGTGGGACGAAAGTCGACGTTGATTGCCAGTCTTTGTTCTGTCTTTCTGTGGAAAGAGCAATTAGCATCCATCTGACAGTCCATCAGAGCAGCTGAAATTGGATTTTGGTCGACAGCCGCTTCAATCAGACCCTCACTGACACACCAACCTGTGTTTCTTTTCTTTTTTTTAAGCAAAGGCGGAGCTAAGAACACCTAATTTGTTTTATGGTACATTTCTACGTTTCTTGTTTACAACCATTGGAAAATAAAGGCAGTTCAAGCCTAGAACAGGTCTCAGAGCAGCTGTGTGCTCTGAAGTGCAGGAATGCTGCAGTGTAGCGGAGACAAAGAGCTACAGCTCCATCTAGTGGCAGTAGATGACACAGACACTTGCCTACACTCCTTATGGTCCATGTTGCTACTTTGACATTTGCAGAGAAAATCAGAAAACTTTTTTGGAAAAAATAAAAACTTTGACTACTTTTAAATGAAAATGTATCAAGATTAAGCAGACAAACAGTGTGTGTTTTCTTTTGTGGCTATTATCTCAACATAAGATAAGTCTAATAGTAGGTATGCAAGGAACACGATTTAGACATATTTATGAGAAACTGGTTTTTGTCATAAATTTGACAATAAACCAATATACATATATGTATTAGACAAGAAGGAATAATATTCTTTCATGTAGATTAGGGTTCTGCAACCTGCCCCAGGACAAGTGTTCCAGTTCCTGCCAATATCCAGCAACTTCGCACAGCCATTGAAGAAGAGTGGACCAACATTCCACAGGCCACAATAGACAACCTGATCAACTCTATGAGAAGGAGATGTGTCGCACTTCATGAGGCAAATGGTGGTCACACCAGATACTGACTGGTTGTCTGAGTTCCCTGACCCCCTCAATAAAAAAACTGAAGATTTCAGAGTGGCCTTTTCTTGTGGCAAGTCTAAGGCACACCTGTGCAATAATCATGCTGTCTAATCAGCATCTTGATATGGCACACCTGTGAGGTGGGATGGATTGTCTTGGCAAAGGAGAAGTGCTCACTATCACAGATTTAGACAGATTTGTGAACAATATTTCAGAGAACTGGTTATTTTGTGTATGTGGAAAATGTTTCACATCTTTGAGTTCATACCATTAAAATGGGAGCAATAACAAAAGTGTTGCATTTATATTTTTGGCCAATGTAAATGTGTTGTGCCTCAAGATTCCATCCTTGGCCTCTTTCTTTTTAACATCAAATGAGTGGCAGTAGGTCATCAGGAATTTGGCTCTGAGTTGTAGGCGGGACTGTTGGCATGCAGTCAGCGTTCCTCGTTTCCCATCATTCCTTTGTTGGGGCTCTTTCCTGCTAGTTTACAGCTCCTCACAATATGGGTGCAAGAAAAAATGGCGAGTAATATTGGAGCTGTCTAGCCATACAGTTTTGAGCCAGACGCCTGAAAAACAAAGACATACATGGATCGAGTCGTCTACAAATGGATACATCGTGATGAAGCGGAGAAGGGCGCCCATCGACTGTAGTACAGTACATCTCTGCTATGGACTTTTCCAACTGCATTTGTTTGTCAGCCCCTGTTTCACAACAAATTGAGCTTAATTTTGTGTGTATTTGTTCTCCATTAGTGGAAAAATACCACAAAAACATGTTAAAAACATAAAAAACACAGTTTTCATCATAGCGGGTCTTTAACGTTTCATCTGATTTGGGTTTAGTTTAGTAATAAGTTGACCTCAAGTAGAAAAGTTTCTTGAGTACTTAAGAGTGTTGATGCCAGCACATTTTGCTAGAAAAAACCTACATTATTTCTTAGTCATCCAAAGCAGGGAGTAAAAGCACTATTTCAACATGGTAATAATAGAGAACAATCCATGTTAATGTATACTTGTGCTAACACAATGAAGCCCCTTAAAAGAAGCTGGCTGAACAAAAAAAGGTCTTTGAAGGAGCACAGAGTGGCAGTGAGCCTACAATCAGCAGGCAAAGTGCTCATTTCTTTGCTGAGTGAAATCTAACCACTTTAAAAATGCGTTCTGCTCCTGAGCCACTGACACTTTACCTGAGCAAGTTGCAGGGACTGAGCTTTTTCTGCTACTGCTTCGAAAATGGTGAATGAGATCCCCAACACTTTGGAAATTAAAAAGTTTAAGGGTATTTATGAAGGGAAAAAAACATCTCATTCTAAAGAGCTTACCTTCCCATTTTAAATGAAATATTATATTGCTATTTATTCAACTATTTGTCTGTCTGCCTTTGCTGTGGATATGAATGAAAACATTTAAAAGTAAAACCCAACGACCATTCTTCTTTTCATTGGATTCATCTATTAATTTAAGATCAATATAAAACATTCTTTAACGTCAGAAAGTGTTTGACTTTTCATTTAATATCTGCAAAAATGACACCACAGCAGCATGATCGAACAATTTAAACAAGGAAGTTTATAACACGGAGGTGAAAAACTATCCAAAGGAGCTACTTGTTTCAGGACATTTTACTTTTTACTTCATAAACTCAAAAGCTATAATATTTAGCATAAAGTGAATTTGGCCTTGATAATCTTGTATGTTTCATTTTTAAAATCATTTTAAGAAATAAAAACACATTTAAAACCATATCAGGTTTTTATGATATGGTGTTTATATAATGCTCCACAGAACAGATTATATATATATTTATTTTTTTATTTAAAAATCCTTATAATAAAAATTTTAAGCTCAATCATATGCTTTTTTCACAATAAAGAAATTCAAAGTTAATTGGAAATATAACAAATATTTTTTAGATTTTAATACTAAATGTTATTCCTAAACAGCAGAGTAATGCAGAAGAGTGTTTAGAATAATGCGCTTTTTGGTTAAGATGATGGGAAGGGAGCAGGATGAAGCAGCAGTTCGTTTCTCGGCGGTGGATGTCTTGCTTGACCTGCAGACTTTGCTTTTCCCCACTTGTAAACTTTAGCAGCTTCCCAGCAAAGATAAGCCTTCAGAATGGTGTGGTTACGTTAGAGAGAGCAGGTTAATGTCATAGCATCCATCAACCTGACAAAATAAAGAAGAAAAAAATATTATTTACATCGAAGCAAAAGCTCATCAGTGTTGAATCAGTGATGTTGTCATTAAAAAAAATGGTGCTTGTAGAATGAATTTCTTCCTGTGTCCTTAGTGTATTTGAACCATTGACTGTATATGACAACTGGACTGAGTGTGATGTCATCCATGGAAAATGACTTGTTTCTGGCTCTAACCAAATGAAGTCAATTCAGTCGCAATTTTTTTCACGATGTGGATGCTTCCATATTGAACCAGACATCTTCTTTAAGCAGTCCAATTCCATCGGAGTCATCGTTTCTATGGAAACCACTCTCGCCAATCAGAGGGGAGCTTGTTGGAAGTCCA
Organism: Oryzias sinensis; assembly: GCA_037389245.1. Classification (NCBI taxonomy): domain Eukaryota; kingdom Metazoa; phylum Chordata; class Actinopteri; order Beloniformes; family Adrianichthyidae; genus Oryzias; species Oryzias sinensis. The sequence goes on from CM074493.1 coordinate 21,243,505, forward strand.
CACCCCTATTACTTGTACGTAGGTGTCACAAAATCTGTCAAACATTTCAAATGTGCGACATGGGGGCTAGCAGGCAGCACATACTTGTATGAAGGCATCTGATTGGCTGGTTTATAACTTGAATAACTTGTAATTAGTAGAAAAAATATATGGACAAATATTAGGATTAGCAAGAACATGTTAAAAATGGAGCAGTAAAACAAGAATGGTTATTCTGACATAAACAATGAATGAGTAATATCTTTTAATTCTTAGAAACTGAATTTCCCTACAGGGATTAATAAAGTTGATCTTAATCTCACTTAGACCAAGTGGATAGCTCCAGTTTGGAATGTGAAGGGGGGAGAGCTCACTCAATCCAGTTCTCATATATAGTCAATGGCTGTGTTCGAATTCCCACCATCATCTCTACTAAAAAACTATATAGTGTGGGACTAACTAGTGATCTGGATTTTAAAAGCAATTCGGACACCATGCTCACTACTTTTATTTTTAAAAAGCGATTATGACGTCAGCTATTTCAAGAAAGTGAAAATCTAACCGAGATGAGTGTTTTATGATAACTATGAGTCCACATCAGTGTTCTGATGATGCAAACACTGATGTGTTGTTAGAAAAATACATTTATATACATTTTTTTAACGCAATGCATTGCGGTCTATATTCACCAATCTACTGAGCATCGATGCACACTGGTTTTGTGCAGGGACTTCTGAGAAATTTCTAGGGCACTTGATTTTGGAATTGTAGATTCAGACAGCACTACAAAATGGCGGACGCACTATGTAGCGAGTACTGAAAGAACTCAGACATAGTCAATGATTTGTCCCAACCCAAGACCACTCCACTTACTATACATTTGAGTATAGATTGATCCTAAACATTTAGATTGTACTTTTCTCTTGATGTTCACTTGATGAGTATTTGTGCTTTCAAGACGACCTCACAACATTCCTCCATTATGAAGGTTTAAAATCTATAAGCCCCAACCTTCAAGCCCCTCTAAGCGCCAACCTTTCTGTGCTGTTCAGCTGTCGTATACGCCTGCCAACCTTTATGATCCAGAAAGCCAGAAAATGTTTAGATGTATTACTTAATCCAAAAAACAGCAAAAAACAACAACAAGGGACCTTACATCAAAGCGTCCGATGGAGGCGGTGGTGCGGTTTGCCTGCATTACTTCAGTCAGAGCCCACATCTGCTGAATACTGGAAGAAACAGTCTGGGGGTCTGGAAGACCCTGCAAAGAAAATATTTGCCGTACTTTTATTAAAAACTGACAAAGGTTATTTCTGTCAAGGTAATAAACTAGACTCTAACACCAGGATTGTAAATAAAATAAAATAAATTGACAAGAATTACCTCTAAATCAGGCGGCTGCTTGACCACGATCAGATTAGAGAGCCAATCAGAAACTTCCTTTTCTGGAGCCTGCAGCAGAGAATGAGAGAACATAAAAGTAGGGTTTTTAACTTTTCAGTTACATGTACAGTATGTCTGATAATGTTTTTCATTTAAACTTTGGCACCACCTGCTCAAAGGTTCTAGGACAGCAGCTGTCAGATTAGGCTGTAAAAAATCTCAGGTTTCAAACTCTAAATGAAATGAAGCAGATTTTTAATTTTAGGATCATCTTCCTCCTGTTGCAGAGACTCACTTTTCTCTATTTGTTGCTGATCATCATCTTTCTTGTCTTGTGAGTTCATTTTCTTGGTTTTTGCTCTGCAGCACTTCTCCATTACAACACGAGCTTTACCACAAAGTAATAAAAGTATTCACTGCTGCGTTTGAAAAGTCTGCATTCACAGAAGAACTTTTTCATACAAACATTTAAAGCCTTTTTTTTTCCTTTTTGTTCCACAGTTTCCCTCTGTTTCTCATGGAAACAGACATTTAGGTGAGATGTCTGTGGCATTTATAACTGATTAAAAACCATTACAGGATGTTCTCTTTCAGACTCTGTTATATTTTCAGCTTTTCAGAAAAATTATAAACTTCTAAAAAAAGAAAACAAAGAAAAACTGACTGGCTCCCTGTGAGGAAACAGCCTGATCTCCTCCAGGTTGAAGAGCCGCCAGGCAGAGGACGGCTGTCTCAGGATCAGCCTCAGGGACTCAACGTGGTCCGGCTCCACCTGCATCTGAAAGAAAACAAAGGATCTTCAAGATGGTTGGAAAGTGGAACCAATTGTTTTGGAAACCTACAGCATTAAGTGTTCCTAAATAAAATGAATGAAAACATAACTTGAATTTTCTGGATAATCATTTTTATTAAAAAAAAAAAGTAAACCAGTTAATTTTTTTTGAGGAAATGGTAAAGATGTTATGAATACATAAACTTTACTGTGTAAGACGCGTTTATTTTAATGGTTGTTTAAAATAGAACATAAAGCATGTTTTTAATAAAACCTTGCTTAAGTGCAATCATACTTCAAAAAAATACAATTTAAAAGGAAGACTTAAATAGTTAAATGAGCAAAAACTGAGATTTGCTTTTTGTTTTATTCACAGTTAAGTTGCTCATACAACTTTGTTCACGTAGAGCTGAAGAGCTGAAAATGAATTTAGATTATTACAATTCAGAGCAGCATTTCTTCCTAAAAGTTTGTCTGTTTGTTTACAGCAAACAGTGATTATTACATCAAGACAGTAGTTTTGTGCTTATTATTATATCTAATAAGTACAAAACTATTATTATTTCTGGTGTACTGTTAAGTGGACATGTTCACAAAATATTTTTTACTGTTAGGAATAATTAGAAATAGAATAGTTAGAAACTCCCTTTTTTTTACTATTATTACATTTACCTATACCTTTTATTACACTTATGGTTTAAACTTAATTCACTGAGTATGTATTATCATCTCAAAATTATATTACACAGCACAACCAAGCTATTGTCCTCAGTTTTCTCCTCATCCTCCCTTTTTACTTTTTGTGTGTTCTGGTGTTTGTGCTCTGGCAAATGTCTGTGGGAACATCAGAGAGATCTGACACTTGAAGCTTTATGACCTTCAAGTATCCAGCCTTAATTAACATGCAATCTGATTGGTTAATGGGAAGCAAGACAATTTTACTTCCAACAGAAGAAAGTTGCTGATTGGTCTATTAGTTCAGATGGAGTGTTTATGTCAAAAGTCTAAAGCTTGAGTCTTTATACGTTTGTGCTTGTGACATTCTTAACACATTTGTGCAATTGTACATAGTGTTTTGAAGACTTGAAAATATTTCTGAAGACTTAAATTTATTTTGCAAGTATGAAATTTTTTTACAGCTGTAAATTATTCATACATGTAATCAAATTCCTTTTTTTACAGCTACAAATCTTTTTCACATGACGACAAATTTGTTTTTCAGAAGCCCAAAATAAATCTCCACTTGCAATTTTTTCTTTTCTTTTTTACAAATGCAAAACCTATTTACATATAAAATATCATTTTACAACTGCAAAATGCTTCTGAAAGGAATATAACTCCACATTAAACTGCTCAGCTCGAGCCATCTGAATAACTAAATGAAATCACTATTTGCCATCTGGCTATGCTTAAAGAGTAAATACAAAATAAAACAGAGCAAAAATGAAAATAGGTCGGTGGAGTTATTATCATATTTCAACATTACAGTCCCTACCGCAACTCTCTCGAGACAATGCAGCAGAGATGCAAAACAAACCGGAGCAGGAGTCATGGAGATAAAATCCGACTTCCTGTTTGAGAAGAGTTTAGCTGCAGCCACACAGACCTGACGGATTCCCACCGTGATGATCACCACACAACATGCCTTTTTTAGAGAAGAGTTTGATACTCAGATGACCAGTCTTCTGAGCTCCTAGTCTGTTTTAAATCCTTATATATATATATATATATATATATATATATATATATATATATATATATATATATATATATATATATATATATTCTTATATATATATATATATATATATATATATATATATATATATATATATATATATATATATATATATATCCTAAAGAATGACTAACAGCAACATTCCCTTGTTTCCAAGATAACCTGACAGTCTGTGAGGATTGTGCACTGCAGTTTGATTTTTAGCCCTTGTCTCTGTTTTTTTTTTAAGTTTTTCCTATCAGGCCCACCATTTTTAGGTTGCCAATTATCCACAGCTGTCATGATTTGTGTTAATGTTCCTCTGTGCATTTAAGTGACTGGTTTTTCAACTCATCTGCTTTGTCAGCCTTTTGTTGCTTCCTCAGATCTTGTTTTGTCATTTTTTAGTTATATATTCATGGCTATGTCTGTATTTTCTAACTAATCCATAACCCCTAAAAGACTATATGTAGGTTTTATGAGCTGGAACCCCAATATAAAAGTAAACAAATACAGTTTACACACTTGAAATCAATATATGTGTGCCCTGAATTAATACTCTGTAAAGGTTTTCATTTTTTAATGGAATAAATGAAATGAATACACTTTTTTTATAAATATAATATAAATATATATATATATATATATATATATATATATATATATATATATATATATATATATATATATATATATATATATATATATATAGAGTAAATGGTTCAGAAAGTGTCTGTTGAGCGAGACTATCTAGTGGCCCAGATTTTAACGCACTTTGACGTACTTTTTTGTTTTCTTATTTTTTTAAATACGGTTTCTTATGATCTTACCAATATGCCAAAGTAAAAATGTAATAAATCTAAACATTTTACGAAAATTATTTATGAATCCATTGTGTTCTGATAAAACTAGGATAATTCATGAAAAAGCCTTTTTCTTTCTTTTTCATATGAAAAACTGAAATGCACTGTGTTCTTATTTGCTAATTTAACCCTTGTGCTATCTTAGATGACCCCACCCTTGCATTGACGTGTTCTCCCTACCATGACAAAGGTGGATAAAGGTGGAAAGATTTCATGTAATCTATGGACACCAGTGAAGATCATAAATAATTGAAGAAAAAAGGTTCAGCAGACTGTCTAGTGGGTCTAGATGACCCAACTCCCAATGTTGAAGTGCCTAGGATAGCACAAGGGTTACAGATCTTGAATACGCACTAGTTTTTCAAAGAGATTTCTGGGGCACTGGATTTTGGAATTGTAGAGTTGGACACCCCAACAAAATGGTAAACGCACTATATAGTGCACTGGAATCCTGAAACAACTATATAGGGTTGGGCGATAAATCAATTAAATCGATACATTCGGATTTGTTGTTTAATAAGATTTCTTTTTGGGAAAATCTGGATTGTTTTGTTTTACCCAGCACTCTGCTTTTTTGGGCTAAAGTTGTTTGAGAATGGTCAGCCCGCCCGTTTCTGGTTACACGCAGATGTCAAAATGGCAACTGGCAAAGAGTTCCCAACACAGATGTTCTGTTTTCTGTTGTTCCCAAAACAGGAAGAGTTTCTTCCGTTCATGGAGCTGCTTTAGTTTACGACTTCAAACTTGAAGCATCAAACCACATGCAGCAAAATCTGTCTGCTGCGACCAAAAGTGGGAGGATGACTATTTTTTTTCCAACACCTGAAACAGAAACTCTGTCAAGTGGGAGAAGTGCTTCTCTTTACAAGAGGCTCAGGCTAGTAGCAGCTCACAGAACACCTGCTGCATTGTTTTATGAACATCTTATGAATAGCTTGTGTTTAGCTGCACCTTGTTTTCAGGCCCAATTCTGAAGGAGATGTTAAAAATAAAATAAATATCCACTGTCATTTGTATTTTTTTGTTAACGAAAGTGAAGTAAGGGGGGAAAAAATAAATCAATGAAAATTAGAAGTTTAGTGTGAAAAAAATCTGAGATTTTAGATTTTGTCCATATCGTCCAGCCCTAGATGCAACCAAACTTTTGCCACAAGACATAGATTTTTTTGGTCCTACACCACCAGTTTCTTGAAATAGTCTTTTAGTTAAGAATTTATCAACCTGAACTTTTTTTTTTCTATACTGAACACAGAGCAACTCATCTAAAGAAACTACTGCTTCAAATCGCAAAATTGTGTTACGGTTTCTGTTTATTTACCTTTGTGTTTGGTTTCCTTTTGTTCTGGCATGATTTCAATCACTTCCTGTTTAATTTTGAAAGGTTCCTGTGTTAGACATTGGTTGTGAGTTTTACTTTGGTTCTCCTCTGTCCTGATTGTTTCCACCTGTGTCTCGTTGTCTTGCTTGTATTTAAGTCCTGTCCTTCCCTTCCTCCTGTGCTGGTCCATATTGTGTCGTTCCCTGGTTTAAAGTTTAGTGTGTTTCAAGTTTCGAGTTTCTAGCCTGCCATATCTTCATCTGGTAGGTGATGTGATGTCAAGGTCCTGTACATGAAGAGAAAACAAGGATCCCACCCACCTGCCTCCGATGAATGGAGAAATAGTTTTGGGAGCCGCCTTCGGTGTGGGGGTTGTCCATCAAGGCCAGGTCACTCAGGGCAGTGCACCACTTGGCGGAGCCCTCCTTCTCAGCCTTTCTCCTCAACAAACGTATAGTCACATAAGCGGTGTAGTAGTTCTTAAAGGTGATTTTCTCAATCTGCAGGACAAATAGTAAAACTTAATTTAAAGTTGCCGCAAATCTGCATGGGTTTTGATTTCATTTCCTGTCTCTTAAAGCACTTAGTGTTGTATTTTTATGGTATGAAAAGAATGAACATAACATTTTCCCCATGTCTGCTACAATCAAACATCCTAAATGAAATGGATAACTAGCAATTAACCATTTAGCTCTAGTGTTTGGAGTCATTTGACTACCGTAATTCTTCAATCATTTATCCAGCTAAATGTTATTGCAATGTATTCTTTGTAATTGTCCGTCCTGGGGGAGGATCCCTCCTTCATGTGGGCACCCCTGAGGTTTCTTCATTTTTTCCGGAATCCGTTTTTTTTAGGAGTTTTTCCTTACCGTGAAGGAAAAACCTGACTACATATAGTCAGGTATGTCCAGTTTAGCTTGGTCAGTTTGTTAGTTCAATTTAGTATTTTCCTATTGAATTCTATGTATTCATGGTCCTTTTGATTTTATGTTTTACTTTTTCAATTTCCGGTACGAAGCCCAATCGAGACGACTGTTGTGAATTTTTGATATACAAATAAAATTGAATTGAATTGAATATTCTGAAGTGGAGAAAAGCAGGCTTGTGCTGAAATGGAACACTGTACAGTTATGAAGTGCTAACACAGCCAACATAAGGTGATTCGGTTGCGTAGGAGAGCAGCTTTGCGTCATTATGCAACACTTTACGTTAATATTGCTTGCATACAGTGGCGCAAAAAGGTATTTAGTCATTCACCAACTGTGCAAGTTCTCCCACTTCAAAAGAAGAGAGAGGCCTTTAGTTTTCCTCACAGATATACTTTAACTATGAGAGACAAAATGAGGAAAAAATAAATATATCACATTGTCTGATTTTTAAAGAATGTATTTGTAAATTATGGTGGAAATAAGCATTTGGTCACATACAAACAAGCAAGATTTCTGGCTCTCACAGCCCTGTACAATATCTTCTTCTGGAAAAGGATAATCTGTCCTCAACCTGCATGAATGGCACCAGTTTGAATTTGTAATCTATGTGAAAGACGCCTGTCCCCAACCTCAGTTGACACTCCAAACTCCAAGACTCTAAAGAGCTGTCTGACACCAGAAACCAAATTGTTGACCTGCATCAGGCTGGAAAGACTGAATCTGCAATTGGTGTGAAGAAATCAACTGTGAGAGCAATTATTATGGACATACAAGACCACTGATAATCTCCCATCTGTGGCTACCAGCAAGATCTTAGCCTGTGGGGTCAAAAGGATCACAAGAACAGTGAGTAAAAATCCCAGAACCACATGGGGGGGCCTAGTGAATGACCTGCAGAGAGCTCTGACCAAAGTAACAAAGGCTACCATCAGTAACACACTACAACGCCAGGGACTCAAATCCTGAAGTACCAGACGTGTCCCCCTGCTAAAGCCAGTACACATGCAGGCCTGTCTAAAGTTAGCTAGAGAGCATTTGGATGATCCAGAAGAGGATTGGGAGAATTTCCTTTGGTGAAATTATGAAACCTAAAATAACTTTTTAATAAGAACATTGTATTTGGAGGAGATGGAATGCTGAGTTGCATCCTAATAATACCAAACCTATTATTATCTTGCAAACATTTTTTCAGCTTGAAGTTTTGTTTATATATTTTTATGATATTATATTTGGGACAAAACATATTGCCCAGAGAAGCTGTTAAGTGTCAGGAATGAAAAAGCCTGGGGTCTATCAGGAGCTTATCCTGAAGTATGAGAAATACTGACAGCCCCCCACCCCCAAATCACAGATTAACATGAAAATGCTTCTTTTTGCTCAAATTGCTCCCAGCAGACGTCTTTGAAGCTACCAGCTTTGACTTAATGAGTTGCTCTGCATTAAAAAAGGTTCCCTAATTACAGCTAAATACTCAAAACTAGGTCGGAGCCCAAAATGTCCAAAGCTTTTTTCCAGCAGTAGGAATTTGTATTTATTCTTGCGTTTGTTGCGTTGTTAAAGGCAGGCTGAAGGAAGAGGCATAGAGTGATGCAGGAAAAATTCCGAAGGTTTAAAATATTCAGAACATCTGTGTGTTTGATAAATTTAAATTACTTCTAAGGATTAATGTCTGCAGCTGAATCCACAAGTAAATATGTTCAATTTCTTTCAAAATGATCAATGATAATAGGAACGGCATATATTTAAGAGACGCTTAGCTGCAATGTAAGCATAAATTATTATCATATTTGTATAAATTCAAATTCTGCCTGCTCACAATAAGTTATTCAATTTCTCCAGCTAAACTGAGGGACAAAAAAGGAATATACAAAACACTAGGGTTGTTCTAAGAAGTGAGGGATGCACAAAACTCTTAATTTTATCAAAACTCTCAAAAAGTAAAAGAACAATAATTCTCATAATTGATAGAGAGCAGATTAACGTGGACCTTTTTGTTTAATTCTTTTGTTTAAAAACTTCTGAATAACAAACAATATTGTTCTATTTATATAAAATTGTAGAGCAGAGGGATTTTATCTGCTGTGATATAATGCTACGTTCACACTGCCCTTAGCAATGCACATTTCAGTCTATGTAAACGTGCATGACGGGCATCCACATTCAAAACTCTCCCATTCACGCATTCCTACACCATTTTTTATGTTTGTTTTCAGGCTCTACGTACAAAACAAAGAGGATTTTGACAGTTAAACCAGGTCAAACTGACCAGTTAGGGTGATTTCATATTGATGGATAGATGGCGTCCCTTTTAAGTTACTGAAGTGCCAACCCAAAATTAAATTATAAAGAAGAAATTGATTATTGCGGTTTTTGCCTGTATGGAATTGTATGATACCAAGTCTTTTATATATTGGAAGAGAGCTGTAAAATAAAATACCTGGAATGATATTCGAACAAGACTGTACTTGGTCAATATTTCGTACCAAGACCCTTCCAATAGGTGCCGCACATGTTCAATTACACAATGGAAAATGCAAAAGAAGCCCCGCCCTGCAAGAGGAACCTGGCTGCAGGCAGACAAAATGGTACCTGACATCATCGTTGAAATTAGTTTGAAGATTTTTGATTCTGAACATTGATGTCTGCAGCCAGGTCCTATTGATCTCTGCTTGTCCAGTGTGAACACCATTCACGAATGCTAAATCCACATTCAAGTAACCACGTTTAGCACATTCGTTGGCCAATCAGGAGCTATGATGTGCCCATTGCTTTAGAGTGGTATTTCTCGAGAATTTGATGGATGGACATTTAACAAAACTCCTGTTAAGCTTGGATGTAAATGAATACTAAGGGTATCTGATTAGATTTTCATTTGGCTTCCACCTTTAGCTTGAAACATTTCTTAGACTAGAAATAGTTTTACCTTTATGCCAAAAGACCCAATTTCTGTCCAGACTACAGTGTCTCGGATTCATTCTGTTTTCACATAACATGCAGCCATGGTATATGTTCCTTTGTGGTTTTGACACTTCCTGTTCAAATGAGTTAGAGCATTGATGATATTTCAAACTAAATGTATAAAACGCAAAGGTAATCACTTAGCAGCTGCGAGATTTCTGTGCTACCTTACATTGATAAGTTTTCCATGTGGAAGAGTGACATCCACCACGCAGACACCAGAGCGAGCTGAGTCTCCTTTGGCGTCTCCGATCTGCAGAAAAACCGGAGGTTTGACGGTGCAGTCCACAGACTCTGAGTGATCTGCACTGCAGCTCATCTGGAACAAAAGCAGAACCTGCTGTTACCGCAGTTCCTAACTTCCACACTGGCTTTTGATATAATGCACAGTCCCAAAGATGTTCATCTTCATCCCTGCTATTGATTGACAAAATGTTTATATTAATATCCAGTTGGTGTCAAGAGAAAAAGTACAAGTTCAACTCATAGTGAGTTGGGTAAACCTCGTTCTGCTTAACAATTTTACGAAAAAGAATATCAGTGTGTCTGTGTGCTGCAAGATGGCTGTGCAACAATCAGTGTGAGTTTAAGATCTGCTTGATCATTCCAACATGCATACAGATGATTTAAAGGTAGATAAAACATTTGTATTCTCTCAAAAACCCAGCTATGTTATAGATTTCGGTAACTAGGCAGCTGGCTATATTGTGTTACATTTATATTTAAAAGGTTTTAAAAGTTTAATTCAAAGTCAGAAGCCACTAATAATGGAAAATATATAGTTTTTATGCTGAAACAATAAATGTAAAATGTATTATTGGTGTCACCCCTATAATAAATAACAATTCCGAATCATAGTATAAATAAAGTATTCATCTCCCAACAATGACAGGAAAGTAGATACATAGCCTACTTTGTATGTAATGTTTTTACATACAGAAGTCTGCTCTTATGGTCGTTTTCAGTAAAAGACAGAAAAAAAACCAAGGTGAAACTTTTATAAACCTTATCAAAGCTCACTGGCAGGCCAAACATTTATTTCAGAAACTCAAAGCCGCATGATTTTTTGCTGCTGTCTGCGGAACGAGCATTTCTTTATTATAAAAAAAAAAAAAAAAAAAAAAAAAAATATTAAAAAACTTATTGAAAATTGTTAAATTGATTGACTTTTAATGATATTACTTCACTTTCTCCAAAACTTGATAAATTGATTCAAAAATCTTTCCTAATGTAGCATAATTTTGCACATGTTTTTAACTTTTGATACTTGATGAAATTTTTGCTCTGAAAATTCCTGAAACAGTGTTGTCTGCTTTACTGATATAGTATTATGTTTTATTCATATGAATGGCTTTGCTAGCGTAGCTATAAGTAACATAATCTGCATATATTTCAGATGATTGATCTGCATTTGCCATGTTGATTTCTAAAATAGTTATTTTTGACGTAATACTTAAGTAATTCATCTTTGTCATGTGCTTTATCGATATCTTATGATTTTTAATTCTGTCTGATAAAAACTGGGAACCGGATATTGATAAATCATGTAATAAAATGGTTACAGTATAATCGGGGTGGGATTATATAAGTTCGCTTCCTCCCACTCCCTTTCAAGCAATATTTATTAATATGTCTAATTATCCTAAGTTTGATTAGTTACTGTATGAATGTATAACTGATGTTTATATTGCTGTTGTGTATTATTTCTACTTAATTGCTTGAAATAAACCATTTCAAATAAAATAAAAAATAAATATCTCAAGTCAGCTTTTTGGACAGCTGCTAGCACCATGGACAGCGACAGCGGGGAATAAAACGGCAGCAAGATCATGTGTTTAACACAAAACACCAATTCGTTTTAATTGTTTAGTCAGAATACATAGATATTCTGACTGTTTTTCACCAGCAACTGGATTTTAAACATCATGTACTGCCGGTTAAGGAGCTCTAGGTCAGCAGCGTTAGCTCAAGAGCTAACAAAACAAAACTTTAGCCCTTCAGCTAACATTAGATCAAAGCAGCCACACGGAAGACAGGGCTAATTCAATGCTCACCTTTTTGTGTTAAATAGACAGCACCGATGTTAAAAGCGAAATTACGGTCAAACACTTAAATGGAAGGTTTCATTTCTAAAATCTAAGCGTAGAAACACGCTCTGCGGTTTTCTTCTGAGTGTTACCATGACGACATTACGTCTTAAAGGGCCAGCAACACCAGGCTTCAGATGCGCCACTTTTTTTTAAACATAAAAAAGAAGTCATAACATTTATGATAAAAAATGTTAGTTTATGCTTCAAAAGTCAAAATATTAAAGGAATGGTCATGCTCCAGAATATTCATACATCAAACAGACTGCTCAATACTGTCACTGAATGTACTTTACATTTTGGTGACTACAATCTCATTTTTATAAAATTGATTCGGAGAGATGATTTGGAAAATAAGATATGTAAAAAAAATTAATAAAAGAGGAAGGGATGGAGGCTACAGAGTACAGATAAACAAAAACAGTGGATGCATATAGAAAAAAACGTCAAAATAGACAATGATGGCTGCTGGAGGATTAAGAGTCAGGGCTTAATTTTGTTGCACTATCCCACGCTACACATTCAGATGTCCAAGTAAACAAAAACAACCACAGATGTAACAATTCTCTGAAAAAATATGCAAGAAGGTTACAGTGGCAGAGGCTGGCTCCCTAGATGTCTATGGCCTAATCTAAGGCCTAACCAGCATCAGCTAAAAGGCCCACCACCATCTGAGAGTCCCAACCGCTGCCCCCAGTGGCGGTCCATGGCCACTTCAAAGACATCCGAACAGCACCCCAGCCATCCCACCAGTTGAAGTACTACACATTTTAGGATGAGACTGGGTTGGTTGAAGTCCATGAAGACTTTCTCCATTTGTTTTAACCACACCAAACAGCAGATGGCAGTCTTGTTCTTCAGATTAAACGCGCATCATGATAAAATGGCATTAAAAGACCCCTGTCTCCTCATTGCCTCATTTACATCTTCTCACTGCACCTTCAGCATCTCCATAAAAGCAAGATATATGCCCCCCCCCCCCCCCCGACAGGCACAATCTACCGTTAAAATGAGATTCCAGAGAGCAGCAGTGATATCAGGAGGTCAGACAGCTCGCTTCGCTTTATCACTCAGAGGCAGAAATCGGCTGTTATTTCTCTGTGGCCTTGTAAAGATATCCCAGCAGAGTGAAACAAACCTCCCTGAACGTCTCATATCAATTGTGAACAAAATGCCTGCCCCTTATGTACTGCAGAGAGCACTGTCTGTGAGCTCACTTGCAGACATGGAAATGATCTGCCAGAGATGAGTAAAGCAAACTGACAAACATCAAGAGATAAAAGCAGATGCAAACCCATCAAAGCAAATCATGCACTGTGTTTAAAGCTGCTTTAAAATGAATCACTCTGCATTTTGATAAAAAAAAACATCTGAATTTGGCCCTTTTTATGGCTTTTAAGCTTAGGAACACTGCGCTCACAAAGAAAGGCCTCCTCTGGTGAACGTAATATTTTTTTATTTAGATTTATCTTATAATAAGTCAAAGAAAACAGCAGCAGTGCTACATCTACAACGGATCTCTTCCAGTTAGGAGCACAGCCGCCAATCAAGTCTGCTCAGGCAATCTAGTGACATTTATAGTAAATAACCATAAATCAAAAGCGCATGTACTGATTTGTTGCCACTATTGCAACATATCATTAGTACTGTAAATCTAACCTGTCTCACAGCAATATAAACTTAGCTGACATTCCTTTATTAGAATATGACCAGACCAGCACGTTTCGATTTCTGCGTCTTTATATATTTAAAACAGCAAAGAGTGCCATAAACAGCTTTTTCCCTCTTCAGGGAAACTGAAGATGCTTTAAGAACATGTTTTAGAAAATAAATGCAGTAAATGGAAGTATAACCACCAGCTTTTTCTTTAAATCTTTTTTCCTATTTTGTCATCTGTGTGAGTTTCTTAGCTATGAGTCTATCAAAATGCCTATTCTTAGTGGGGTATGTTATCAATAAAATGCCACTAATACATTTGAGTTTAACAACTAATTTTAATTTGATTTTCTAAGCAAACTGATGTTAATCAATGACCAAATGCCACAAATGGCATAAAACATATATTTTGCATCTGATTTGTCATAATTGCAACAGTTGCTGCAGAGCTTCCACAGGACATGGTTACAGATTGGCCATAGCCATGATGCAGCATCAATTTTAACTCAACCTTCGAAACCACAAGTTGATTCTCCTCTGGGGAAAAGGGACACATGGATTTTAGAAATAAGAGTGCAAAGCAGAGTCAAACCAAAGAAAAAGAAAAAAAAAATAAGTTTAATTAACAAGAAGCAGCTAGAACATTTTTTTTATGGGGGGCGGGAGGGGGGCAGACGACTTTGGAAGGGTGGTAAGCAAGAACTGTTGCTCCTCTCAGCTTAAAGTGTTGTGCAGCAAATAGCACAACTGCGAAACTCTGAATTCTTTAGACCTAACAAATAAGTTCTACTGTTAATAGTTACATTTTGCTTATTCTCTAGTTACAGTTATTCTTGGTATTTAAAAAAAAAAGATTATTTCCTTAAAACATGAGTTTTCCAAATATAAGAATTTCCGCCTGCCATAGCAAAGAAACAGCACAAATTTTAGCAAAGTTCAAGGTGCTGACAGCCCTGACCATCAGGCACTCAGGGGCAGAACAAATAATTTGAGGGGCCTAAGATTTACTTTAAAAATATTTATTTTGTTAATTTTCCAATGCTTGATAATTTCTTTTTTTTTGCCAATATTGATACTAATATTGACTCAAAAATTGGGAGGGCAAAACTTTATGCTGCATGGGGGTTAGTCCCCCCCCCCCTTGCCCCCTAGCTCTGCTTCGACAAGAAGGGAAAAAAACACAACTTATTTACCACTCAAGTCCTGATTACTATTTCAAGGTTCACAGTTAAAGTTATAATGCTGGGTGTGTCTACTTGACCAATCTCTCAGGAAGCTGTACTTACAGCCATGCTCAAGAACCATTTGGTGGCTTACCCCCCCAATTCAAACTCTCATTGCTAGGTGTCTAGCAGAGAGGCATGTAATCGTACTTTTAAAATTTTTGGTTTGGCCCAACTGTGGACTTGACTACTTGGAGAAGAACGTGAATCAATTTTGGATGTAAAACTCTTGTTATATTTTTACATTTTCTTATTAATTTAACTCACAGGAACCGGCTTACCTCAAAAAAGCTTTCTCAGTAGAGACTTTTGTCTATCTAGAAATAACTAATAGCCCAAACACAAAGAAATCAATCTTGAAGTCAAAATGTTTTCTAATATGTGTTAAATTTAACATGTTGTCTTCAAGGGTCAAACCCTTAACTTCTATATTGAGTCCACTTTAAAATCCAAATACTTGAGCCAGGTTAGTTCACTAAGTAAGGTTTGTTTTACAAACATGTCAGCCTCCGTTTCCTCCATCCAAATAGATAGATCTAACTTAAACCTGGAATAAACACATTTACAGTTTGGCTTCTTCAATATTCGGTAATAACTGTACTGTCATGGAATGTGCACTTAACCTTGAATAATAAAAAGGGTTTAGCTCTTTGATTGACGCCAAACCTTCAGTTAACATTTGCATAAGCCCAACGAAGCCTTTTATCCCCAACTTTTTTGCTGTTGTCCTACTTATTTACATATAAAATGTTTGATTCAGCAAAGCAATGTCCTTCCAAGACAAATATAGCTGCAAAATGATAAACTGGCTTTAAATGAAATTGGTCCTCATATGTCCACTAGGTCATTTTCCTCATATTCATTCTGTTTGGCCCTTTGACAGTTTTTAGCCAAAGTCAATGAGATATATCGTATACCAAAAAGAAATTATTTACTTCCCAGCCGACCCCAGCCCAGATAAAAAACAGGGTTGTTTTAGGAAGACGTGAGAGCTGCATTATTATTCTCTGCCAAACCACCTGTGGTGCCTCTAGAAGGAATAAAAAAGGAAAGGTACAACAACTTTTCTATCTTGAACAAAATGACGCATTTTTGTTTGCAGAAATGTGCACTATTAAGTCTTATAGTGGTGCAAAAGTCAAAACCTGTTATAACTGCAGAGTTCCATCAGGTCTAAGCATTTAAATACATGAAGAGAAAAACCTTTAAAAGAAAAGAATAGAGTGAGAAATATAACGGTAAATATTTTTGGATTCATTATTCCAAGTTTGATTTTTTTTTTTAAATTGAGGGTTTTGCTAATTCTAAGAAAAATTAGGGATAAACTACAACAAAGGTATTCTAAAAACATTCAAATGTTTTCACTTTAAGCATGATTTGTTTCATTATTACTCTGTGATTCTTTTGAATCCCAGTCATTAAAAAAAAAAAAAAAATGTTCAGAAAGGCTTCATTGATCCTGGAATGAGAATGAGGCTGCATCAGGTTATAAAAGTCAGCTAATGAAGACATTATAAAGAATTATGGGCTTTGCCTGATTAGGCAAATAATAACCATTTTCTAAATTCTGTCAGGAAGTTTGAATTTATGAGCAGAACTTGATAGCTTTTATGTGACTAACATAACAGATATGACACGAAACCATAAAAATGTATGAATTTTCTAAGCATTCTGGCAATATCTCTTCAGAGACATGTTAAAAAATTATAACTAATCAGCAAACTCAGGTACTGGGAGGTGATATTATATTTTATTTTTTTACACATTTTTTTAATATTGAATTTAAAGTTTAAAAGTATAGAACACAATTTACAATTATAGCTCACTTGAGCTGCCATTACAAAAATTTGCAACTTTTATCAACAGTTTTAGGTACGCTTTCATTCACATAGTCTTATTTACCCCCCCCCTGCCTCCCACCCCAAGTACAAGGAGCAAGCTCTCTGATATTGACAAAATGAAGAATATAACCTTAACACACTTTAAATTTAAGAGAAGAAAAATAGTAGCTGAAAAAATTAAAAATTAAAACAGAGGTCTGTGTACCATCCAGAATTAACAATCAACATTCTAGATATTATGTATTTTTATGAGAGAGCTTCTTGTGTATCAACAAAAAGATCTACTCTAAAACATTGATGTGGTAGGGACACTTTTCCTATATTCCATATATTCTCTATTTAGTTAGATATTAAAGATTTGAATACATAATTTGAAGTATTTATATATATTCTTTCTATTTTATATTTTTCAATAAATTTTATGTATTTCATTTGAACCTTCTTTCCATAATACTTTTAGCCCCAGTGTTACAGTTTTGTGACAGGCCGGGCACAAACTGCAATTATTAAGTTCTCATTCATGATCAATTTCTAAATGGTTGGTACTTCCGTGACCAAAGGGGAAAAGGGACACCATCCATACGTCACTACCACATCTGAGTCCCGATTGGTCAAAGTTCACCTGGTTTACTTTTCAACACATGTTCATGGGCTGCTCCCAACCTTTTTCGGGCCGTACATACAGCCCAAAAAAGGTCCAAATAACTTGAATGGGGACTCGTGAATGCAAGAGTTTTGAACGTGGAAGCCACAAATGCACTCTTACACATGTGCATAGACATTTTTTATTATAAATTTAGTGTAAATGTAGCTTAAAGCAATTTGAGTGCTCAAATCATGAAAAGTGCCTTTTTATACAACTAAAGGGTGATTTAAATAAATTTAAAAATAAAAGATGTATGAAAATAATTATACAGACCAGCCCTTCATTGTCAGGCTTAAAAAAACCCATCTCTGTATTAATCGCATTACCAATGCAATCTCACTGTATCTGCCTCCCAGCTTTTCAGCTGTCCTCTCCTCTTCTCCCCCCAGCCTCCAACAGAGACCTGCTGCTCATGGCATGTATTCATCCATTCTGTTTGTTGTGTTTGAAGCTGGGCAAAAGTCTTTCAAAGCTTCTGAGACCACCAGCAAAGGACGTTGGCAGCGTCTTTGCAGAACTCATCCCCTTTCCTCCCAGATGGTGGTCAGAGCCGAGCGTGTTGCTGCAGGGGCTGCAACAAGGCGGAGGGGAAAGACCTGTCACATGTCCAATGGTCTGACTTTTCCACTCTCTTTCTTAAACTCCTGAAGCTCAAACTAGTGACATTTCTACTGATTAAGGCGACTATACATCCACTCCTCTCCATTGTTCTGATGTGTATTTCCTTCGGCCCATCTGTCTGCCAATTGTTAGTGCAGTCTAATTTCTATACAACAAAACTTGTTTTGTGAAACACAAATGAAGACAGGCTGATGATGGCTCGTTTCTCCAGATTGACTCCATCTGTCAGTCTGTCTATGCCACATTTCTTACATAAAAGCAACATTGAGTTGTCTTTCAAATGTAAAATAAGACGGAGCGGACGACGCTTTGAAACTTTAGTTTGTCAGTGAAGGATAACCTCAGCAACTGAGAGCAGACAGAGAGCGATGAGAAACATTTGTCAAAGGAAAATTGTATGATTTTTTTAAAATGCCAAAATAATTTAAAAATTACAGAATGATGCTGGGAGCCACCTGTGAATCTAATTATTGCAGAGAGAGCTTATACATTTGATTATTTTACAGTTAAGACTTAATTATAAAGTTTTTCCTTTTCTTTTTGGTGATTCACAGAAACCCAAAAGCAGATGACAGAAACCAGCTCTCATCTTAATCAGTTGCTTTTATTTCAGCTCTGGGTGGAAATCTCTAGTTTTTGTTTCACTTAGGTTTCTGTCATTCAAGTTGTGGTAAAACTAGCTCTGTTCATTGGAGCAACATATGTTTTTTGCACTCATAAGGTGCAGTTTATCTTTTTTTTTTTTCAACAGTGCACTATGTAATCCAGAGCACCTTTATTTATATTTATCTATATATATATCTATTCCTATATATATATATATATATATATATATATATATATATATATATATATATATATATATATATATATATATATATAATATGGCTAATATGTAGCACTGTTGGACTGCCATACCTCTGTAGCCGTGGAGCAGACATATAGCAGTCGACCTCTGATTGAAAGATCTCAGGTCCAGTGTCCTTGGGCAAGACACTGAACCCCACATTGCTCCTGGAGGAGGTTGTTGGTTGGCCCCAGTATTCGTGAG
This sequence comes from Oryzias sinensis, assembly GCA_037389245.1. NCBI lineage: Eukaryota > Metazoa > Chordata > Actinopteri > Beloniformes > Adrianichthyidae > Oryzias > Oryzias sinensis. Next base: position 21,262,549 of record CM074493.1, read on the forward strand.
CAGAGCCCCCTTCATGTGTGTGTGAGTGGGTGAATGGGGCTGGGACTGTAAAGTGCTTTGGGCCTTTTAAAAAGGCAGTAAAGTGACAGTCACAGTACAATTTGTTTTTACGTGATCAGTCAGGTCTTTCAGAAAACACTGACACGGCTAACTTGTAGCCTGTCATGAGTTCTAAAATTACAGAGGATGGAAAAACAGACAAAACATGCTTGTTGGGTCCATGTTGATTTTGTTCTGTTTTTAGATATTGGTAAATAGGTAAATAAGACACAGATTGAGCATTTTGTCATCAATCTTTTTGAGTTAGTTTGAGTCAATTTATTTGGGTTCTTTGTTGTTGGATCAATATTTGTTCATGTGGGAGTCAGTTTAAAAAACAAGGTCATCACTATGGATTTTGAAACCATTATTAAAGAAAACAGTTTGGATTTGAGTTGTATAATTTTTTGAAGTACTGTCAATTTCTTCTCACCATATAGTTTATTTTAAAGTTACCAAAACTTACATAAGGACCTGCACATAGGTTTTATTGACTTATCTCAGTTTTCTGAAAAAAATACTTTTTCTCGAATAAAAACACATATATGCTAAATTAACCCCTGCATAAACAGCTTTTTTATGTTTGAGTTAAACAGACATATCAACGTAACATATAATTTTTTGTTTGAGTCAGTGACCTACGAGGTTTTTCCGAGGTTTACCCTTAATCATAAAATGAGAAATACATGTTGCTTTAGAAGATAGAAAAGCCTTCAAGAAATAGAGGAAAAGTGAAAAATTGAGATGCAAAAGAAAGATGGCAGCAAGAGAGAGATGGAAGGAGAAAAGAGGACTGGTGGAGTCGTCAGAGCTTAAGAGAAATGATCTTGGGAAACTCCACCTGATTTTTCGCCTGGAGAAGCACACCGGTGCAAACACCTGCAGATTTTTATTTTCCATGCATTTGTTATCAGCCCTGTGTTTTATACCCGAGTCCTGTAATGGCGCGGTAAATCACAGCTGACAAGTCAGGAATACTCGCAGGCCCACCACTCTGTAAAAGGAGAGACAAATGATGGCGGCAGGGGAGTTGAGTCATTAAAAGCAGAGACCCAAATAAGAGATTGAGAAATGCTGTTTCTGTAAAAGTCTGAAAATGACTCTGTGTGGTGTAAACATGCTGGGTTGATTGATCTTATCAGGTTTGCACAGTTTTACCACCCTGGCTGAGATTAAAACAGTGCAGTTGTCCAACTGTGTTCACACAATTCGTTTCTAAAGACTATTTCCATGTTCTTCCGCATTGTGAAAGCATATAGTTTCTTTTTTTTTAAGTTTCAAACTTTCAGGCCTTGAAGTAAAATTTTCTAATCATTGTCGACCTGTGAGTGATCAAGTAAAGACATTCAGTTTACCTCTGGGCAGAAAATCCATTTGTTGGTGTCTTAAGGAACAAACTGGTCAGATTATTTATAGCAGGGAGTCAGAATCCAGGCCTCAGGGCCGGTGTCCAACATGTTTTCCAACCAATCTACTACTGAAGCTCTCTATTAGCCAAACACACCTGATCCAGGTAATCTGAAGCCGATAAGGCAGGATTTCAGGAAAACCAGCAGGAGGCCAGCCCTCAAGGCCTGGAGTTTGACACCCCTGATTTAGAGTAAGTGCTTCAACCATAGGTTGATTGGCAACTCTAAATTGTCCCTAGGTGTGAGTGTGAGAGTAAATGGATGTGTGATTGAGGATATTCTACTTTGCGACAGACTGGCGACCTGTCCAGGGTATCCCTTGCCTACGCCCAAGTGGCCATGATAGGCTCCGGCAACCCCGTGACCCCGAAAGGGAATAAACAGTTAAGAAAATGAATGAATGAATGAATGAATGAATGAATGAATGAATGAATGAATGAATGAATGAATGAATGAATGAATGAATGAATGCTTCAACTGTAAATTCCTTGTTCACAACTAACTTCTTCCTTTCTCCACATCTATTTTTTCTATTTGTCTTAAGTCACATATCTGGGTTCAGGGAATGAGGGTGTCAGTGGACCTATAGGCCCCTCAGCCTCCTTCTCTCCAGCCACATCTGTTATTGCCTCCAAGAACACATGGAGGCAATAACATGCAGGACACCTGCTACCGGAAATCCCTCTGGTTGCACGTGCCATACCACACATCGCCACATGTCCAAAACATTTCAGCTGACTAACCCTCTTTATTAGTTCAACTCAAGATCAGAAGGAAGGAAGATTGTAACCTCAGATTATTTTATAGTTTTGTTAAAGGTAAAATAGTGCTTCATGACCTTTTTATAAGGCCCAAAGTGATGAACAGTCACAGTTCCATTCACCCAGTCACACACACATTCACACACTGATGGTGGCCATGCTCCCGAACACTGGCGCCAACAAATAACCACCAGGAGCAAAGTGGGGTTCAGTGTATTGGCCAAGGACACTTTGACGCATGGGCGGGCAGGGTGGAAACCTACAATCTTCAAATCAGAGGTTGATTGCTCTACCGCTGCAGTACGGCCATCCCGGAAAAACTTTAGAGTCAGAAATTCAAAGCAAAACCTTAAAGATATAACAAAGGCTTTATTTCAGGAATCTTTATTGTCATTTTATCACAGTGATAATACGAAATTAGGGTCTCTGTTCCCGGAAGCTGTCTACAGTGAGAAGACACGAATAAGTAAATATCAATATGATATAGTATGATTCCTATTGAGTATTGCACAGTGGAGAATACATAACAAAATTGAACAGTGGAGAATATATTACAGTATTGCACAGTCCTATGATACTTAAGAACTCACGCAGCTTGTAACGGAAATGAATTCAAATGGAAATGAATAATAAGAACTCAGTAAATTTTTCGTATTTCCTCGCGAGACGGAAACTTCTGTTGTAGAATGAGGATGTGTGCTTCTGAAAGCGCGCGCCTGTGTGTGTGAAGGGAGCTGCGTGCCACGTGCAGCAGAGGCAGTGAGAGCGCGCGCCTACGAGAGACGGTGACAGGCACGGTGGGAGAGAAGGAGAAAACAGTCTGAAAGAAAGAAGGAAAGTCTGAACACAGGACTAGGAGAAAAAGTAAAATATCAGCAAAGATGAACGTATTTAATGTGTTTATTGTAGTTCCAATCACGCACCATATGCTAACATTTCAACTAAACAAAAAGAAAACTAAAACAAAAAAAAGTGCGGTGATGAGGTCAGCCATCACAGTCCTACTTGCGGGCCACATAAAATGACATGGCGGGCCACATTTAGCCCGCGGGCCTTGAGTTTGACACATGTGTTCTAAAGGAAAAAAGACCAGAACTTACTCTGTTAAAACAAACAAAATACTAGTTTCTTGGATGGAAGAATTTTCAAAGGACAGACATTGTCGTGTGTGTTGAGCATAAACCATCTTAAACAACAATGAAAAAGACACTGGCTCAAAAATCGATCTCAAGAACTATCATTGATGTTGGAGTTATCGTTTTTGGAACTTTAATGAAAGAGTTTTTTAGAGACCTAAATGTTCAACATGTAAAAATAAATAAAACATTACAGATGAAAAGAATTTAAGAAAAAAATCTATTAGTTTTAAGGACTCAATAAAGTTTCATGTCTGGATAAACTCTTCGATTGTTTTTTGTTTTGTTTTTTTAGCACGAGCTGTAATTATGCAAAATTTAATATTAATTTATTTGTTCTTTCCTTTTTTTTTTCTTTTAATACTTTTGTTAGTCTGAGAAATGTAGCCTTTATTAACCTGAAATAACATAAAGAAAATAAATATTAAACATATTTCCATTGAAAAATAATGTATCTACCATAGTGAGAAATCTCAGGCTGCTTTGAGCGTAAAGCCTTTAGAAATTATAAATTGCAGTAAACATTGAACTTTTTGACAAAGTTTAAAAACACTAAAGACTTTATGAATCTGTTGATTTGTACCTTTTTCATTTAATGTCAATTAAAAATGCATACACATATGAACACATCTATATACGTATATATTTTTCCATATAAAAGTTAATAAAGTAAACAGAGAGGAACTCTTGCAGTCTTCAGTATTTCCTTCAGCCTTCCATCTTATTTATCTGTCATCTCGACTTCTCTCCTATTTTCCATTTTTGCTCTTTGCTCCATTTCCAGTTTTATCTAAAAAGGCAAATGAATCCACCCACCCCCCAACCGCTGCCTCGTGTGTAAATGTAAATGTGGACACCTCCAAAGGTCACCGATTACATCACTGTCTGCAGGGATCTCAGCGCCTCTCCTCTTCCCGAGTGTGTGTGTGTGGATGTGTGTATAAACTGATTCTAATTTCCATCTTGGGCTCATTTAAAATTGTTTTTAATTATCAACCCTCAACAGCCTACGAGGAAGGAGCAAAAATCAGCCTAATTCAGCTTGTGTAAGGGACATGCATTAATGTTTGACTGCCTGCAAAATTTAAATTAATTCCAGAGGACTCAATTTGGTTGGTTCTTCTCTCTCGGACGCCTGAGGCGCAGTTGAGCTGCACTGCCGAAGAGTTTGACGTTTCAGCTTCGCTCATCAGAAACTTCCCGTGATCCTGACGAGGACTTCAGTGCTCAACTCGATGCAGCCCCATCGCCTGAGGAGGCTGTGAGGCTCTGAATGCAGAGACAAACTTGTGTCTGCTGCTGTCAACTTTGACCAAGTACAAAGTAAGATCTTCTGTCTTGATCTTCTGCTGACTTAAACTCCACCTTGAACCTCCAGTGCTTCGAAAAACAAATATTTATTCTAACCCTTGATAAATTATTTCTTTATCATATTTTCTATATGAATACTAAACGACTGGTTGTGGTTATATGTGCACCACGTTCTTTAGCATAACAGAAGCTTTCCTGCAAGAAGTACATTCTATTTTGAACAGAATAGACTATTTATGATCTTTAAATTCTTAGTGGCTAAAACAACACAATACTAAATAGACAGAATTGTAATTTTAGACTACAGGCATTAGTTGCGTCAGTTATGTTCTGATAGGGTTCATGACACTACATTAAAAATATTCTGAAATGGTTTTGTCTTGTCATAGCAGATTTCAAGCATGGTTGTAGAAGGTTTATGATCTGGGTCTCAATTTGAGGAAACTCACACAAATTGGCTAGATTCTTATCCAAACAAGGAATTTTGTTTTCTCAACGCCCGAAACCTATTGTAGCGGAACCTGTTAAGTTGATATTTCAGACAAATTGTGCATTTTGTGATATGGATGTACAGCTCAGGGGCCTTGTGGTAGAGTGTCCGCCCTGAGACTGGACGGTCGTGAGTTCAAATCCAGGCCAGGTCATACCAAAGACTCTACAAATAGGACCCAATGCCTCCCTGTTTGAGGGTTTGGATTACGGGGTTAAACCACCAAATGCTTTCTGAGCGCGACTGTGTATGCAGCTCACTGCTCCCACAGGGGATGAGTCAAATGTGGAGAACATATTTTACACACCTACTATAGGTATGTGAAAACTAATCGGACTTTAACTTTCAGAAAAGCAAATTGGCCACAGGGTAAATCAAAAATGGCAGCCATACACTCAATTTGCCGCAGTCTTGACATGAGCTGGTCATGCACAAATTCAGTCTTTAAACTTGAGGGGTGCCTACAGAATACTGTTACAGGGGTATATATCTATAGATATCTATATTTCGATAGATAGATAGATAGATAGATAGATAGATAGATAGATAGATAGATAGATAGATAGATAGATAGATAGATAGATAGATAGATAGATAGATAGATAGAACGCCCCTCTCACCCTTCCGCGGGTGGTTACTCACACACGCTTGGATCCTCTACCAGAGTTTTGGCAGCCAAAGCCTTAGTAGTTAAAAGGTTTTAATAAAATTGTCTAAAATCAGGAATGGTAAAAAAAATTAAAAAACAAGAATGACAGAACACATGTAAAGCCGTCGCATCAGGAGTCTTCAGGGGAACGGTGGTGGTAATTGTCCACATGACACTATATTCCAAGTGTCCACCTTGACGTTCGTCCCACACCCAAGTCCTTCACACGAACAGGCCTGCACTCCAAGCCACCAGTACATATGCAATAAGAACAAGGCAAACCCACAAATTGTTTTAAAAGCACAAGCAAAAGTGATAAAAGTCAATCCATATAAAACCTAATTAAAATCCACTGGTGACTGAGCTACAGGCTGTTCATGGAATCTCGGGGTGTAGCTGGCACACTTAACTTTAGGAGGGGTGAAGCCCGGCAGTGTGAGATCTTCCCGGGGGTGTGCTTCCTCCCTCCTCCTCCACGTGAGCGATTTGCTGGTCCGCGCCCCGATGAAGACCTGTGGTGGCTGTGGCCGGTGTTCTGCCGCCTCCGCGTCGTGAATTGCGCACCTCCGGCTCCAAGCCCTCCTCCTGCCTGCACCTTGCAGGTTGCGCCCAAGCGTTACGGACCTCGCGTCTCTGGCTCCGGCAGCAGGCCAAACTCAGACGCCACAGGCTCCATGCGCTGGCTCCAATAGTCCTCTTGCTGCCCCCGCCGGCCGCGCAGTGGTGTTCTATAAGAAAATAACAGCCTCCCTGCTCTGTGTGTAACCAAGTCCTCCCACACAGGTGTCCCTCATCCACCATCAGCAAGTTGTGCAAGCAGTAGTGTGACTGCCTGCTGACACTAGCATCGCGCTTTTCTGGACTGAGAGGTCTGAGGTCTTTCCAGGTATCTGTTGTAGTCACTCCTCCAGCTTGGGGTTACTGCCCCGAGTGCTCCAATTACCACAGGCACCACTGTCACCTTCACTTTCCATGCTTTCTCCAGTTCTTGTATGAGTCCCTGGTATTTCTCCAGTTTCTCATGTTCCTTTTTCCTAATGTTCCCATCGCTTGGCACTGCCACATCCACCACAATGGCTTTCCTCTGTTCCTTATCCACCACTACAATGTCTGGTTGGATTGCCATTACCATTCTATCAGTCTGGATCTGGAAGTCCCACAGGATCTTTGCCCTCTCATTCTCTACCACCTTCAGAGGTGTTTCCCATTTTGACCTTGGGGTTTCCAGTTCACATTCTGCACACATGTTCCTGTATATTATTCCAGCCACTTGATTGGGTGAATGCTTTACCTGCCAGCATCTTACACCCTGCAGTTATGTGCTGGATTGTTTCAGGCTCCTCTTTGCACAGCCTACACCTTGGGTCTTGTCTGGTGTGGTAGATCTGAGCCTCTATCGCTCTGGTGCTCAGGGCTTGTTCCTGAGCTGCCAGGATGAGTGCTATAGGCCAGCCCTTTCTAGCCATTGGTAGGACTTCTTGATATCAGCCACTTCAGTTATGGCTCGGTGGTACATCCCATGCAGGGGTTTGTCCTACCATGAGGATCTGTCCTCCAGCACTGTATCCTCTGCTCTCCATTGCCTGAGACATTCACTGAGCACACTGTCAGTTGGGGCCTTGAGCTTGGATTCATGGATCTTGGATGTTTCATCCTGGATAGTGGCTTCCACTCTCAGTCATCGGCCTCCCTCCTTGCGGCTAGCATACAGTCTCAGGGTGCTGGATTTGGGGTGGAACCCTCCATGCATGGTGAGGGGCTTTCGTGTCTTAACATCTGTGGTCTGTATCTCTTCCTTTGGCCGTCTTATTATTCCCTGCAGTGTTTTTTTTTTTTTTTTTCATAGATTGAAATAATTTCAGGCATCAACTGGTTAAATCTTTGGTTTTGGTTTATCTACGTTTATTTGGTAAATGGTAAAAAAGACAGTTTTAAATGGACTAGATGAATCACCTTGTCTTCATCTTGACTTGTCATTACGGATTTCTAGTTGATACGAACACAAATAACAAAACATGTTTAAGTAAGCATCCATTTATGCCAAGCTAGGGCTTGACTGAAACCCTATCATCATTAAAACAAATTGGTGGGTTTAATCTTTCATCACCAAAACTTTAGCTCCATTGTCCATTCTTTCAACTATCATAACTTTTTGAACATTTCTGCAATTAATGTATTTCCAGCAGAAATGTACTTACTTTCCTACTTTCTAGAGTGCTTACAAATGTAAAGCAGATCTTTAAATCAACAATTCGTCCTTTTTAGGATATATCTGCAAACATAGTAAAAGTGTCACATTTTATTGATTTATACATCACAATGAGAAGTTTCCAATGTCAATGAGTAGGAAAGAGATCTGGGCTGTCAGAAAACAGCCTTGAGGGTCAAAGAGTTTCTGAGGTGAAATGCATCACTTTGACTGACAGACTTCAGATGTTCCGCTCAGCTCTGAGTCAGTGTTGTCACAGTGTTGCTTTCTTGTGACGTCTGATCATGTGTCTTGTTTTCACTCCTGTCTCCCTCTTTCTCTGCTCCTCTTCTCAGGTTCATTCTCCAGAGTCATCTTTCAATTCCAGTCTTTCAATCATTTCCTCCCTCCAACCTTTTTTGATGTCTCTTCACTGGGTCTTTAGTGTCCCTTGTCTCCCCTGCATGCCCTTTCCATATTTCCTCTTGGCTTTGCCTTCTTCTCATCTTTCTCTTTAGTCAGTATGTCAAGGTTTAAATGACATGTTGGTGTGAGAAGATGTTGCCAGAGTGTTGTGAAGTCAAGTCTGACATTGTGACTGTCTTTATCTGAGAACTGTAAATGAGGATGGGAGACATAAGACAACTGGTAAAAGAAATAAATAGATGTGGAAATGTGAATAAATGACAAACCAATGAACACAATATTGTACCAATTGTAATTGTGAAGTTTTTAACTAAATTGAAGAAGAAAAAACTGTTGTTTTCTAGTACATAGCTATGAAGAGCAGAAGGAGTGTATTAGAAATTCATTTCTGAGTTATGGAAGGGGGCTGTTGGTGTGGAGTAAGATCTCCCTGTTTGTACCAAGGGTGTCAAACTCCAGGCCTTGCGGGCTGGGCTCCTGCTGGTTTTCCAGAAATCCTTTCTTATCTGCTGCTGATTACCTGGATCAGGTGTCTTTAGCCAGTAAGTTGCTTCAATGGCAGATTGGTTGGAACACGGCACTCGAGGCCTATATTCCGACACCCCTGGTTTACAGTCTTCCAGCGCAGGGTTGCTCAGAATGTAAATAGACAGTTTATATACCCTCGGGCTACTGGGCGGCCGGTGTCACTTGATATGAACAGCCGGCGTTCGACGACATTTACAAATCGCCCGATCAGAGCTGTTGCCTACCAGCAATCTGGCTGTCACTGCCCTGTGGCCGCCTGATTTTTTAATGATGTCGTGCCTGCCTGATTAGCCTTCAGAAAACATTCAAAATGTAAGGAAATAGGAATCAAGAAAGTCCTGGTGTTGAAGAAAAATGTATTCCTAATACGCTCTGTTATTTTAGAAATTAGGGACCCTTAGAAGTGAAAAAGTGTAATGTCCACTTTTTTTTACTGTGGCCATGTAGGAAACAGGAAAACTTTTACCTTTTCAGTGACATATTTAAGGGTGAAACTAGGCAGAACCCGAACTCTGCTGAACTTGTAAACGCTTTCTCAAAGTCACCTCCTTTAATTTTTTTGTGTCATTCTGTGTCACTGCTGCAAACGCAGCACATGCCTTCCCTCCATTACGCCATCTCTCTCACACACATATGCCTCACACGCCCACTCATAGCTCCTTCAGCACTGGAAGATGGGGATTGCTGGCCTGGTTTTCTCTGCAGTGTGTAAACTAATTTTACTGCTGACGACGAGGCATTTGGTGTTATTAACTTTTTTAACCTCTTTAAAATGAGGTGAGGTGGTGCAGAATGTATTTTACTGCTCATACATGGAGGGAGAGGCTGTGGGGGGGGGGGGGTTTAGAATGGACTCTATGTTGTGATTGGCTCAGTGTCTGTGCTCATAAAGTATTTTTAGACCAGTATCTCCTGCTAGGTCCATGTTGGGGGTTTCTTAAGAAGAGGTCAGACTTGTGGAGGTGAAAAGTACCTATAAAAGTAACCATTCTTAACCAAAAGAAAGGATAGATATACACAGAATTTGGACAAGTTTTAGTTAAAATGGACTCTTCTGAAACTATTTATTACAATATTAAATTTGACAATTTCACCAAAAATAATTAAGGAGGTTACTCAACAAATTTTTCTTTTTTTAATATTTACTCCACACACAAGAGGAAAGTGCAAAATCATGGTAAGATGGAGGCAAAATACTTGGAGGAGAAGAGAACAGAAACTTCAAGAAAAAGAGAAAGGAGCACCGGGGGGTGGGGGGGGTATGTATGGAGTTAATTCAGTCTCAATAATCAGAAATGCACACAAGGTTCTGTGCATTTCTATTTATTGAGACTGAATTAACTCCATAGTTACGGGGGGCACCCAGCAAAAAGCGTTGCTTCCAAATAGACATTCAATTTTTTGAATTGTTGTTAGTGTCATTACTGACAAAGACTAAGAAATAATCAAAGAAAGTTCTTAAGCCTTTGCAAAATAATATTTTTAATCAAAACTTGAGCTCCTTAAATTATGTATCTTTTGCTTGTTTTATTTTTTATCCTTTCTTTTGTTTTGGCCTTTCACTCTGTTGTTATCTTTTGCCACTCTTCTAAAGTCTTCTGCACTCCTCCGGCAGAAGTCGGATGTTCTTGTTTTGACTCTGGGGAGCAGAGCAACAAAACCAAAAGTCAAAATAAATCACGTCATGGACTGGGACTGAAGGAAAATACCAAAACCCAAAACAGAACAATAGGTAAATAACAAAAGCACTAAATACGTATCTCGTGGGACAAATATATTAAATAATAGATTCAGAATATTATTGTATACTCCCTATTGACTATAAAAAAACTGGACCGAGTGATCCCTCGCCTATTGTATTCCAAACAAGTATGTATACCATAGACTTCTACGTCCGTAAAACCCAAAACAGACTTAAAAAGTTGCGATGCAATGTGAGAGATGATGGAGGCCCAAAATCCCCATATACATGGATTTACATAGACTTTTCATTAAAAGAGGTCGCTTGAACATGTGTTTCAGAGCCCACTGTGAAAGTAGCATGGGAGGTACGCTGCACTCTGTAAAAATGTTTACAAGTATGCAAACAAGGTTGAGTGTTTTTGTTAAAACGATAATGGGCTAATGCGTTACAGTTTCAGACTTTGCTTTTATTTCTGAGTTACCAATAAAGTTGGGCAGTTAGCGTAATCACAGTAACATTAGTTTGAGCGCTATCAGTCTGTGTTTTTTATGTGTTGTAACTCCAAGGTTGGGAGTTACAATCAAGAGTTACTGTGAAGGCAGGTAATACGGTCTGGCTAACTAGCTGACTTATACCTGTCTCTTTTCCCTCACCTAATATGCAGTATTGTTTGTGCCTTTATATATGACCATGTTAAAAAATAAAAAATAAAACATTCATTGACTGTGCGCCTTATATTCTGATGCCCCGACAGATGATTAAAATCTAAATTTAAAATCGAAAACTCCCACGGCAAGGATTAATAGCTTTAAGCCTGAAGGGCCACTGCCCTATTTATTTCCACATGGGTTACATTACCCATTGATAATTACCTGGTTCCAGTTTTGTCAGCCAATTAGAAGAGGAAAGAGCAGGAGTGTTCGGAAAAGTCCCAATGGCTCAGTTGTATTTTAATGTTTTCTTGTTGGGGACCAATCCTGTCCATTACAAACTCTGCAGTACAGTTGTCGGTGAAGTCTGCACTTTTAAGGAGTGCTGGTGGTAAATGACATGATTCTGCTGTTGAGTCCTGAAGTATCAAGTCAGGCTACCAAATGATGTATGTCTGACATCACATCCTGCAAACATACAAAAAGAAAGGTCCTAACAGGAGGTGTTCTCTACGCTATAACGCTGTGATTGTTAATATGTCTAAACTGCTGACGGGGCCACTTGGAGCCAGCAGGGGTAATCTCCCCTTTGGCCCAGGCTTGTTAAGATTAAGGCTGAAGTTGTAAATTATTGAGTAAGATGTCACTGGCTGTGGTGAAGTGCAGTGTCAGCGAGTTACGGGTGTGGTGTTTGATCAAAGCTGAAAAAGGACGATGTTATCCGCCTACATTGAGAGGACATATACAGTATCGTACCGTATAGACATGGACAGCAAACCTGTGTCATCCGGAAAAAAAATGCATCTTCTCTTTTATTAAACTTTGTCACAAACTGTGAAAAAGTCACTATCACTCAATCTGGCACTCCCTGCACATCAATGAGTCACATGAGACAGGAAGGCCCTACCTTCAAGTGTAATTTTAAGTTTTGTTTTGATATCTTTTCCTCATAAAATCTGTAGATCTGCAGCACATTATTTAAAATGTCCATTCAATGTTGTGAAAAATATTTCAGTGCAGTCAAAAATTGCAGAGGTTTTGTTCTTTTGGTTGTAGCCGGATTCCATCATCGTCCATCAAATTGAAATCCCTTACATAAAATTAACTCTTGTCTGTCTTTGCTGTAAAAGTGAGGCTTAAGTTTTACAGCTCCTCTTCACTGACAGCAAGAAAACCAACTGATATGCTTTAATATTTTACAAGCCATATTCATCTCTTGACTTTGGTCAATAAGTTGGTTAATTGTTAGCTTTTTTTTCTGTGTGTTGTACTGCTTTCTTTTCCTGTTTTTTTTCTATTTATGTTTTTATTTCAAACTGATAAAATTGAATTAAAAAACTAACATAGTTAACAGAAGTATAACCATGAATGATAATGTGCAAATTTTGAAAAGAAAATTTCAGTAATCGTCAGTTCCCAGTTTTCAATTTTCTTTTTCCTTTCTGTTATCAGACAACAAAAGATGTTGGCCAAAACCAATTAACAAGCAAAATTCTGTAATCTTTGTAACAAATATCACTATTGTAAAAGAAATCCAACTTTACACCGTATGATAAAATAACTTTGTAAAATGTAGTACAAAAATGTATAAAAAATTATTATAACCATCATATAACACAATATTTTTAACAGAATGAATACTTCATACCCTATTTCAAACAATTTATCAAAAGTACATACACATACATATGTATATCAGAAAGAAAATGCTTGAAAAAGACCAAAAATAAAATAACCAGAAATCTATCAGATAGCTATAACATCTATAATTTAGTTAGAAGAAGAAAAAATATTTTCTAAATACTTTTTTCTAAATACTTCAGCACACAACATAGCCAATTTAAAAAAAGAACACAAAAACAAAAGTAGCTTCTTTTAATTCCTCAACCTATCATCTGTTTTTCTTTCTTCTACAACAATACCAATCTCTCTGCTGCTCACGCAGTTCCTTGTCTGCCTCGTGCTCACAAGAACGATAAGCAGAGACAAGATGGCACCCTCCACAGAGCCCTGCAGGATATGTGTGTAGGGTCAAAAATATATTTATCGTAAATGCAAATTAACTCTCTAAATTCCTGTAGGGAAATTAACCTTTTAAATGCCTGTAGGGTTTTTTATATGTGGGCTACACATCCATGAGGCATCCAAATCAGATGCCCGTGCCACCTCAACTGGTTCCTCTCGATGTGGAGGAGCAGCGGCTCTACTCCGAGCTGTCTCTGGGTGACCGAGCTTCTCACCCTATCTCTAAGAGAGCGCTCAGCCACCCAACAGGGGAAGCTCATTTTGGTCGCTTGTGTTCGTTACCTTGTTCTTTTGGTCATGACCCAGAGCTTTTGACCATAGGAGGTAATGGAACAAAGATTTAGTAAATTGAGAGATTTGCTTTCTGGCACAGCTCTCTGATCACCACTATGAACCAGTACAGCGACCACATACTGATGCTGCCCCAATCCCCCTGACAATCTCAAGATCCAATCTTCCCTCACTCATGAACAAAACCCAAGATGATTAAACTACTGTCCCTGGGACAGGAACACTCATTTTCAACAAACTTCTTAACCCTTGTGCTATCCTAGGCACTTTAACATTGGGAGTGAGGTCATCTAGGCCCACTAGACCAGGTGCGCCAAACACTCTTGAGCCACATGCGACTCTCAGCCAATAAGCATGCTGCTCTTTGCGTCTCATAATATTGTGGCGACCCGAAGGGTTGGCCCTGCCCTCAGCCCCTAAGACTCATGGGAAGTGGGGAATTGTGGGTGTAAAGTCTCTCACCATAAGTGAGGGGGCTATGAGCAGAATTGACATCCATGCTGTTTGGCTGTTTGTGGGCGTGTTCAAATAAGAGGTATTGATGCTGGAAACAAGAGAATGCAATCTGACCTTGGGTTTGCTTCTTCATCTCTGGGATTGTTCGGAGTTGTGCAGTGTATGGGTCACTGCTGCATTGTAACAATAACTACTAAATATTGTGTCTCATGTCAATGAATTGTGATCTTCACTGCTGTCCATGGATTACATGAATCCTCTCCACCTTTGTCATGGTAGGAACAACACGTCAATGGTCATCTTGACCCTATAGGATAGCACAAGGGTTAAATTCCCACTCCAATCTTCCCTCACTTGTGAACAAGATCCCATTCACACACTCTGCTGCAAACCCCCCCAATGAATGCTACAGGTCCTGGCTTGATTAACCCAACAGGACAATATCATCTGTGAAGAGCAGAGAAGAAATCCTGTGGTCCCCAAACTAGACTCCCTCCGGCCCCTGGCTCCACCTAAAAAATTATCTCCGTAAAGACTATGAACAGATACGGTAATAAGGGGCAGCCTTGCTGGAGTCCAATGTCCACCAGGAACACGTCCAACTTACTGCCGGCTTTGCGAACCAAGCTCCTGATCTGGTTGTACAGAGACCTTCAGTAAGTGTCCCCGGACCCCATACTCCCAGAGAACCCTCCACAGGACACCACGGGGGATGCAGGTAAACGCCTTCTCCAAATCCACATAACACATATGGACTGGATGATTGAATTCCCACGAACCCTACAGCACCCTCAAGAGGGTGTGGAGGTAGTCCACTGTTTCACGGCCAGGATGGAAACCACACTGAAGTTCTTGAATCTGAGGTTCGACTACCGGACAAACTCTCCTTTTTATTCAACTCCAATTTTATTCAAAATAAAGTAAATGCACAAAACAAGGTAGATTAAAAAAAGCAAATGCCTTTTTTATCTTGCTTCTCCAACCCAAGCATCCCTTGTCTCTTCCCTTTTCCTGCCTTGCCACTCACTCATCCACTTCTTACCACATTCCCATATCTCAAGCTGTCTATTTTTACCTGTAAGAGAAACAGATGATATCATAGTGGGATCACTGCAATCCACTGCCTATATGGTCTCCATTAGCTGTGGATATGAAGTGAAGGAGAAAGACTGAAAGACAAATAATGGAAAAGGGCACATGGATGCCTGAAGTTTTCAGAGGTAAAGATAATATCTAGTCCTTGTACAGTATATCCTCTCCTGTCAATAAAAACGAAAGCCACCCCCAACCCAAGTCTTGCATTCTTATCTCCTCTACCACCCCTCTTCCATATCAGACTTCCCCTATGTTTTGATATTCCAAGCACGCGCCGCTAAGAATGTGGATTGATAGCTTTGCTGCTCCCACCTCACACTCCTTCTCTACTAGATAGCCATTGATTTCCTATTGATGCTCCAGCAACAGTGGAAGGAGGGTTCAGGTATAAGAATTGTGAAGCACAGGGAGAATAAGCAAGGTGAAAGCCCTAAATGGATGTTACATTAATGAGTACACAACTGAGAGAGGGTATGAGCTTCACTTTGATGAAGTTAAAGATTCATCACATTAAAAGCTAATTGACTGTAAGTGCATCGTAAATAAATACCTAGAGATCCTGCAAGAAAAGGAAAAACAGACACCAAACAATGATCATTTCTCTTGTAGGAGGGTGTGTTTTGATTACCATTAAAACATATATCAATGTAATTTATTTCCGAAAACAACAAAGCTGCAGGGCAGGAGGTTCAAGGTGTTCCATAAATCCACACAAAAGTTCAGACAGGGTCCAATATTTAGAAAGGATATTCAACAGGGGAGCTGAATAGAGCCTCATATAAAAAAAAATCTCATTAAAGAATATACATTTTTGCTTCAGAAAAGAACAACTAAAGTTCACCCATTTGAGAGGGACCTGGCTGCAGAAAAGATGGCGCCTGACATCATTGGCCAGAAGTGGTAATTACACAATTTACCCTAATCCTAACACTAACCCCAAACTCGAAATTGTCATGGTTTGTGTTTCTTTGTATTTATTTTTGCTTTCCGTCTTGTTTCTGTCATGTTTGAGTTCTGTTTCCTGTGTTATTTTTAAAGGTTTCCTGTTTTGTCATGCTTTTGAGTTTTACTTCCCTGGTCCCAATCTGTTCTGATCACATTCACCTGTGTCTTGTCAGAACTTTTTGTATTTAAGTCTTGTCTCTGGCTTCCTCTCTTTGCTGGTCCTTAAACGTCTCCTCCCTGACTCCCTTCTGCCATGTGTTCATGTTTTACCACAGTGAGTTTTGTTTACGTTTTCCTGCTCTGCAGCGCTTTTTGTTATTAGAATAAACCCCTTGCCCTGGCACCGTGCGCCTCCTGTGTCTGCATTTTGGGTCCTTCTTGCTCACCAGCCCTCCCTACCTGAAAAAATAGTTTTTATTAAAGTTTAAAACTGGAAAACCATAACTGTTAGGGTCCCCATTTAAAATAAAACTTTTTTTTTTTATTATATATATATGGGGTTACTTCCGGTTCTGGTTGAGGACTTGTGGACCTGGGTGCAAACCTTGATGTCTGCAGCCAGGTCCAGCATTTCTTAGTATTACTTATTGATCAATTATAAAATAGCTGTTTTCAGGAAACTAGTGATTAATGAATGGGTATGTTGAACAGATACAGTGGTTAATTTGGAGGAAAAAAGGGAAATGCTTGATGTTGTTTTTAAACATACACACACTACGACCATGTGTGTACATTGATTCAGTAAGAGGACATAAAAAAAGAAAAAAAATATGTTTTTCATTAAAAAAAATGGTTTGAAATGTGTTGAATTTTTTAACTTTTCTTTTTCTGTGTTTCTGTGTTCTTTTTCTGTGTTTTCTTTTTCCGGTTTTATCCCTTGACTCTCATCTCGGGTCAATTGTACGCTCTTGTTTTTATCATCTTAAAAACATTGCAAAACTGAGTCTAATTGTGTCGCCTTCTGAGTTGGAGATGCTCATCCACTCTTTTATATCATCTCGTCTTGATTATTGCAACTCCATCTTCACATGCTTGAGCAAAAAATCTTTAGAACGGCTCCAAGTTGTCTAGAATGCTGCAGCAAGGCTTTTAACTAAATCATCTAAGTTTTCACACGTCACCCCGTTGTTAATCCAGCTGCACTGGCTCCCCATCCTCTACCAAGTGCATTTTAAAATCCTGGTTTTAACATACCAGTTTTAACTGGTATAGACCGGTTTAAGTAGACCGGTGCTTGTTTTAACATAGAGCAGGGTGTCCTTGTCGACTCAATGCTTCTTGTCGAACTGTTCTCTCATATTTCATTGCTGTTCCACTTTGCTCGCTGTTTGTTCTTGCTTCATCGTACCTTATCTTCTGTCTGTAAGTAGGAGCCCACAGACTAAATGGTGGTGGGGTTTTACCAAGCAGATGAGTTAGAGCTGGGTGATGATGATGATGAGCTTGGTGGTGATGGGCAAAGACACTCTTCTGAGAACTGATCTGGTTTACCAGTGTCCCCGGCGTTGCACAGTAGCCACATAGTTGTATGTCATTTTTGATGTTTTGTTTTTCCAAAAATCTTTCCTTTTTAGACCTTTTTCAGAAAGTTACAAGTTCTAAAACCTTTTTTTAATTAAGATTAAGTTTAAAGTCATGAAGCCAACTATAAAGAGAGAACAAGCTTATGATGAACCTATAACAGAGGTGCTGATAGAACTTGTCTTGTTCTTCTCCTGGCACCATGCTGAGACTATAATGAAGTTCAGTCGATGATATCGACAAGTGAGATGCAAGAGAATAACGGCTTTTTTAGAAGCTGCTGCTGCTCTCCACTTTATATTTGACTCACCTCAGTTTCACCACTCGTTTTGCTGTTTTGGTACATGTAGTTTTTCTTGTAAATGATAATAAATGTAAAAAGAACCACATGAGCACCTGAAAGGGGCAGGCTGGGCTGTGAAACAGCTAATTGATTTTCACAGATGCAAGTTTCACAGGCAATTACTAAACATCTTTGCAAAAAAAAAATGTTTATGAAAAATTTTCTGAAATGCTCACCTGTTCATTATTACCTGGTGGATTAAGAGGCACGTGTATTTTATGTATTTATTTATTTATTTTTCCCAATAAACAGTTATTGAGTTGCACCTGGATGTACAATTTGCAGCTAAAGATGGAACCACATGTGAAATGTAAAATTAGCTCATCGAATTCTAACATTTGCCTAATGCATTTAACTTCAGCTTGATCATTTAAGGAATGAGTGTGTATTTCATTGTATTATAAAAAGTAAGAAGGACAGAAAAAAAGCTAAAGAAATCCATTTAAGTTTGGTTAAAGCAACATTATAGTTGGATGTAAAATGTAATAAGCCTTCTGTGCAAGCAGTGTTTCTAATTGTGCCTGCTGACAATTAAATGTGATTTTCATGTCTGGAGAGGTATTAAGTAGCTGTGTTAAATGTAAACCTGCTTCCATTACCACACATTTTAAAGCTGGAGTTCATATTCAGAGCATTGGGTTTGTTAAAAACAGATGGGGTTAGAAAGATCCTTTTGCCAAGGATTTTCCCTCCAAGAAGGTTTTGGTAACCAGGTAAGCTGCTTCACATTTTTGCAAGACTGAAGGCAACTGGCTAAAACGCAAATGAGCCTGAGAAATATTCATGACAGTTTCCCTCAAATTCACCCTTTGTAACATGACCAAGGGTCGCAAAAGTATTGTCATTTGAACTGAGGTCATGTTATGTGTCTATACATACATATATAAAAAACGCCCCTCTCACCCTTCTGCAGGTGGTTTCTCCTCCAAGCTCGGGTCCTCTACCAGAGGTCTGGTAGCCTGAGGGTCTTGCGCAGTATCTTATCTGTTTCTAGTACTGCGCTCTTCTGGACTGAGAGGTCTGAGGTCTTTCCAGGGATCTGTTGTAGCCCCAATTACCACAGGCACCACCGTCACCTTCACTTTCCATGCTTTCTCCAGTTCTTCTCTGAGTCCCTGGTATTTATATCCTGATGTTCCCATCGCTTGGCACTGCCACATCCACCAAAACGGCTTTCCTCTGTTCTTTATCCACCACTACAATGTCTGGTTGGTTCGCCATTACCATCCTATCAGTCTGGATCTGGAAGTCCCACAGGATCTTTGCCCTCTCATTCTCTACCACCCTCAGAGGTGTTTCCCATTTTTACCTTGGGGTTTCCAGTCCATATTCTGCACACATGTTTCTATATGTTATTACAGCCACTTGTTTGTGGCGCTCCATGAATGCTTTTCCTGCCAACATCTTACACCCTGCAAGTATGTATACACCTTGCCTACACCTTGGGTCTTGTCTGGTGTGGTAGATCAGAGCCTCTAGTGCTCCAGTGCTCAGGGAATTGACTATATGCGATAGATAGATAGATAGATAGATAGATAGATAGATAGATAGATAGATAGATAGATAGATATCATTTTACACTTGTACAACTCTTCAGGTTTATAAATGCATGTTTTTCTTAAATTGAAAGACTCGTTTGCAAATCAAACATGTCTTTATATATGAGCATTTTTAAATTTTCATTTCCAATTCTTTATGGTTTTTCTGCATAACCAAGATGTTACAGTTGTTCAAGAATGCAGACTAAGAAACAGTTTAAGGAGCATCAAATCTTTATACGTTTATTTTTCTTTTTTGTTTGAAATCAATTCTTTTCCTTGGCTAAAATAAGTTTTTCTTGTTTTTTTTTTTTTTTGTTTTTTTTTCTTCCAGTCACGGTCTCACCTGGTATCATTTAATAATTATTTTTATTTTATTTATTTCATTTATTTATTTATTTATTTGGAGCCCCATTAGCTTCCACAAAGTGGTCGCTAGTCTTCCTGGGGTCCATACGCAAAAATTACATACATTATACCAATTTCACAAAACCCAAAACTGATTTTACAAAACACAGTGACTAATTCATCATATTTACCTTAAAAGCTTCACATGTTAAAATAAGTTAAAACAATTTCATTTTTTACCAGCATATCAACACATAGCAACATAACATCAACAATAATACATTTCATAACAGCAAATCATTTAAATTATTAGTTATTGTAAATAGTCCATGTATCTTAGTTTTAAAATCTTTTTGAAATGATATTAGTTACTAATAAGCCTTGTCCTTACAGACACTTGATTCCATGCAACAGAAGATCTAAACAGCACTGTTCTTCTCATATAGTTAGATCTTGAAGAAGAAACAATCAAATCACCAGAGCTGACCTGACGAGTTTGGTATTGGTGACAATACCCACTGTATAAAACTTTGTTTACCAAATATTGTGGACATTTTTTAAAAATGACATTGTGCATTAAGCATTGAAGACTGAGTTGTACTTTGTCTTTTACCATCAACCAACCTAAAATGGTGTGCATCTCGTTCACATTGGTCCAAAAAGAGCAGCCAAGAGCCACCCTGGCAGCTCGATTTTGGGCAAGTTGTAATTATCTGGACCTGTCACCACTTTTGCCAATCATCCGCAGTGTATTTAAGTGTCCAGTTGTCAGTTCAGCTGTTACACCTCTTTTTTGTTGCTTTTTATATTTTTGTGTTTTTTTTCCACCCATCAATGATAGTCTACTACATTGTGGGCTACATCACTCATTTTTTGAAAATTTTAAAATGTTTTGAATGTAATGACTCTTTTGAATTGCGATGTTGTATTTTTCCTGTTTTTAATTATTTTTGTGGGACTGCTGTCATCCCATAATACTTTGTCCCCTGGAATTCCTTCAGTGTGTTTTTGTGTTGCTTTAAGCTTCTGAAGTTATGTGTGCATGTGGTGTTTCATTTGCGGTCAGTGAGCTCCTCCACCTGCCATCACTGCCTGATGACATTATAAAATAACATTTCATTGTGCTGTTAACCTCTGCACATGAATCTCAAAGCAGATGTTAAGCTTTTATTGGATTGTGGAGGCTTCAATTGCCTTTTATGACTTCAAGAGTCTTGTAAAATATTTCCAGAAGGCACACAAACACACGGAAGAAGTTTTTGTGAGCAGTTGTGAGTACAAAACATGGTAAAAAGTTACACAAAATGGAGCCCTGGGCTTTGGTTGCTATGTGCTAATGCAGTGTCATGAAATAGCAGCAGATGCCCCTCAAATACAGAAAATTTACCTTTGACTTATTTTATATTTTAGTGTATGATTTAAAATTATGTACTTTACCCTGGAAGAACCTGTGGTGACATCAGTGTAACAGAAAAATATCAGAAAAATGTTCAGTGGTCCACTTGGTTTGTGGTATATTCTGCATTATCTAATTCTTCAGGAAAAATGAGTCTGGGTTTCTTATGGGTTAATCATGCAATGTAGTTTGTTTTTATCTGAATTAAAGTCTGTTTTCTGAGATTAAACCAGTTTAAAAGCTAAAAGGCCTTGTTTAAATTTGTCAAATATTTTGAACTTGAGCTAATTTAGAATTTTAGCAGGCCGTTTATATCTCTTTAGTAGTGTTAGGAAAGAATTTTAGGGGAAAAACCCTTCAAAATGTTGTGACTTGTGTAAGAAAAAGAAAACAAATAGCCACCAATTAAGCTCAAGGCTCTTAAAGCTGATGTTTAGGCTAAACCTGAGCCGTGTTCACCCTTAAAGAGGTTGACCTGTGCGGTTACTGCTGGTTTTCGGATTGTCTGGGTCTGTGGAGGGTCATAGAGAGGAGCAACAGCATCATCTTAAGGGGGACTGCAGGTGTGTCTCTCAGTTCCCTTAAGGCTCATGCACACCTTAAGGGACTGGAAATGGTACATATCAGGGGCAGTGATAATTTTGACAGAGAATTTTACTTTAGTTTTAGTTGCAATTAGGTCACGTTGATTCTATTAGTATTGGTCTAATTTTCGTCGACTGAATTACAGTAGATATTTAGTTGACAAAAATCTAGAGCAGCGGAGGGCAAACTTTTTGATTTGCATATTAACTATTGTAAAATTGTTTCAAAGGCAATAAATGGATTACATGGATATTGGAAAGTACTAGTTGGATTGTGTTATCACAACGCCTGATGGCATGATTATCACTTGAACAGTACTAACAGGCTCTTTGTGCACTGTGCAGGCTTCAGAAGGCATTGGGAAAAAGAAAAATCTGTACGACACACCTACGTCTCACTTTTACTTACCTTTATAAGTTGTATAAGTTGCCCGCAGGATGCCCGTAGCAAAAAAAAAGAACATTTTTGTTTTATATGGGCTCATCGAGTGATTTATGTTCTTAAAATTTCATGCGGGCCACCTATGTGTCCTGTACAAGTTTTCCCGCCTGTGATGTATCCCGTATCCAGCCATAAGAGCAGTTGTGACTAAGGTTTACCAAGTCACTCATAATAGAAACATGTACTGGACTATTTTCTTTTAAGTTTATCAGAACAATATCTGCCCTTAAGACATAGAAATTCTGATCCAGAGCTTTCCTGGTATTTTAGTTGCTCAGGCAGCACAGCACTGATTTCAGAAATCTCTGCTGTGGGAATCAAAGCTCGATCTTTTAACATTGTGGGAACTGGATGCAACACACATGCTGTGACCCAGATCATCTTTGCAAGGGGCGGTTTTGTTGATTTCATCAGAACCAGACCAAACAGTAAGTTCAGTATTAAAATATCACATGTTCAAAGCTTTCAATAAAAAAATTGAAACTATAAAATAATATGCCAGAAATGGAAAACTCTTAACTCTAAAAGCAATTAAAAAACTTTTCTATGAAGTAGAAACACTGCTGCAGTTTTTCTCCATTCTGAGATGGGAAAAGAACTCGGGCAACAAACAGGATCTGTTTTAAGCTCTGAAGAAGATTGCTGATTTCTTTATAAATTTCTTTATTTCGTCCTCTTAGGTTAGGATGGCTGCTTAATTAACATTGAAGTGGCCAAAAAAAACACCTATTAACTCTGAGACTGTTTGCTTGTGCTTACTTTTTCTTTAAACTTAGTTTCATCCATTCTTCTTACAAAAATTTATGTTAACCTGAAAACAACATTCATTCTGGCGAGTAAGTTAAAGTAAGGCAGCTTAATTAAAGACATTTTTATGTGTAGAGCCCCCACCATGTGATATATGCTGATAATAGGCACATTTTCCCAAGTGTACCTTTTAAAATACTGCAAATGCAAAATGAAAATGATGAAAGGAGTATATCTGACAAACCATTTCTCATCAGCAAAGGAAAATTACACACTAAGTGCCTGCCTACTTCAATTTAACCTTATATAAGCTCATAAGCTTTTGATTACCTTCATTTGCATTTATTACGTGATGACACTGCAGCTCGGAGCTTCGGCTCTTGCACTCAAACAGACGAAGTCATATGTTGTGCTTATCGAGGAAAAGCTTTGGGTGTTTTGTGTAAACCTCCTTCCATGTCAAAGAACGGCATCGTAAACAAGAGTGAGAGCACTGACCCACAGTCCTGCGACACCCTGCACCTCTGCGATAATAACAAAACATCATCCGGGATGGAGAAACTCATTAACGCTCTTTCAGAGATGGCTCAAAGAAAGAAAATCTCTTCTTTGGTACATTCATTCATGAGTCACATGGCAGCTGCAGCCCCACAACCAGGTGGTTTATTTCCCACAAATGCTCACCCTTCACCTCATCTCTATGCTAAATTATGTGGGATGATCCGCTTAACGGTCTGACGGAAGAGTGGATATTGGTATTAATTGTATGCCAAGGCTGCAGCCCAGAAAACGCCTTACCACCCTCCAAACACAAACACATTTTCTCATTTAGGCATTCTCATTTTTGTCTGTAATTAACTCTGCTTTGAAACTATATATTTTCTGTGTAACATGATTAACACTATGCACAAACTTCAGTGATTAAGAACGCGGGCTTTCTCTTCCAAGGTGGTGCGAAGTCAAGTTTACATCTGTTGGAATTTTTCAGCTCGCTGGTCCTGTGTCTACTGACACACAAAGGACGGAAAAGAGTCTGTCCCTCTCAAGAATTCCAATATGATCAATGTTTTTCAAGATATTAAATGTTTTTCTTTATCATTTTTGAATAAAGGTTTGGCTTTGGCAAAATGAAAACCATCTATTCATCTGAGAGTTTCTTCCTTCTATTTATTTATTTATTTATTTTTTTTTTTTAGGGTGGGATCATCTGGTAATGCAAGTGAACTTTGGTTCAAAATAGTCAGTATTGTTAGAAAATAATGTTTTTTTCATTTTGGAACACATTAAATGAGTTCATCACCAAATACAAGGTTGAACAATTCCTTTACTTTATTTTACTTATTTATTCTTTTCTGAATGCTTTCACAACCTGGTCATAAAAATATTGTGAAGTTCAATTGTTGTAGAAAAAGCAGTCGCTTCAGAACTTCTAAGATAACAGCAGTACAGAGTTTTAAGGCCCCTCATTCAGTAAAAATGACTATCCATCATTAGGAGTGCAGTAAACGCATTTGTCACGCATGTGTCTGTCAAATTCAGAAGTATGAAAAGCACAGAGATATAAACCTTTTTCAAGGTGACTTAAACTCTTGTGATTTTAATTTGGGTTGGACAATTCTGACATAACGGTAGCATTCCAGAGGTGTGATGCGGGTTCAAAAACGCACATTCTTGAACTTGCATTTAGCATATGGTGTCGCTAATACTAGCTCATGCACCTACAATTGGAAGAGGCCTGCTGCAAAATGTTGAAGAATTGCAAAACTTGCTCCAGGCTTTTTTTTCTTTCACAGCTCTATTCAAAAATATGAAAGACTTGGTGTCATAATTCCAGCTGGTCACAAATCAGATTTATTAATTTCTCCTCCATGATCACATTTTCAAACGGTTGCCACTTCTGTAAATAAAAGGGGAGTCATCCATTTGCCACTACAAAAGCGGAGTCACTGATTTAACGTGCATTCATTTTTGTATGTTGCACATTCTGTACGTAGAGCTCAAAAATAATCTTAGAAATCAACACACGTTGCTGAGGCCAGTGTGAATCGAGCTTTACAAAAAATGAAACAGACATGCTCTTCTTAAAAAGTAAATATCTGCACTGCAAACACAGGCCCCTAGAAGAAAGTCAAAAATTCTTAAAATTTTCTTAAATTTTGATAAAATGTAAAAATGTTCTTTATTAGATTATTTTTCATTCAAGAGAGAAAAAAATGGGTCTTTTTCCTTTTTTCAAAATTTAGTTTAAGCAGTGTGTGCATTTTGATTTGTTAGTGATTTCTTTTTTTTTATGTCTTACCTTTTTATTGCGAAATCTCTCAATAAATTCTCTACTTTTACATTTGATTTTTAAGATAAGATAAGATAAAGATACTTTATTGATCCCAGCTTGGGAAACTGTTTTTGCGGCGTCCGCATGCAAGCTCAACACAAACAAACAGGCAATGGGTGACAATCAGTAAAAAATAATCGGTTCGCATAACAGATCTACAAAAACTAGCAAACTTCTAGCAAAGTTTGTCAGAATTTGATTACATACTTCTCAGTCAATTTTTAGAGCAACATAATATTGTTTATGTTTTATTATGAACCAATAATGCTGGTCTCCATATAGGTCGAATATTTTTTCATTTATTTTTTGTTCAATTCGTATCCTATACACTTACCTCTGTAACATACCTTTTGGGTTTTATTTACAGTTTTCTTTTTTCTTTGAATTTGATCATTTACATCTATTGCTTTATTGACAAGTTTTTATTGTGGTTGTCTTTTTTGTTTTTTCCCACCCTGGAGGGACTATGCACTACAATGTGTACACAGTCTAATAAATACAAGCCTTAGCATGCTTTTGGGGCCAGCAAACAAAACATGGAAACATTTCTTTTGAAGAAATTCAACTTAAGCTTTCTCAGTCCAGAGGCTTTTCTTAAAAAAACTAACAAGCATAAGTCCTTGCTGGCAACAAAACAAATAATAAAGGGTATTAAGCTGATCCAACATGAGGAGCATTTCCAACACAGTGGGGAGCATTTGTTCTCAGAAAGTTCTTCAACTTTTCAAAGCTGATGTCTCATCCAGCGAAAACACGCCCCATCATATGCATGGACGGTTTAAATTGATCTCAGTGACACATCCACTTTAGAAACTACAAAATTTAAGAATTTGATGGTTTTTTTCAGAACGAATCATCTGCAGAAAATATCTAAAAAGTATAATAATGGGAATTGGCTTCAAGGTGTAGGTCTTTCTTCAAGTTGGCAGATGTTTTTGTGTCAAATCGATTGTATTTTTTTCCCTTTTCTTTGCATTTTTCCTCCTTTGCAAACTTCTTCTCCATCTTTGTGCTCTTCCACGGCTCTCCCTTTCCTCCATCTCTTTATACCACCATCTGTTCTTTACCTCTTACCCATCCCTCAATCCTCTTCATGTTCATCTTCCTTCTTTCCATCCCTCGCTTTCATGTTATCGTCACACTCCCTTCCCTTTCATTCCTTTCTTACTCCTCCCACCCATCTGTCTCCTTTTTTTCTTTCCTCTTCTTGCTCTCTTTGTTTTCCTTCATCTCTCCATCCCCTCACCAATGTTATACATCTCCTCACTTCCCTTTCTCCTTCTGCGTCTTCCTTTTATCAGACAATTCTGCCTTTTTGTATTTAATTCATGTGTCTCCTCTCCTCCGTTTGACTTTTCCTCCTCCTGCTGGAATCTCTGATGTTGCAGCCCGCCTATTTGTTTGGCTTTCTATCAGCATGTTGCACGCCGATGGTAAGCGTTGTGCGTTTAGAAGGAGCTCAGCAAAAACTGCATTGTACTTAGTAACTAATCTTTACCTTACGACATCCTTTTGTGGGCTGGAGGCCATCAGCCAATGACTTATCCCTCGTCTTTGTGCATCTGTTTAGGATTATTGGCCCTGGGTGGAATCCTAAAAGAATGAGCAACTCATCAATGCACTTTCAAGGACAAAAGAATCACATTTCACCCACATTAACAGCTTCACTGAAAAGAAAACTCCAGTGGGTGTAAACTCCTGACATGGCTCTCGGCTGCTGCGGAATTCTTTGAAAGGTGAAAAAAAGTTGGTTTGAATGGGAAGAGTTACAATGTGTCATGAGGTTGGTTTGACTGAAGCCAGAGACTGAAAGAATCGATTTAAATGTATTTTTACTTGTTTTAACTCCTCAGACCAAAGGAGGCTTGAGTCTAAAAATCTTTGTTCAACCTCAAATGAAAAAAAAAACACAGACTGATGTAAACGGAGATTTTTAGAACGTTGTCAATACAGGCAAATTCAAAATGGCTCAGAATGTGGTCAAGATTATAAGAGGTGTTCATGATATGTTTTTATTTTTTTGTTACAGTAAAATTAATAAGTTTCTCTTGTTTATTTAGATATAACCGGCCTATATCATGCAAAATCATCTTTTTTTGAGCTTTTAAGTGTATTATGTTCATTCCTCACAAAAAACAAGACCAAAGAGGTATTTTGTTCACGCATCTCTGAGTATTACTCCAAAGAAACTGTGTTCTGAGCATGAGCCCCTCCCAATCCCTTAAAACCAGTGCGCTCTCACACTGTGAATGTGAAGATAAGTGAGGAACAGCCCCTTCCAGGAAGACTCTGTTAGCCTGGGGGCCAGCACCGCCCCCAGGCTAAAATGTTTTCCTTTTATATGTACATCCATCTTTGTAAAAGTTTGGATGTTGTGTGTTTTCGTGGATGAAACGTGGATGACAACGCCTACCTACAGTTGGCATTGGCAGCGTGGAGGCAACCATAAGGAGAGAAAACCAGTGCCTCAGGGATCAAGTCATCTTACTTCAAGGTAGGAAAATGAACCCACGAAAATAAGTAATATTCAATTGGCACAAAGTGCTTTACATTAACAGTCCCATTCAACCATGCACCTACAACCACCAGAAGCAATGTTGGGTTCAGTGTCTTGCCCAGATGCTTCGACACCTGGGCGGGCAAGGCAGGAAACGACCCTGTGAACTTCCGATCGGAGGTCGACCGCTCTACCTCAGTGCCATGGCCTCCCCCTACTTGTTTATTGGTTTAGTTTTAAACAATCTAAACCAGGGCTGCTCATTACGTCGATCGACCAGGCGTTCTTCAAGGACATGAGGGTAGATCGCAAAGATAAATAACCAAAAGAAATTTTAAAAAGTACTTCTAAAGAATCCGTCAGCGAATAAAAATCCTCACTGACAAGTACGGGACTTGATTGACAATCAGAACGGCCAATCGGACATCCTCTGATACATACGTCACGTTTTAAATACACTGAGCACAAATTTCATTTTGAGAAAGTCCCTACTTGCCCTGTGGCACGTCAAGTCGCTGCTTTCTGTTTTTGTAATAAAACGTCTCATCTGTTAATACAAAAGTATCTTTGTGTACTCTTACTGTGTAGTTTTTGAATTATCAGTACATAAACTACATAATACATAATTAACATACTATATTTATTAAACAGTATTTTAGTCTCAAAATATCATACACACAAACACACACATATATATATATAGGTAGATCTTCGAGACATTGTCATCTCAAAAGTATCTCACATGCCAAAAAAGTGTGAGCACCCTTGATCTAAACATACACTGTAAATAATTATTAATACAGTATTTATATTGCTAAAGCACTTCTGAATGGATTCAGACTTCATTCTGTTGCTGTGTGCTTATGACGTGTGCCTAAATAATAGAACAAGTAAACATCTATGTGTCCTAATATACTGTTTTTTCTTCCTGCTTCTTCATTCTCCTTCTCTCTGAATCAGGAATATCATTCTGATAAAATATTGTAGTTCATCCACACTTTGTGGATTTGAAGTACCCCGTCTAGCCTACTTCACCCTTACATGTTGTGCAACGTAAGTTTTGACTACGACCTGACGTCTACAACATGCCAGTAGACAGAAAAAATGTGCATGAACATTTTCACAAGCTCACCTGGTTGCTGCAATATAAAAATGTCGTCACACAGGTGCCTCGTACAGGTTAGCCCTTTTTATTTTTTTTGCGCACAGAAAACCCATGTCCACCCATAAGAGCAGTTCTGACCAAGGCAGACAAGTGCAGGTATGACATACATGGTGATAGGGGACCACAGCACTGTTTGCTTATGAAACATACAAATGCAATTCTCCTTTTTTTGTTACTCAACATTTGCTGGACAAGGTTCCTGATGCCTGTGGCAGCATACTCAGCTAACAACATAATACTCCAACCTCAGTGTTTCAAATGATTACAGTACCTACCTCCTGCTTGACGTTGGTCTTCTCAAACTGTAAAATGATTTTTCACAACTTCATTCTGTATTTACTGCAAGACTTTGTATTTAGCTATTTGTTATTAATTGTAGATAAATAATCTATTAAGAAAAAAAAATATGGTGTTATTGTTGGGGAAACCTTAAAAAATTGTTTAAATAAAGGTTCTTAAAATGTTTGAAAAATGTCCCTAGAACAAAATAGTTTGACTTTATTTCACAAATGTGAACAAAAAGAAATGGCTTCATCTTTGACTAGAGCAGCAGATTTCATCTCAACTTTTTGGGTGATTTCTTTACTTTCTGTTGACTGTTTATATTCGACCTCTTTATTTATTTATCTTTTTACGGCATTTTGAACGCTGACCAACTTAATAGTATTTAGGTATTTTTACATTACGTCATCTTAATTTTGATCAAACTAGGCAATGCACTTCCTGTTTTTGAAGGACATATTCTGGTGTGAAGGTCTGAAAAGTGATTTGTTTTATTTTTTTCCTTTTTCAGATTCAGACCATTTTTAGCCTAGATTTAAAACCTAAAAATATTTGCAGGATGATTTCCATTCATACATCAAATATTCAAATGAAAGCAGTAAGATGTGGTCCGTCAGTCCTGGAGGTTCTTTCCAAGCCCAGCAGCTTGCATTATTAACACACTGACTCTGGAATATTCTCTCCACATTTCCAGATGCAAACAGTAATCTGCATTAATATCCCCCGACTAATCATCACCAGCAGCAATGCAAATTTTCATCATTAGCTACTTTGTTGATTTGCTGTTTCTTGTTTGTTTGTTTAGTCCCCGGGGTTTGCTATTATTCTGTTTATTGTGGAGAATGTTTGAAGGGCTGCAGTGGAGGAGATTAAGAGCCGGGCAGAAACAGTAACATGATGTTTAATTAGTTTTCATATATTGTCAGGATTGTAGTGTTTCTTTACAGGCTTCTCTAGGCAAAGAGGAGAAGTGATGTGTGAACACAACTGACAAAGAAATGTTGACCAAAAGCTGGAAAATTCAATAGAAGAATCTCACGTTCTCATCAACATTTCTGACTCTGATTATTTAAAAAAAAAACTTAAAATGCATTTAAAATTGTCCTAGGAAAAATAAAAATACTTTCTATATTATAAATAAAACAAGGTAACGATCTATGAAAGATCAGCAAATGGCTCAATGGCTCAAAATTTATGTCGTTTTTGCTTTTTAAATTTTATTTTTAACATCTGAGTGTTATAGAGTTCTGTCAAACAATAAGAAATTCCACTTTGGATGCCCAATTTACTTGCTTTTTTTCCACCTTTTTGTTAACTCACCAAATAAGAAAATATATGATGTAGCAACAACATTTTATTTTAAAAATTGCAAGTTAGTTAAACAACATCATTGGCTCTGTCATATTTCTTTTATCCTGTGCAATAACCGATATATGGTCAACCTGTGCAATTTTTTTTTAGAAATGTATGTGTATATAGTGTATATATGTGAGTATATTGACTCCATAGTTTGTTTCTTATATATATTGCTCTCTCCCTGCCCTGTACTGCTGCCGCAAAAAGGAAATTTCCCCATCGTGGGACGAATAAAGGAATATCTTAGTTACTAGTTTGATAGTAACAAAACTGAATTAAGATACATTTACTACTTTTCGATCAAAGAATCCTTTGAAAACTGCTTGTGTGTATGTATGTGTGTGTGTGTGTGTGTGTGTGTGTGTGTGTGTGTGTGTGTGTGTGTGTGTGTTTGTAACTAAAAGAATTTAAAGTCCCACGCCTATCATCTTTTGATCTATTTTCATTGTGTTCCCAGCTTGATTTTACTAATGATTATGCCATTTTTAGCCCAAAAAAGAAAAAGCTGTCATTTTCTAGGACACAGTTTCTGCAGAGCGGCAGTAAAAATTCATCTTTTAGCTGCGGGCGGGACCGTTGGTGCGTTAAACCCCACCCCCTTTCCTCTCCTAGTTGTGATGCGGGAAGCTTGTGATCCGGCCAGCGTAGTTTCTACATCACATGCATTTGCTCCTTATTCACAACAATATGAATAAAAGAATACTCAGAAAAATAATTTTGAGCTTGGTTTTCTTAATGGATGTCTGCCATCATCTGAAAAATACCAAAAACACAATTTTTATTGAGTTGGTCTTTTCCAAGAGGCAGCTATGCAGACAGCCAGATCAGAGAAAAATTGGGTTTGAGTGGAGATTCTTTCATGTTTTACCCACTAGAACCATGTCTTATAATGTTCACATTGTCTCCCTGCTGCCCACATCTAAACACATCAAAAGCAAATCTATAACCTGCTGCTGAGTGGCACCTGTCCCCATGCTCGCTGCTCTCATTGTGTCTAATTTTTCATTTTCCTCCTCTGCTACTCTGCTCTTAGATATTCTACCTGTGGAGAAGCCGCTGGCGGGCAAGCCAAGGTCTTTATGCGTTATTAGTTCTGTACTGGGGTTGTCTCTCATGCTAATTTAACCACACCTACATGCTCCTGGAAGCAGAACTACCACACACATGCACACATACCGTATATTTTCTGCAGAGACTTAGAGGCTTACTTTGAAAATCCAAGCCTCAGTTGCATTTTATATGAAAGATCACCAGGTCTGACTATATTTACCTTTGATTTGAACACATCTGTCAAACATTTGATCATCTAAAAAAGGCAGCACCTTGAGTTATTTATTATTTTGTTCTACATTGCACTGTTGTTGATCTGTTGCTGAGATGCTTTAAATCTTCTTTTACAGACAGAACAGGAGTTCACATGTTTAAATCTCTTTAGTGTCAAGGAGGAGTTTAATTGATCTGTCTTGTTGGGTAAAACATTATAAGGCACACCAGGTTGCATGGAGCACTGTCAACGAATGGTCATAAAAGACGCACAGAGCTATAAGGCGAATTGAGACAAAGGAGTCAGGGATGAGATGTTATTCAGTCAGAGTTTATTAACTGCATTCACAGTAACTCTAAAACTTGTTTACAAGTTAGAAGTATTAGCTGCATTAGTTTATTTGCAACACAGTTTAACACTGGTACACGTTATCTCCATTAGCATTAGTAATTACAAAAATATTTCAAAGACACATTTGCGCCAAAGGTGCATTCTTAAACGTGCATTAACCTATGGCAAGACTGGACTGTAGTTACATGATACTAGTACATGTACTCATAGTTGGAGGAAGCTTGCTGCAAAATTAAGAAGTGGTGCAAATCTCATAAATCTTTCTCCAGGTTTTTCTTTTCCCCACAGCTCTTTTCCAATATATAAAAGACTTGGTGTCATTAACCTCCCCCTGGGCACAAACCATAATTATTCATTTCTTCTTCATGATCAATTTTCAAACGGTTGAGACTTCCGTGAAGTTAAGGGGTCTTCATTCATCCATCGCTACCAAATCTGAGTCCCCAATTGGTCAAAGTTTGATATAGTTTAACTTTAAACACAAGTTCAACAGCCGCGCGTTGAATCCGAAACTGTCCAAAAAAGGTCATAGAAACCTGTGTAGCGATGCATAAACGCGGAAGCCCAAAAAGCATGTTTACACAGACTTTGTTTGCATGTACCTTTCTTAACACCCAACCTTGTTTGTAACTCGTTAAAAAAATATAGACCGACATTTTGACAGAAAATCATGTACTTTGCGAAATTTCTTTGACATCCTTAGGCACAAGAGGAATGAATCCTTATGTAAAGTAATTCAGATTGAGGAACACTGTTTTTTTTGTTTTTTGTTTTTTGTTTTTGGGGGGGGGGACAAAGACTTTAAAGTGTAATGTATTGTGTGGAAAAGTATGTTGTTTTTATTTAATTTATTAAAAAAAAAAACATTTCTTGCAACCGCTTTTGAGAGTAAATGCATTATTTCATCACTCAAACCTGTAAGAAAACAGTAACTGTAAATTTTTCTCAAAAAAAATTAAAACAACATTCTAAAAAGACAGGCAGTTGTAAACAAAAATAATAAATCCCTGTAAAGCTTTGGGTTTGTTTCCTAGAGGTAAGTAATGGCCAAATAAACTTTTTGTATTATAAAATTTACTTAATTTTGCCTGCTTGCAAAGAGTACATCTAAAAGTAACCTGCTGCAGTGAAAAGCAGAAGAATAAGGTGAAGAGAAGCAATAAAGCAGCAAAGCTCATAATTATGGCGGGACACAGTGGCAGGGAAATGCAGACACTCAGACAGGCAGTCGCATAAACATACAGAGAAGATGAATGTGTTCCTGAGATCGTTTATGTCTGGAGGGAACCATGAATCTCCTCATCCAGCTGTTACATATTTTCCATGCTCCATTTGCAGTGGGTGGACATCCGTTGTGAACCTGCTGAACAGCCTCGAGGATCTCTCCTCACCAAAAGTGACATCTGGGTTTGGAGACGAGGAGACGGGAGGACTGGTGGGAAGAGAGATGAGCAGCACTAAGCACAGATTAGACTGCACAGCTTGATGGAAACTTGTTATGCATTTTAGGGTTTAGTTTGGAGGTGTTTTACATCGAGTTGCTGCTTGTGTTGTAGAGCCTGACCAAAGACGAGGGTGTGAAGGTGTGTAAGTGAAATTTGTTAACTGAGTGGCCACTTTTCTTCTGCAGCACACTATCAGATTTTTCTTTCAGCAAAGCCCAGCAAGAACTTACCTAATGAGCCAAGCTCGAAAGACCCTTGTTTCAAGGAAACAATTATTTTCTGTCTTACAAGAAAAGTTAATCGAGAATCTAGTCACTAAGACAAAAATTATTTTGCTATTCAAAAACTTTTTTGATTCATTTATTTCTTAAACAAAGTAACTGTTTTTTGTTTTTGCCTTTTTATTTACTTAGGATTACATTTTTGTGAAATATGTGAAAACCTATGCCTTTTTTAAATAAGTTTTTATTAGGATATTTATAAGCATATTTCATTCCATTAATAAAAATGTGGTCTATCGTCAAAGTAAAAGTTGCTTCAAAATTATGAAAATCTGGAGGATTCCTCTTCTTCACATTCACCGAACATTAAAGACCTACTCGGATGAAAGTTTGATTTTTTGGTGTTTTTGACATGTTCTTGTGCATTTTTCTCATTATGGAGGGCATAATAAATTAACATAAAGCTTACAATTCAATTTCTATGTATTTTTATATTCAAATTGTTATGAATTACAGGCAGAAAAAATAATCTAGTGACAGAGCGTATTTGTGACATAGAAAATATGCTGGGCGGACCACAAACTTCCTGCTCCACTTCATTCGGATACATCCGCTTGTTTTCGACCAGATCCATGTACATCTTCAGATGTAGAGCTGCCATCTGGCTCAAAACCAGTCTTGGGGTTGTGAGCTGCTACAAGATAGTGGGGGAGAGTGCAAACGGGTTGATAAAGGTAAGAGTGTTTTCTTATTCCACGCTAATGGTACCGCCCTCAACTCTGAGGCAGATTTCCAATGAACTACCACCACGCAACGGAAACTATGTCCTAGAAAACCACAAATGTTTTTTTTATTTTTTTAAAAACAACATTATCATAATTAAAAGACCACTTTTAACCCTTGTGCTATCTTAGATGACCCCACCCTTACTTTGACGTGTTCTCCATACCATGACAAAGGTGGATAAAGGTGGAAAGATTGCATTTAATCCATGGACACCAGTGAATATCACAAATCATTGAAGAAAAAAGGTTCAGAGCACTGTCTTGTAGGTCTAGATGACCCAACTCCCAATGTTAAAGTGCCTAGGATAGCACAAGGGTTACAATGTATCAAAAGATGATCGGACTGGGACTTCAAACTTTTTTACCAATAAAAATTCGGTCACAACACAAATGGACAATTAAAAAAAATGCCCAAAGAATAAGGAATGGATATTTCTAAAGCTTAAAGCAGAGCGGCGGTTTCACAAGGAAGGCAGAGAAAGTCACACTGAGTGATGGAGAGTGCAACTATCCAAAGGTTTGAGGTTATTATATGTAACATCTCTCGCCCAGGGAGAGCTGAAAATGCTCTTCAGCACCTAACATCCATCTTACACAGGGTCAGTTGCATGGGGAGCACACACACAAACTCATAAACACACTCATGCACAGACTGATTTCATGCACATATGAACCAGAAATAGACCTAAGCACCTGAGGTGGGGAGATATTTAATCTGGGGTGTCCCCGCAGACCAGACGAAGGAGGAGAGCGAATGAATGGAGCTCCTTAAGGTCTCCTGTCTAAAGCTTTACTTACAGACTGCAGTCTGGAGCGCAGTTTAATAAAAACCCAACAGCCCTCTTGGCTCAGACTGACTCAATGTGAGATTCTTTTAGGCTACTGCATTATACCAAATAGAGGAACAAGGGATCGGTTTGATATTTAGATAGATGACGGTGGAGAAGGTGTGAGGCGGTGACGACTGAATGTGACTGTAAGCTTTAATAAAAAGGGAGTTCACAGCCTGGCCTTTAAGATGGAAATAATGGCTGTCTCATGCGCTGAAGCAAGGAAAATCTTTCCGCAAGAGCAGAGGCGTGCTGGAAACAAGTAAACAAATGATCCTGCAGACTGAGGGTGAAAGTTTTGCTAGGAAATTATGGAACCATGAGATGCATTTCATTTCATTTCATTTCATTTTAAAGTGTTATGAGATAAATACAATTCAAGTTCTAATCTGTGTTCTGGCATCATTTATTTATGTATTTATTTTTTACATTCTCATCATGGGTTGCAGAGTGGCATAGCGGTTACCACTCTCGCCTCATTGTGAGAAAGCTCTGGTTCAAATCCCAGCTGGGTGGAGGTGCATTTCCCCCCTGTGCATGCTCGGGTTTTCTCCAGAAACTCCAGTTTCCTTCCACCATCTAAAAACATGCTTCTGGGGTTTAATCATCCTTGTGACTGAGGGTGTGGTCAAGCAACAGACTGGCGATCTGTTAAGGGTGTACCCCGCCTTTTCCCATGAGTAGCTGGGTTGGCACCAGCAGACCCTGAAAGGGATTAAGCGGGCTCTGAAGATGGATGCATTGAAATTCTCATCACCAGTTTTGCATCATTCAAGCTTTGGATCAGCTAGAGCAGCCATGTCCAGTCCTGCCTAAAAGCCAAATGCATTCTTCCAGTCCTTTCATAAAAGCATTAATATAAAACCTCCTCAGCGCTTTCTAAAATCTGTGAACGATTTCTTAATTGTAATTAGCTAAAGTCCGTTGTAAACCTGTGGTAACACTGTCACATTACTTTCTAGCTCATTTCTAAAATATCTACAGTAAACAAATTGATTTGATTTATGTATCTGATCAAAACAGGTGTTTTGTACTTCTAAATAGGAGTTACGTAATTTCCTGTTCACATAATTTACATTTACAAGTTTACGGTGAGCATTTATTAAAATAGAAAATGGAACATTTCATGTGGACAGATTTGAGATTGATGAAACATTTTAATTTGAGTTTTTCTTTATTTAATTTCCAGTCTGTAAATACAAAATTCACTTTAATTTTTTTTTGTAAAAATCTATTCTAGATTTTGCCCTCTCTGGATGGGTGGAGTGCTCCTGCCCCAAGTGGAAGAGTTTAGGGTCTTGTTCACGAGTGAGGGAAGAGCAGAGCGTGAGATCGACAGGCGTATTGGAGCGGCGTTATGCAGTCGCTGTATCGGTCGGTTGTGTTGAAGAGAAAGCTGGGCCAGAAAGCAAAGCTCTAAATTTACAGCTCCATCTGTGTTCTAGTACTCTCCTGGGGCCTCATTTATAAAACTTTGCGTAGGATTTGCGTCAGAATTGGCGTACGGATTAAACATAGGACGTGCGTACGCACAAAAATATTCGGATTTATAAAACCTTGCGCACGCACATCCTACGCATCTTTCCCTTAATAAGTCACAACCAATTCTAAATGCAGCGCAGCTTTTGCAGCTTCATGACACGCCCATAGTTGCCCATAAATAGTCCGTGAAACGCACACAAATGAATATTCATTGATTGCGAAACCATGGCAAACACAGAGAGAATATCAAAAAAACTTAACTTCACTCAATGTGAAGTAGAAGTTATCGTTGGCGAGGTGGAAAAGAGGAGAAAAGTGTTGTTTGGAGGGCACAGTGTGGACATTACTAATGCCAAAAAGGCACGTGAGCGGCAAACGGCAGACGCCGTAAATGCTGTAGCCTCACAACCTCGAACTGTGGTCAAAATAAAAAAGAAATGGTCGGACATCAAAGTCAAGGCAAAAAAACGTCTGGCGCTGCATCGCCAGAATGTCTGCCACGGGTGTGTGTGGGGGTTGGGGGGAGACTGGCGGCAATAATTGGGGAATCCCTTTTAAGTGGAGTGGTGACTGAGGCGCAGGGGGAACACCGACTCGCCAGATGCACCGGGTGACACACCCCCAAAAGCCCGCAGAGGTCCAACAGGACGGCTCGAGGAATTCGGAACCGGCTCATAAGCCACTCGTCCTCGTTTGCCAGCAAGTCTTCTTGCTGTCTAAAGATGCGTTCATTCCAAATTCTTCCATTTGCCACATTTTCTAAGAGCGCAAGATCAGCCATTGTGCGTCATTACGCATTGTGATGGGGCATTTTATTTCCCTCCATTTAATTACATCTGACAAGCTACAGATGTCGGTAATAATCCACGTGGAAATGGGAAATTGTTCAGCGCAAATGTAATTTCTTGTTGCTTTCTGAATGGTTGAGACATACGCCATACATTGTTTTATCAAAAATAAAACAAACTAAAGG
Source organism: Oryzias sinensis (assembly GCA_037389245.1). Lineage (NCBI taxonomy): Eukaryota > Metazoa > Chordata > Actinopteri > Beloniformes > Adrianichthyidae > Oryzias > Oryzias sinensis. The sequence continues at coordinate 21,300,534 of CM074493.1, forward strand.
CATATGCATGAATACCATAATTCCGTAGCTTATGAAGAAATGTTTTAATATGAAGACAACTTTCCCCAGTGGACAATTAATATGTCTGTCTGTCTGTCTGTCTGTCTAATTGCCTCTATATCCGCTCCGCCAGACGGACAAATTGACGAGAATATCAGTTTTGTACAGTATTTCGTTCTGTTAACTATATTATTTATGAGGATGAATTACACAACATGCCAATATTGCAGAACATATTTCACTTTTCTTTCTGCAAATAAGTGTTCATTTGAATTTCTGTTGTAATTTTCGTTAGATTTTTTTTGTTTGTCTCACTGCTGATCGATCAAACGGGTGTTCGTGTAGGCTGTTAATTGTAAGACTTCCTTTGTGAAGTCTTCATGTTATTTATGAGAGGCAGTATTGTCATTTTCACTTTCACGTGTTTCTTCCATCTGCCGACGGTGTCGCCGTTTCTCATTTCACCAGGTTTCTCACACAAACGAACACAAACACACCCGCACACTGAACATTGGGGCCCCACAGGGCTGTGTCCTAAGCCCCCTGCTGTACTGCCTCTACACTTGCAGTCCAGCCCACAACAACAACAACTGCATCATCAAGTTTGCCGACGACACCACGGTGGTCGGACTCATTCCCAGGGGGGAGGAGTCTGCCTACAGAGAGGAAGCCCTGAAGTCGACAAACTGGTCCTCGGAGAACAACCTCACCCTGAACACCAACAAAACCAGGGAAATCATAGTCGACTTCAGGAAACATGGCGCGGACCCAGCCCCCCCCCCCCCCCCTTATTAATGGGGAGCATGTGGAGAGGGTCCACACCTTCAAGTTCCTCGGCATCATCATCTCTGCAGACCTTTCCTGGACAGCCAACACCACCGCCATCATCAAGAAGGCTCAGCAGCGTCTGCACTTCCTGAGAGTCCTCAGGAAGAACAAAATTAATACCAACCTGCTGCTGACCTACCAGTCATCCATCCAGAGCCTGCTCACATACTGCATAACTGTTTGGTTCGGCAGCTGCACAGCCGCGGATAAGAAGAGACTGCAGAGAGTCGTAGAGACGGCTCAGAAAATCATTGGGTGCCCTCTCCCCACCCTGACGGACATCTACTCTGCACGGTGTCTCACTAGGGCCCAGAACATCATCAAAGACAGTTCACACCCCGGCTCAGACCTGTTCAACCTGATGCCTTCTGGGAGGCGCTACAGAGGCATCAGGAGCAAAACGAACAGACTAAAAAACAGCTTATTTCCAAAGGCAATAACAATCCTCAATTCCCAAATGCACAGATAAAAAAACATATTCCTGTTTACTTCTGTCCACAGTGTCAACTATCTACCTCATTGCCACCTCTTGCACTTTGACATGTCTACGCACAGTTTTCATACGCAATTTTGCACAATTATCTCGGCACTCTTCATTACAGTTTAAAGTTTATATTTGCACACTTGTATATACTGTTTGTTTGCTTGTTTGATTTTGGTATATTACGATGTTTTTTTTTTACTACTTTTCCCTTCCTTACTGTTCTTGCACTAATGGTGATGCTTAAATCTCATTGTACTATGCACAATGACAATAAAGCCATTCTATTCTATTCTATTTTGTGCGTACGCCTGGGTCAGAGCTTGCGTGAAGGACCGCACATTTTCCCGTCAAGTTTGCTTTTTATAAATCTCAATTATTGCGTAGAGAGTGGCGTACGCCTTCTTTTGTGCGTACGCAACGTTTATAAATGAGACCCCTGGTCATGAGCTCTGGGTCATGAAAGAAGGAACGAGTTCCTGAAAATAAGCAGCTAAAATGAGCGTCCTCCGTAGGGTGGCTGGGCACTCCTTTAGAGATAGGGTGAGAAGAGCAGTAACCCAGAGAGAGCTCGATGTAGAGCCGCTGCTCCTCTACACCAAGAAGGGCCAGTTGAAGTGGCTCGGGCATCTGGTTTGGATGCCTCCTGAACACCTCCCTGGGAAGGTGTTCAGGGCATGTCCCACTGGGGAAGACCCAGGACATGCTGGAGAGACCATGAGACATCGTCCACTGGTGAGAAATTCTGGGTTCCCCCAAGAGGAGCTGGAGGAAGGGGTCAGGGAGAGGAAAGTCTGTGCATCTTTACTTAGGTTGCTGCCTCTGCCACCCAGTCCCAGATGAGCAGAAAAAGATAAAAGCAATGAAATGTATACCATTGAAAACTGTATTTATTAAATATACAATTTGCATTTAATATTGTTTTAAGGGTTCAAAGAACAAAAGCTGCTTGCTCGGCTCTCACACATTTACACCTGACCAAATCTGGCCGTCTTTGCAAAAGGTTTGGATACCCCCGAGTTAGAGGTTTTTGGTACAATTTTCCAACAACCTAATATAGGAATACAATTCTGCAACAACAAATGAGTGAATAGGACCTCAGTCTTTCTGCTGCATCTTCATCTTAAACATCTTCAGTCTTCTTATGGTTTATCTGAGTTTCAACATTATATAAGTAAACAGATTTATTCAATTCAGTAATGAGAACTAATGGAAGCATATATAGACTGAAAAGTATGGGACCAAGTGCGCCTCTCTGTGATTTATCATGACTCGTCATTTACTGTCCATGAAAAAAATGAAACCCCAGATAGATAATACTGAAACCAGTTTAATGCTGTCCCTGTTATACCAATAGCATGTTCCAGTCCATAATAAAAATGTATGATCATTCTTATCAAATGCACCACTGAGGCCTTAAAGAACAAGTACAAACACAAGTCCACTATCTGCAGCTATGAGACCATTAATCTCTAGCAGAGCTCTTTTGGTGCTCTTATGTAATCCAAACCATAAAATACTTTAAAGATAATTTATTTTCAAAAGCTTGAAGAACCACTGATGAAAATTGTGTGTGGCTTTTTTTCCTGATAGAGGACATTTTCAAGAAAATTAAGCTCAAAATTTCATTTCTGGATGTTTCTTTATTCAAATTGTGGTCATTCAGGAATAGATAAAACAATTGGAAAAAAAATGTTATATTTGACAATACACTGGGTGGGCCACAGGCTACCTGTCCTAGATCCCAATACAAGTTTATTCAAACTTGTATTTAGGTTCACGTAAGCCTTGTTTCACTAAGCAGCATTTGTTAGGGTCTAGAATGGTCCAGCAATTCTAGACGCATGTCTAATTCTCAAAGTTTGACTGTGGTGGCGCATGGTTGTGTATAGTAGTGGACTACAACAGCGTAAAAGCCCTCAACAAGAATAACAACAAGATTATAGCAAGAGGAATGACAGAAACATTGTTTTTGTTTTTGTATCAGAATCTAATTCCACCGCTCATCAATGGGTTACATCGTGTGACGACATTAGCTCCGGCCTAACTATTCCATTCCAATTTTTAATGGATCTACAACCAATGGAGGCCTAGAAATTGTATGATTCAGTACGGTTTAATGGCTCCACCTTATAATGGGAAACACCCAAAATAGTCCTATTAGCTGTCTGTGTATGAACTTTGTTTGCCACATATGACCCATCCCATGGGGGAGCTGTGAGCTGCAAACAGAGCTGCACTCAGGAAATATTTGGTGGTTTGATCCTCCAATCAAACCCCCCTTAATTCTGAATGTCGAGCAAGGAGGCCTTTTGTCCTAGTATGACTTAGCCATGGATTTAGACTCACAACCTGCCACTATAGGGGCAAACACTAAACCACATTGCCACTGAGCTGGGACATGTTTTTATTGTGTTTGTTTGTACATTTCTTTTTTTTTTACTCCAAAGGATTTTTCAAAATAAAATGTCATGATGTTGATGATGAGGAGGATTCTCCAAGTTTGTAGAAGGGTTAACCCTTTAGGTGTCTATATTGTTGTTACTCAGCCAGTGTTCGTGGGTTCCAGGGACGTTAAGTTGTATGTTAGGGGTTTTAATGGCTCACAATCAAACACTTTGATAAGAATACTCACAGGATGTTTACTCTCATCCACTACAATCAGTTTATTTTGCTAATATTTGCTCCTTACCTTTGTTAGACTACATTCACAATAACTCATTATTTAAAACGTGATAAAGAAAATCAATTAAAATCTCATGATATGAGTGGAAACAAATTTTCAAGTGAAGTAAGGGTTTCAAACTACTGACTTTTATTTATTTGAACACAGAAACTGAACCCATTCAGGTGCACAAATACAAGCTGGAATACATAGAGTAAAACCTATTAGTCAAGACAACACATCAGCCCCATTGAACACATGGCTTTTTAGCCACTAGGCCTATACAACACATGGTCTCACAGCGGACGGCCTGGGTGCTGATGGCTTCTGGCTTGGAACTGGCTGATGCTCAATCTGAATGGTAAATTGTAAATGGTAATATACTATATAGTGCCTTTCTTCCCATAAGGACAAAGCTCTTTACAGTCACAGACCCATTCACCCATTCACACACACGTTCACACACTGGTGGTGGCTCCACTGCCAAACACAGGCACCCGCTTACCACCAGAGGCAGGAAACGAAGTGTCTTGCCCAAAGACACTTTGACTCATGGGCGGTAAGGCGGGAATCAAACCTGCATGAGATACGATCATGGGTCTACCGTTCCTATCGCTGCACCACGTGCTGCCATTGGTCTAATCATCTTCAGAGTCACTGGTCAGACTCTGGAATTTTCAGAAATGTGATCCTCTACTCCTGAAACCTCTTCTGAACTGCCTCCCCCTCTACATATATCATCAGCAAACATCTCTTTCTAAAATCAATTCCAGGCCCTCTACAGAAAGTTTTTGGCCATTTTGGATCACAGATAAGAAACCACACTGGCAAAGCTATATTTATAGTGTCCCGCCCAATTTGTAGCCTATAGCATTGAGATATTAAAGATTCCAAGAAGAAAGTCAAAATGGTCAAATGTGAGGAGAACGAGGAGCAAAACAGAGTTACGTTGAATTATTCTAACAATGTTGGCAACCCAGGTGCGGGAATCAAGAGGTGCAGAAACAAAGAACTCACATATAGTGAATTTTCTGCCAATTTCTTCTTTCTCACTGTCTCACACACACACACACACCTACACACACAGCAGGCTCCAGACAGGTGGACGGTGAGCAGAGGTAGGCATGGTTAAACATCACTTCCACACTCCTAGTAGCCCTGGGTCCAGGACCAACATCTTATATGGGCAGAAACTGCTAGGTATACGGTAAGTCATTAAAAATGTATTCTTGATATATAGTTCTTCACAGAAAATGAGCCAAGGCCAGTGAGTCTGAGTCGAAAAATTAACTAATTGTATCATTTTTCTTTTGATAAAATTTAAAAACGTCCTACAGACCAACACCACATATGGTTAAGATGTAGGAGTGAAAAACGCATGGAACAAACATCTCCTTTTATCTTTTTATGGAGGGTGGTTTATTTGTGTAAATTTTATTTTTGGACAAAAAATAAAGATCTTAGATGTTATTATTTCTCAATGAAGCTCTGCATTTTAATGATGAGAAAAATATAATTATCAACCCAGGAAAGAATAATGATTAAAAACAATTAATGGATTAATATCTTGGAGCCACTGAGACCAGGATAGAGATAACATCAGTTTATTTCTTTTTTTATTCATCATTCTCTAATCATAGAGCGCGCCTGTGCACACTTTTTTTTTTACTTTTTTCATTTTAATGAAGATGTTTAAAGCAGGCTGAAAAGTGTCCCAAATGAATGCTGTTTTATCCAAACTATTTCTCAACTAGGCTTGCGAATAATTTTACTTAAATATAAATGTTAAAAACAAGAACTTTGCCATTCAAATTAGGAAAACATGTTTGAATAAAAGCGAATAGACATTTTTAAGATTTCTTTTTTCTCTTCAACCTACCCTCCAATCGTCCTTCTTTTCACAATTCCCTTAGAACCGCCAGAGTCCACAAAATTAAAGGTTTATTTATAAATTAGCTGACAATTCCAAAGTCCTTGGTGGTGCATTTTCTATTTCTTCTCCTGGTTCTAGGTCTCGTCTCCCATCTATCTTCATCTTCTATTACGATGGAAAAACGTCTTTGTCCAAACAACTTAAAAAATAAAACTGTTTTCCATTTTTCCAAATGAAAAATTCTGCCAATAGGACTCAAAGAATGGGTCTGGTTAAGATTTCTTAAAATAAGTTGTGATGTCCTGTTCGCTTCAGGCTAAAATATAGGCATAAAATTAGCTACAAAAATTACTATTAAGGTATCCTGCCATGATAATTCAAACAGTGTCTTAAAATAAGTGTGAACAGTGATAACGCGGTTTACTTTTCACGGTTTCGCTACTTCAATGGATTTGCATTGTGCATTGTGTTCTGCATTCTGATTACAAAAAGTCCCTCCGTCTCTTCTCAACCTGTGCGTCAATAACGTTGCAGTTTAAAGTGTACAGGTACGTAAATCAGCTTGTCAAATTGACATTACGTACATGGAAATTCTCTCGCAATTTCTAGTTTCTCTAAAACCCAAAGAAAAAAGAGCGACAACAACTGTCAATCACTATGTTCTTCCTAACAAACACAGTTGCAATCACGTGGCTTCAAAAGAAGAAAACACTGCAGAGCAAGGTCAGGATGCAGCAGCTCAGTCTGAAGAGCAGTGATATACACCTGAGTCACAATGTGTTCCACTGTACTTTGTATTTTTTTCATAATCATTTTAAATTTTCTCCCGTTAAATCCAATTACTCGGGTCATGTATGGGCTAATCTCCACAATTGGTGTCTTCTGTTCACATTGACCAGATTGTACTATTATTTGACATTACAGTACAGAATTATTTGTTGAAAAATAAACGTTTTGAAGTATTCTCCTTTATTTGTGAAACAAATGCTGAGCCTGTAAATGGCTTTGTTCTTTTTTCAATGTATAATAGAGTATTTAATTGTATATTAATTGTAAGAAAAAATAAACGTTTCTACTTCACAGATTTTGCCTATCACGGGTTCTTTTTGGAACATAACCCCCGAGAAAAAAAAGGGTTTACTGTATTGTTTAAAAAATCGGTTGACGTCCAGATAATAAATACTGATCGTTTATTGTTAAGTGTATTAAAAAGTGATAAACAGTGATAATGCATTCCTAAAGACGCTCTGGTCACATTGACTAACAAATTTATATCACTGTGCTGCTTTTTAAAGCGAACTTAGCTTCATCATCTGGACAAAACAAACCGGTAAGAGGTGAAACTTCTCTCTGATCAAATGTTTTATTTAACATATCGAGGTTGGTGCCGGCACAGCCGTGACATCAAGCCACAGCACTTAACAAACAGTCCGCTTTTTGTAAAAAAAAAAAAAAGATTAAAATACTTAAAACTGATTAAGTATTTATTATTTTGCAACTGACCATGGTATAAGCGGGAAAATGGCCTTAACTAATGCACGCCATGGAAACCATCCGACTCGAAGCTTGTGATAATGCACACTTCGTTGACCATTGATGACTGGCCCAGAATGCAACAGTGTTCAGCTTGGACAATCTGTGTTTGCAGTTAGAAGCAAGAAACATTTGGAGCAGCATCAAAGGAGATGCATGATCACAAAATAAACTGTTTTCTGTCGCTAAATGAGAAAGCATGAGAAATAAATGAGAAATAATATATATATATATATATATATATATATATATATATATATATATATATATATATATATATATATATATATATGGGGGGGGGGGGATTTTGACTCGTCGCTTCCTTGTTGGACTCTTAACTCTTGAGGTTACAAGAAAGCAGATCATGAGTAAAAATGAAGTTAGGACAACACCCAACATTGTCAGGCCACCCAAACTCAACAAGTTTTAACCAACTTATTTTATAAACTTTCAACCTTGTAGGGCTTTAATTTTAGAGGAAAAGCAGCCTTAAAGCTCATGTCACACAGCCACGACGTACATTTTGCGTTTTTTTCCATGTATGACAATTTTCGATGGCTAACTTTTCCATTACATATTAGCGCACATATCACGTTAAAATTACACAATTGATGCATGAATCACTAATGAATTGCGTATGAACACCGCAATAATCACGCACGGTTCATGTTTTACGTTATTTGATGTGTTCTTTGCATAGTTTATTTGTACTTTTTCCATGGCTTAACCATAGTTCATTCGTGATACATCTGTGAAAATTACATGTACAGACCACAACTTTTTTACTTTTTCCAAACATATTCACGTACGAACAATCTTTCAATATACTTAAAGTAAATATACATAGTTTGTGTTACGGCCTTTAGACAGTCAGTCCATCCATTCATCTTCTTCTGCTCATCTGGGATCGACAGCAGTCTAAGCAAAGTTGCCTAGACTTCCTTCTCCCCAACCACTTCCATCAGCTCCTCTGAGAGATCCCCGAAACAGAGATGTAGTTGCCTTTAAGACAAACTCAGTATTTTACCTTAATATAATAAAACAAAGCTTTCTTAAGTGTTTTCTTGATGCCACAAGGCAACACCAAATCAAAGGACAAGCAATGCCCAACCTTGAAAATGTCTTTAATAAGACCATGGTATGATCCACAGTGTCTGCCAGAGTAGATAAATGCATGCTCTGTGTTAAAATTATCACTTAGAAAAAAAAAAAAAAACTTTTTTTTTTTTTTTACTTTCTTCAGATTCAAACACCGCTTGCCTGCATCTCAGTGTGATTTGCGGTAAGAAGTGGAAAACTTCATACTGTGTCTAACAATTTCCTCTTCTATTTCTAATCTGTCTTCTTATTTGGACATGTTTTTTTTAAACACTGCTATCTAGTTAAAGATATTTCTGGTTTTGGCATCCCGCTATGATTTTAATTGAGAGCCCATATTTTTTGCTTTAGGAGCAGGTGGTTGTGTTGACATAGCTTGGATGAATCTTGGATGATATCCCACTCAACTTTAAAAGTCCAGTATTGATTTTAGATTCCTACTTTAGAGTTAAACAGAGTGGTATTCTTAAGCAACATGATTTTTAGCTGCTTCTGTCTTCAGGGTGATTGGAGTTGGATCAGCTTCTATAAAGATGCAGGCTTGCTTTTAGCCGAATAGACTTCTGAGACATCTGATGGATGGTGGATTCAAGTAGCATAAGCAGATAATTATTATATGATCAGAAAAGATCTCTTTTGTGACAGTTTATTTTTCTTTAGTCATTGTTTAAACATTTGTTTTGTGATGGCTTATAATCTCATTTAAAAGTTTTTTTTTTCAAATAGTACATTTAGATGTAAATTATGAAACTGGAAATCTGATGCAGAAGAAGTTTTATGATACTTTTCACTGTCTACTTCAATTTTCTATTTATTTTTTTAATAGAGAACGGGGCAGGATGGTTTGCAATGTGTGCTAGTTGTGGCTCTTGAGGGACCAGGGTTGGCCAGCCCTGGTCTAGGCTCTGTTTTTTTTTTTTCACTGTGGTCCGAAGTCATCCAATGCATGCTTGACATTTTCGGCCCAGAGCCTAAACGCCAAAGACTATGTGGACTTATTTCATGCTCATTTTTTGTTTCACTAATACGTTTTTCAATCGTATTACCAAGATCTCTCCATATTGAAATTGGGCCTCTTGGCCTTCTTCCTAGTAGCTTCAACTTTAGAATCCTTTCACTAACATAATCATTGTTCCATCTCCGAATTGCACTTTAGTACATTCATCTCCAGAACATTTAACACAAGATGTCCCTCTGAAGTATTTCTTCCTGATAGATTCTTATAAAAAAATAAAAAATTACCACAACATTCATAGCTCTGCCACCTCCAGCTCTCAAAACAAGCAAGCTAATGCATGACACAAGCCGTGGAAATGAACAGGTTTCAGACTCTAGCGATGCAATTACTTCATTCGGTGCGAAATCCCCAAAAGAGGTTATTATCTTCTCCCCTGCCTGGTACTTTTGTTTTAGTTTGGTTTGTGAACATTTGCTTCATGAAACCAACAGTGAAATTGAAACATTGAACACCTTTTTATCACAAGTATTCAGACCAGACCAAAAGTTAATTTGTCGATTCATGAGCTTTCTTAATAGATGTGTGGCAAGATGTGTTGAGAATTATGTCAAGAGTTTAGGGAGCTCCTGGATGTCTTTCAATGATTAAATTGTTTGTGTTTTTTGGCTTTTGTGTTGCGCTGCTTTAATTTAAGTGTTTTGTTTGAGTGAGACTTAAGCGTAGAAAGCAATCAAGGAACACTTTATCCAGATTGATAGTGACCGTGACGAGGATCACTGGATCTCCAAAAGTGAATATAAAAAGAATATTGTTGCTTTTATACAAAAGAATATAAGCAGCAATGACAGCAGGTTGAAAACCCTTCATGGTTTGAAGGGAGGCAGAACCAATCTGAGGTGTATTTTGCTTTGTGGGATGGGACAAGAAGGAGAAGCAGATTACAGATTGCGTGATAGAGGTGCACTGTGTTGATTAGGCTAATCCAACATGAACACTAATGGGGGGATAATCAGACATGCAGATCTCACTGAAAGCCAGCACAGAGCAAGAGGATTACTCCCCAGAAAGGATCAGCTCAGCACCCAGGGCAGGACTGGGGCTGATGTCGGACAAACTAAACCTAGAAATCTCTTACCTGACAGAGATAGATCGAGTAATAAAGGCAGTATATATAACACCAGGAGTGTGATGAAAAAAAAAGAGGACAGGAAGCACATTTACAGAAAGTGGAGTCAAAAGTGGTTAGAAGTTACAGACATTAATATTACTTTGACAAATACCAGAAAAGAGAGGGTTTCAAACATGGCTTTATTCTGAGTTTTATCTGTAAAAGTACTTTAAATTAAACCCGAGAAAGAAGAGAAAGAGAAGCAACTTCTACAGAAGATTTAGCTTGATGCAGTATTGAAGGAATTCTAGGGAAAAAAAAAAAGCAGGGGGAGGCTGACTTGATTAGCTTGGTTCAAATAAAGGCCAAGCGATGGACAATGGATAGGGATTAGAGGTCCTTTGACTAAACCCTCTGAAACTTTCTTTGCCTCTTTATGTGGCGTCTCCTTCATCTGGCCTCAAGACGATTAGACTGAATGGCAGCGTCCAATGTTGATTAGGGTCAGCCCACATTCTTGTTGCTGCAGAAGCGCCAGGCAAAGCATGATTCTATTACCAACTATTATTGGGAAAAATTGGTTGCTTACTAAGTTTTAAAGGCAAACTTATTTTGCATACTAGACAATATACATTTGTAAAATATTGCTTTCATAGTTTGTGTCAACAATGATCTTAGAAATATCTGACTTGGACTGTAAATAATAGTTTTAACAATTTAAATGTTTGGGGAGAAAGAGGTCGAGTTTTCCTCAATAAATCCCTAAAATGCTAACAGCTTTGTTGAAAGAAGGTAATGCTACACTCACACCTGGCTCTTATACTTACATGTAAGTGACTACTTCCAATGAAAAGCCTGTAAGCAAATGTGCATTCCAGGCTTCAGAGTTCTAACGTACGCTTTTACCAGTCGCAACACAAGTTTTTAAGTCCGTTTGCGGACTCTGCGTACAAAACCCGTAGCAACTGGACGTGCACCAAAAGTTCAATCAGTTGATTTTTGGCCAACTGTGATTCGGTAGTGATGTTTGGGTCTTTTTTAAAAACACAGAAATTCCAACCGTCTGGAAACTGATCACGGAGGAGAAATCAATAACTGCGACTTATGCCCGACTGAAATTATATGATTCCGAGTCTTTGATATGTCAAAATAGAGCGGTGAAAAAAAAGCCTGGGGCAAAATTCATGAGATGTACACCACTTTTACATTACGCACAAGCTGTTTCCAACTGTGAGTACATGCACTAGTATTGGGTAACAACAGTCCAATGTTAATGCCAAATACTTAAAGCATGCTCAAAAATCCACATTTAGCACATTCTTGAATGTCCCACACATGCCCAGTGTGCACCTGGCATAACACCTATTCAAAAACACACAAGTTTCTTTGTCTGTTGTTACAACAAACCATAGTCTATATGCTAAAAGTGCAGATACTTTACTGTTGAGATGAAGAACCCGAAACAATGTATTTTTCCTTTTCTACAACTAAACAAAACCCCTAAAAAATTAATATTTTCATGCTTTCTGACCTTGAAAATGTCAAAATCTTTCATTTTTCTCGTACAGGTTTATGGCCAGTGGTTGCTTAACTCTCAGGTGTCTTAAGCTGCAGCCCACATTTTTAAAGTTTTACTGAACCCTTTAACTGAGCTCACTTCAAACTAAATACAGTCAGCAGAAATGTAATGACCTCCAGGCTGCTTCACTGGTTTTAGAGGGAGGCTGGAGTCAGGCATGTAGGCTGTAATTTTCTTTAAATGAATTGACTGAGTCAAAGATCCACTTTGGAGAAAAGACTCGGAATGTTTCACTTTGGTTCAGACCAGAAATTGAGATGAAAGACATGCAGATCCACGTATTTGAGAACATTGGATCAAAGCTGGAGAGAATTGGATGATTAAGAGACAAAGCAGATCTGCCGCGCAGGATTGATGTTTTTAGTTGATCTTCATTGAAACCTGGTACTTTTCCTCAATGCTACCTATCTGACATGGGTGTGCAACAAGGGCTCAATATGGCTTCACTGTGCAAGCTGGCCTGAAGCTTCTTTCCATGTTTGTTTTTGTGCATGAAAAAGTAAAAAAATTAAAGAAAATCTAGTAATTTGGCTTTGCTGGGAGGGAAAAAATATTTATTTAAAGGGGAAGAAGCAGTAAACTGGCACAAATATAAAGAAGTGATTAAAATGAATAACAACCATTAGGGAAGCTTTGGTCCATGTCAGTACAGTAAGTTCTTTCCTTGGTATATTTAAAAGGAATAGGGACCATGGGGGCTTTATGGATCAAAACAAGACGTTCAACGTGTGTCAGAAAAATCAATGATTTTTTCATTTGCTCATAAATGAAAATGGTTTTTGGACTGATTTTACACTAAAAGACAGATCCAAGCAAGATGAAGAAATGAATTATTGTTTTTGTGCTATTTGTAATAAATATCTGTCAAAGCCTGCTATGCTCTGATCGGAACTCCTTACGTGATCATGAATCAGCTGATCTGCAGAGAAAAGCAGCTTTGAGCTAGTAAGCAATGCCTTTGACCAACTTTTGACCAATACACATATAAAGTATGGTATACCAGTGCTAAGCCGTTTTTCTTCGAGACAGAATACACCGATTTATGCTGATTGTGTTACGGTTACAGCTGTCAAAGGAATTTAAACACTGGAGCTAAATTCATTATTTTTGCCCCATTTTAATCTCATCTTGCAACAGTGGACTATTTATTCACATAAAGTTTTGATACAATTTTGATCAAATCCTGTATATCAGCTTCAAATTCTAAATTTTGCGTGCCTTTTAACACAGTTCACACTGCAGCACTCCTGAGTCCTTCAAGACCAAAATTGTAAAGCTATCTGTTATTTCAGAGCAAACTATCTGTCAGCTGATGTGTTCAGGGTCCACCGCTTTCCTCAGTGAAGCACAGCTGGGACATAATTCAGCCCTTAGTGACCCTGAGCCTGATGAAGCAGAAAAAAATGGATGAACGAAAAGATCTGAAAAACTTTGGCTACTGGCTGGAAAGTGAAAGATATAAATGGTTTTCCTCAGTTGATTTCATTTTTAGTGAGTGAGCCAAAAAAGGCTTCTCTTGGATTGTTATATAGTTTTCCTTTTTGTTTCTAATTTCTGTCTTTCTTTCATGCTTTTAGTTTCTTTCATCTCCAAATAAATAAAAAAAAGGATACATAGGAATTCTTTTTAATGCATTTTTTTCTTTCTTGTCTGGAAAAGCTAAACTTCATGCTCTTCTTCATCTCTCCCTCATTCGTCCATCTGCCACTCTCAAGTTTCACCATTGAAAAGTTTGTTCCTTCATTTTTTGGAACACAATTTCAGCTCTCGATGCCAAATCCACTTGATTTATGTCCTCCACGCCTCTCCACTTGGGAGAAAACAGAAGTAGGAGAAAAAAAAAAGTAGAGAGGGCAGAAGGAAGAGAAGAAGCATGGTGTCTGCACTTGCAGGAAACAAGTACATACTGCGAGAAACTCGTTGTGAATAATCCCGGTTCTGTGAATCACGTTTACCTCTGGGATCTTGTACATAGGACTGATTTACATGCACACATGTCTGCACAGACATCCGCACTCACACACATGGCTGTCCTTGCATGATATGTTTTCAGGACTCAGAAGAATTAAACTTGCAAAATAAGCTTCTGCTACTGTAAAGATAGGTGAAGGGGGATGATGGGGTGAAGGAGGAGGCGCTTATGCGGGAGAAGGAGCTGGGATGATGGATAAGAGGTGACTGAAAAAAATAAGGATAATCTTCAATACGGACAATACACGATAATTATAAGATCTGTCAAGTAAAGAAAATAAATATATTGTTTACCCAAACTAGAGATGGGAAATTTCCCCCCAAAAAAGTAGACAGGGGTTTGCAACATCAGGCTCCATGGCTCTTTTATCCTCCATTGTGTTTCTTTGGCTTTAATTTTTTTTTTTTTCAAACGGTTTGAATAAAAAAGATATATAAAAGATTTTTAACATGCTAGATAACATGTTTTATAACTGAACAAAATGATGGTGAAATGAATGTCCATCCATCCATCCATCCATCCATCCATAGATCCATCCATCCATCCATCCATACTGATAGAAAATGCCATGTTTAGCTTTGCTTTTTTATTTTTATTTTATTTCTTTTGCAATTTTATTTCAAGTAAATCTGCAGCAGCAGAATGATTTTATGACACAAGGTGGATTTTATTTTGAAAGGAACTTGGTTGTGCTGCTGGTAAAAGTAAAAGAAGTTCAAATATAACCTTGTTAGAAATCTATCATTGTGAATTATTAAAAAGCTATGTTATAAATGAATGCATTGATGGCCACAAAAACAAAACTAAAGTGGATTATTTGAAAAAACTTAGTAGGATTCTGTGGCTCTAGCCGAGTTTTGGTTTGTAAGAAACTGACCAGAATGGCTTTTTTAGGGTCAAAGACTGCAGACCCCTGATCTACAAGCTTTCTTTCTACATGGACTGAGATTAACCTTGAGGTCAAAGTGTTAAAAGGTTTAAGCATCATCTGGTTCCTTAGAACAAATAAATGGGGTTGGAAGACCATAGAGTTGCATGCTTGAACTTTCGTTCTACAAATATTCTCAAAAAATGTAGATATTGGACCCCTGTCATTGATTGTATCCCCTGTGCTATCCTAGGCACTTTAACATTGGGAGTGGGGTCATCTACACCCCACAAGACGGTGCGCTAAACCTTTTTTCTTCAATGATTTGTGATCTTCACTGGTGTCCATGGATTACATGAAGTTCTCTTCACCTTTATCCACCTTTGTCATGGTAGGGAGAACACGTCAGTGTAACGGTTAGCACAAGGGTTAAGTCAATTCAGTCTCCATTTTTTCATGATATGGATGCCTCCATGTTAATGCCAGACGACGTCAGTAAATAGTTAATGGTACGAGTCATTGGTTTTATGGCAACCACTCTCGCCAATCAAGAGTGAGCTAGTTGGAAGGCCACACTACTTACATTTGATCACAGGCTGAATATGTGATATGTAAATATGTCAAACTTTTCAAACGTAAACAACCTGGGAGCCAGTAGGCATCAGATACTTTTGTTTAGACATCTGTTTGGTGAGTTCATAACTTGCAATAAATAAAAACTGATGACAAAAAAATAAGAGGTAGCAGAGCAAGAATGAATTTTTTTGTTTTTTTCTGGAGCGCACAGGTACTTCCCATTTGGAATGTGAGGGGGAGAATACACTCAGTCCAGTTCTCGATCAAAAATGATTATTAATAATATAATCAACAAATTACCAAAGATTTGTGTACTCTTACTTTTTTGAGTTATTATTACATAAACATACCATTTTTGACTGTATATATTAGAAGTTGTCAACTATGAATTTGAATAAAGTGACTTTGTGCATTATTCCAAGCTTTGATTAGTATAACCTTGTTCTACACATCTTGCACTGTCACCTCCCAAGAGTCTGTGCACTTTTACAGTGTAGTTTTTGAATTGTTAGTACATAAACATTGCATTTTAGACTGAAAATACTGTATAAGTTGTACACTTTAAAGTTGAATAAAGTGACTTTGGTGGATAAATCCAGCCCTTGACTAGTATATACCTTTTCTATATATCTATATCTATCTATTGATCGATAGAGCCAAATCTAGATGTATAGATAAGATAAGATAAAGATACTTTATTGATCCCAGCTTGGGAAATTGGGTTGTTGCAGCGTCTGCGTTAGGCTCAAGATACAACATACAAACAATAGACGACAACAGAGAACCAGAACAATCAATCAGAAAGAAACATCAGTTAAAAAGAACAGTTGTATTGCATGACATATCAGGAGAGAAAAACAGATAGACCTTAAATGAGTTTATCTATTGCACATGGATGACAGGTTATAGAGTCCAACGGAGTGAGGTATGAAAGATCTCGTGTAGCGGTTGGTGTGACAGCGAAGCTGCCTTCACCTGTTGGAGAAGGAGCTCCTCTGACCATCCAGTACAGGATGGAGAGGATGCTCAGGATTATCCATGATGGATACAAGCTTATTTATAGTCCTCCTCTCCATCACAGATTCAAACGTGTCCATTTTACAACCGATTACGGAGCCAGCTCTTCAGATCAGTTTGTTCAGAGCTTGGCTAAAAAGTGTGAGCACCCCTGGTATAAGGAATAAAACAATGTTTAAATCCAAACAGCTCTAGTACAATGAATATATATTTTTTAAATATTTCTAAATCATATATAAAATTACTCTCAAGTGATGGGTTTTTTAACCATTTTGTGCAACTAAATGTGTTGACGAAGTCGGGAATGAGTTCACATTACTACTGATAGTGTGGGCTCTTCCACAAAGTGCTGTTTTTCTTTTACCATGGTGATGGTTCTATTCAACTCACTTTGCAGCTGGAATACTGTGAGCCACCTCAGCTCTTAGATATAGATCAGTTATGCTCAGTTAGTCACTAAATTACCTGTAAAATAGACAATTACACTTACCTCGAGCATGTCAAGCACCAGCGGGGGTTTTAGCAATTGTTGAGAAACTAAAGCCTCATCTCTAACATAAAATATCAACATTTTTTTCAACTGAAAAGGGAAGAGGTGACTCTGAATGCAGAAATCAGGATCTGTGGAAAATGGATAGTTAGTCTGTGGAGAGATCTGGCTGTCTGTCATGTCTAATGACTTAATTTGCAACATGCTCAATGCCTCGCTAGCTTTCTTAGATTTCTGCTCTCCAGTACTTCCTGTCACTTTCCTGCCATTTTTTTTAAGCATAAAAACATTTGGCAATCCATCGGAGCCAGATCTGTTGTTTTTTCATGGATGTGCAAATTTGATGGACGGTCTAGTCAGACTTTCTTAACTTTTCATTTTAACAAGAAATTCTGTCAGTTTCTGTGCAGGCGTAGAGGGGCAGATGGTCACACGGACATGGACCTTTCCATCTTCCATAAACATCACTGTGACACCATGTCAGTCAATAGTGTTTTTTCTGGAAAAGTGTCAGATGCAGCCAGAGAAAGTGTTGGCAAAATATGGTACTACTTTTTTTTTGTTTTCCTGTTGTGCAAGTAGGACAAGCAACATTCACCACTGAGTATGCATCATTTTCTTATAAGTTCACAAACAGCAGTAGCATATTTTCTGCGCTACAAGGTGTGCTGGAAAGCCTTAAATCTTAAAAAAAAAAAAACACTGTGCTTTATATTCCAAAACACCTTATATAAATGAATTCTCGGTGTGTTGAAACAGTTGTGAGGGGGACACGGCATTCTATCAAAATGTCAGCAAATTTAAAGGCAAACCCAGCCATGTTTGCAACTCATAAAAACAGACTAACACAGCTAAGGTTTAGCAGTGTTTGAATTTTTTTTTTCGCTTTTTTTTTTTTTTTTACATTTTCCGATGAAGATTGAGAGTTAGGATAGTCACAGTAACATTTGAGTTAGCTTTATCAGTTTGCGATAAGGATGCGTCCATGTTGGTGCCAGATAACGGCACTAAGTAATTAGTCTCAGTCAGTTGCTTCACTGTTTCTATGGCAACCACTTTGTTTTGTTGTTTTTTTTTTTGGTATTTTTGCATTACTAAAAACTAACAAGGTCGGGAGTTGGCATCATTGAATTATTGTTTGTTATAGCGGTCTTTGTGTTTTTTTATTCATTTATTTATTTTTATGTGTGTAGGGTAGAGTGTGCACAATCACACACCTGCGCACTCTCACATTCACACCTAGGGACAATTTAGATTAACCAATTAACCTATGAAGCATGTTTTTGGACTGTGGGAGGAAGCCGGAGTCCCCGGAAAAAACCCATGCTTGCACGGGGAGAACATGCAAACTCCACACAGAAAGGTCCCCCATTGATGTTCTGTTTCAGGTCCCCCAGCCATGACTTTGAACCAGGGGCCTTCTTACTATAAGGCAAGAGTGCTAACCACTGCCCCACCGTGCAGCCGAGTTACAAGTGAGCTAATGTAAATAATCTAACTACGTTAGCCTCTAACGTAGCTAAAGTGTTGCGTGATAGGAGTTGATGTGAATGCAGTTAATATTCTAACTGACTTATTTCCAAGTATTTTTATCTTTTCAACCATTGCACCTTATAATCTGGTGCGCACTACTATGCAGAAAATGTGGTGTATTTCAAAGGTGGGGGAATGATTATCCAAACTGATAACAATGCAACATTCTTACTTTTTTCATGTATTTTAGAAGCAAATCAATTTTACATTAAAGTTTCCTAAGTACCTCCAGCATAATTTTTGTTGATGAAAAAAAGATGTCTTTTACTATTTTTTTTTGTGAACATAAAATTATAATTTTAAAATGCTGCTTATCTTACAGACATCTACCATTGGATGCTGGAGAAAACCTCTCAAATTCAAGCTTTCAAAGACAGAAGTCTTGGTCATTCCTGCCAGGATTTCTACACAACATAACTTCATGACTAACTTGATGTCTTTTATAATCACCTCCCCAAAGTTTGCAAGAAATGTGGGGGTCCTGATTGACAGTTAATTCAGAATGATGAAAACCTACCTTCCTGTTTACACCAGGGGTGTCTAATTCCAGGCCCCAACGGCCAGTGTCTTACATCTATTCCAACTAACCTGTCATTGAAGCTTCTTATTGGCTAAACACACCTGCAGGCAATCAGCAGCAGATAAGGCAGGGTTTCTGGAAAACCGGCAGGAGGCCTGCTCTCGAGGCCTGGATTTAGACACCCGTGGTTTACATAATTCAGTGCATCCTTTTTCATCGTTGGGTTTGATTTCAATGACAAGCTTCTAAACGGAGTACTAACCTGCAGAATGGAACCTCTGCAGATAATCCAAAATGCTATGTCACATCCCATCATTAAACAGGTGAAATGGACAAATCCTACTACTGTTCAGATTTCTGCTTTGGGTTTCTGCAGTTGGTGCATCAGTTTCAGCTGCACAGTACCTTTCCACCTGACTTTTTTCATTCATTCACTCCTGTTTCTACACTATGAATGAAAAAAAAAACAAAAAAAAAACACAAAAGCTAAACTCTTCAGCTTGTGTTTAAAATATTATATGTCATGATACGAACGAGAGTTCAGGAATGACCCAGACGCTGGAACCCGGAAAGAGACCTGACACAACGGTAAGTATGAAGTGGTTTTAATCAGAATGTGAGCTAGACAGAGCTTCCTTCCAGGGGGAGAGAGCGAGAGCAGGCAGATGGAATCTGGAGCGGGAGTTTCCTCGAGAGTGGGACGGCGGCGGGAGCGTAGCTTGAGTCCAGACGAGACGAGGCGAAGGATGGAGGTTGCTTGAGATGGCGTGAAGCGTGAAGCAAGGCGTGGCGAGGCGTTTGGCTGGAGGTTTCAGGAATGGCGTGACTGCAACGTGGGAGAACTGCGACCAGGTAAGGATCCTGAAGGTGAATGTCCTGAAGCAGAGTGAAGACAAAATCATGAGCTTGGTTCTTTGAGACTAAGACAATAAACATGAGCTGACCAGACTATGCACCATAGGAGGAACAACGAACTGGCACCGGCTGATGATCCTGGAGGAGGTTATGAAGGGTGGAGATGATGAGGTAAGTAGATCCAGCTGGTCGCGTCAGCCACAGGAAGGAGGGGGGAGGAGGGAGTAACTGACAGGCCATGACATTATAACTAAATTCCAAATTGTGCTTATAAAGCTCATTCTTAGTAGGGAACCTTTTTATGAGCAGATTCATTCAGTTCAGTATGACCAACATCTTTCTTTTTCTAGTTCTGAAATACTTATAATTTATCGTTCAATTTTAACACTGGAAGAATATGATCCTTTTCAAAGAGGAAAGAATGTTCCTAGACCCATGAGAACTGATGAAAAGTAGAAAAAAAACCTTATGTGGAAACCCAATTTCGAATGTGGAAAAACATGTCTGTTGATAAAAGAGAGCCTCAACCTAACAAAGGGCTTAGACAGTTTGGTAACTTTTTGTATTAAACTGTTCCACTAATGGCATTAAGGTTCATTATGTAGCCAGGAAGTGAAGAAATAAGGAGCTCTTGAAAAAGTAAGAGACTTTTGCGCATTTTTCCCCCTTTCTTTGATCCCACTCAATTAAGTTGGAAGTTAATGACTTGAAGCTTTATTGGAATAAAGATGGAAAGGAGTGTTTTTCTTGTGAAAAAACCGGACATGCTGTTAACAGAGCTACACTAAAGTTCTGGAATGGACTGTTTAAAGCTCCATGATGAAAACTGTGTATTTGGCGTTTTTAACATGTTCCTGTGGCATTTTAAATGCTTAATAACATATAATTTTAAAAAATAAAAGTAAAACTGCCTTTCTGAGTACTCCTTTTTTTTAAATAGCAGCGAATCAGGAGCAGAACAAAAATGCTGGTATTTATGATCTGGGTGGGCCACAAGCTCCCTAACCGAAGCCCTCAGCAACAGGGAGGGAAAGGGGGGCGGAGTTGCTTTGTTCCGCCCACAACTCTGTGGCAAATTTCTTTTTTATTTATTTATTTATTTATTTATTTTTTAACTTGTCCTGTCCAACAGCTGGGCAGATAGATGAGAGCTGAAGGCCACTTGTGTTGGACATGTTTTACTTTATCAACAGGGGTTATGGATCTTCTGACAAACCAGAGGTATGTATGAATAAACCCCTTTTGTTATCAAGGCTAAACTTTGTTCATTTTAATCATATTGGAAAATCTCTTGTTTTGGACCGGACGGCGAAGGAAAGGAGGGGAGAAGAAAGAGGGATGTTAGAGAGGGGGGGGATACGAGGGTGATCATGGGGGGGGGGGGGGTAAAACCATGAAACCATGAAGCGGCTTAGAGCACAAGCTGATGTTTATCATTACGGTAAGGTTCAGATGTAATACAAATCTCCAAGGAGCTGGGCCTGTCCACACACACTCAAATGTTATAAACACACCTGTTAGCTGCAAAAATGTCCACAAGTCTACATGTACGCAATACAGATAGTGCTCTGTGGCCAATTTCTAATGAACTACTGCCGCTAGGCAGCAACTATTTCCTAGAATTTATTATTTTTTTGTCTCAAAACTGCATAAACACAATTAAAAGACCACTTTTAAAACAGATCAAAAGATGATCAGGGTGAGACTTTCAACCAGTTATCTGCCATTTTATATGCAAGATCTTTGGAGCCTCAGTCAGAGTAGTAAGAAGGATCTATATTTGCCAGCCATTGCGTTGTCTCATCAAGAATAAGTGTGTATTGAGCGGCATTCAGCTTCCTCTCAATTCCCACATTTAAAGGGGATTATGAAGACATGTTGTTTACTGAAGCATTTTCTATTCTGCCTCAGAGAAAGTTCTTAACACTGAATCAATCCTTTGTGGATCAGTGGCTTCAGAAACAGACCTCTGCTTGGTTAACTGGTGCTAATGTTTAGGTTTTGCTCAATGTAACATTTATTTGATCCTCTACTTTGTAAATTCTTCCAAATTCCCTAAAGGTTGTCAATTATTTTTCTTATAATTCTTTCAAAAGATCCAATGTAGTCCCAAGAGGAGTCAGGTCCCCCTGTGTAGGTAAAACTAATTATTTTCTCTACTGGTTTATTTTAATGTCTTTATTACATAAGTGATGTTTACATCTATATTTATTTATTTCAAAGAAAGATATGAAGATTATGAAGAAGTGCCATCTTAAATGTTTGGAAGTTTAATTTCTTTGCAAATAAATCTCTTAGAGCAGTATACATGTACACTAAACATTCTCTTAATCTCTGTGTATGATTTTCCAACAGCCTGGTTTTAACCCAGAATGTGTTTTCTGGGGCGAATTTAAACCTTTTATGTCAAAAGAAACGTCAGTTTGTGACAAAACAAGCAGGCCACTGGAGAGCAATACAGACAAAGACACCAAGGATGGTTGTCTCCGCTTTCATCTGATCAATCTTGTCGGTATGTCTGCTGTGTGGGGCACAAAGTGGAACAAGGAAAATGCTGGATTTGTAAAGATACTCTAAAAATGTGTTCTGGCTTTTTCAGACGACATAGTAGCTTCTTATTTCGTGTTTAGAACCAGTCATCACACATGCATTATACTGTATGTGTAATGACAGATAGAAATGTGACAAAATTGGTTTTCTTTTAAAATTTATGCTACACACACACCAGGCATGTGACAGGCGTTCAAGAACACGCCAAGCAAGCATTCTTGAACTTGGTGGTAGCATATGGTGTTCACACTGGGCTGTTGCTATGCGACACTAGCGCATGTACTGAAACTTGGAGAAAGCTTGGTGCAAAATATTGAAGCGGTAGAAATCTAATGAATCTTGCTCCCGCCTGTTTCCTTTTCTTTTGCGCCCCTTTTTTAATGTATGACAGAAAAACCAAATGTATTACCAAAATTATGAATTTGTCCTTGCCTTTCTGTGTGGAGTTTGCATGTTCTCCCTGTGCATGCGTGGGTTTTCTTCTGGGACTTTGGCTTCCTCCCACAGTCCAAAAACATGCTTCATAGGTTAATTGGTTGATATAAATTGTCCCTAGGTGTGAATGTGAGAGTGCGCGGGTGTGTGATTGTGGACACTCTGCGACAGACTGGCGACCTTACCCCCTGCCTTCGTCCACAAGTGGCCGGGATAGGCTCCGGCAGCCCTGTGACCCTGAAAGAGAATAAACGGAAGAAGATGAATGAATGAATGTCCTTCCTAATCCAGTTTCAAATGGCAGGCACTTCAATGAAGTGAAAAGGGCAATATCCACAATTTCAATGCGTGTTCAGTGGCTGTGATTTTAATAAGTACAGCCCGAAAACAAAATTGAAAACTTGCATAGTGAGCCCAAAACTTGCATATAGGCACATCTACATAGACTTTTCTATTAAACTAGCTTCTCATAGAAGCTTTTTTTATCAATCGTTTACAAACCTCTCAATTCATGTCTTTCTGTGAATTAATCTATTTTCAAAGCGTCCCCATTGTTTTTTCTTTATAAAAAAATAAAAACAACGGCAGAGCAGCATTAGTCTAAATTTTTGCCTCTGAGTTGTTGACACAGAGAAAGCCTGCCCCGTTTCCCATCATTCATCTGTTTACACACTCTCCTGCTAGCTTACAACCCCTTACAACTTCAACCTAACATTGCCAGTGCAACACCAATGGCGAGCAATTATGGAGATACCCAGCCGTACAGTTTTAAAGCCATTTTGCAGCTCGGACGAAAACAAAGATGTACACATCAGAATAAGCGGAGCAGGAAGCTGGTGGCCATGATTCACAAAGGTTAAAAGAGAAAAAAATGTCAGAAATGCCATTTTAAGCTTAGTTTTCTTTATTTATGTCATCCACTAGAAAAATACCACAAGAAAATGTTAAAATCACTATTTTCATAAGGGTGGGTGTTTGGTTTGTCCTTCCTTTAAACAGTAAATCAGAAAGGAGAGACAACCACCAAGAGAGGATCATTTATGTTTCCAATCAGAGTAGCTGGGCCTCAGCAAGAAGAAGCAGCAAGACAGGAGATTCCATTCATAATGCATAAAGCTGTAAAAGTATGTTTCAATAAGGACTCATCCCATGATAAATGTTTAAAAGATGTTTTTAGAAAAATGTGACATTGAGTTTTAGATGAATGAATAAGAACAGGACAGACATTAAAGGTTTTATGGTAATTAGATTTTGAAACACAGACTAGCAAGAAGCAGAACCAGTCCCCAGAAAATAGGTATTGATGGTGATCATGAAATCGATGAGACTTCCCAGGGCAGAATTAGGAATTGGCGGAAAAGAAGAAGTAGGGTTTGTGTAGGAGCCTTAAGGTAAATGTGACCAGAATGGCTGCTAAACCAAGGCAGTGGAGAAAAAAAGCAAAGACCAAAAAGCTAGCATGGAATGAAATTGACACAGTTTCAATTATTCAATTCTTCACAAACACGTTTTTTTTCTTTTTTAAATATTACAAACAGCCCAACCCCGAATGGTTATGGTACCTACACCGGGTTCAGCAGCATGTCTGCATTTCGTCCATAAAAATAAAAACAGCATCCAAACTTTTGCAAAGAGGGATGTGCATCTTGTGCTTATCCAATTAAAATGTTTTGCTGATCACTGCTACCGTGGAGAAAGTGGGTGTGTGTGTGTTAGTCTGGGGGCGATACTGGCAGCGAAGACTCTTCCTGGAAGGGGCTGTTCCTCACTAATCTATGTCACAATGTGAAGACCCGCTCGTTTTCCTGGGTTAGAAAAGGAATGGTGCTCAGGGAGCTGTTTTTTAAAGGAAAGCTCAGAAATGCATGAATGGAGCAAAATACCGCTTTGGGGTGGTTTTTAGTGATGAATGAACATTATAATTCACTTAATAGCTCAAAAAGTTGACTTTGCATAATATAGGCCTTTTAAGTTTTTAGTGAGTAGTCTAAGTTTTTATTTAATATTGTAAAAGTTGTGGGGGGTCTTTTTTTTTAACATGCCTCATCTCAGATCAAACGATTTATTCTCAACATTCCAAAGGCAAAAATTCAATTCAATTCCACACATTTATTTTCCTATGGTGCTCTGATGTTTGGCTCCAAATCCTTGAAGAAGAAGAAACAAAGGCAGCAGCTGACGCAAAATCATCTCTTGGATGAGGCTTCTCGCTTCTTCCATCCTAAGCTGCACCTCTGCAGTATTTACTTCTCAAAGCTCCACCCTCCTCCTTTCACCATGTCTTGACATTGCATCACTAAAATCTGAACCTCGTAAAAGTTTCATGATGAAACTTTGCACAGAAGCATCTAGAAAGTTCAAACTTTTCTCCACATGATAATCAGAGAGATAAGTGGGTGGAAGTCAATCAAAGCAGACAGTGTCAGCCAACAGTTAGACCCCTTACTTTCTCTGTTAGCAACATGAAGCGTTTGGAGTTTTTTTTTGGATGCATGTTGGCATTATTGTGTGCTTTTCATTGTGTATTTTACCTTCAGTGCAAAAACTTAATCTAAAAAAGTAAAAAGACGCTTGTTTCAGGTGATAATATCTTATTTTCTGTCTTGAAAGAAAAGTAATCTTAATTTCTTAAATGTTAAAATAATAGTAGCTTAAAAAAAGCATTTCTCTTGACTAGATTTTTCTTTTTGATAAAATAGGAATTGTTGGTATGGACATCATTAGCATCATTTACATTGTTTTTGCTTCTTTTTTAAAGAAAATCTTTGAAATTGTAATAGTTTTTCATTTGTTTCTACAGGTCCTGTTTTTACATGTTGCACTTTACCTCTCACCCACAACTCCTGTGTATCTGTTGATCAATTATAGAGGTCTATGAGTATTTAGGCCACCATGACAGAAAAAAAAAAGTCAATCATTTATGAAAATAAAGTTAGCATTTTGTAAATCATGAATGCATGAGGCAAACGGCTGTTTACTAAGAAAGAAAAAGAAAAACAACATTGTGTTTCAGTATGAGAGACAAAGAGTGCATTGTATCAGTTACTTCACCACTGGTTTCAAAAATAAGGAAATATGAAGTCCTTTACTGAGTCAATGTTTACATTTTTTAAGCATAAGGACACCGAAAAGAACTGCTCAGCATGTGCGCTGTTTACGCCGTCAGCAGTATAGTTGCAGAGGTACAAATTCACTATGGCACATGGATTCCAGTTATAAACTAAAGCCTTATGGGATCCCCATAAATGGGTGCATTGATGGATTTAGTCAACACGTAATGTAGATGGAAACTTACACAACCAATTTTATTTTCAAAAAGGCATGGCTCTTTCCTTGCAAAATAACAACCTTTTTTCTCAAAAATTTACAACTATTTCAAACAATTTCAAAGTCATACAAAAAAGATTCTTTGCTGTGTTAGTGTAAAAACCCTGGTTTGGATTCTGCAGTATGCAAAAGGGAAGAAAAGGCTGCTTGTTAGTTATTTTTCAGCTAGTTAAAGTCATGGAAAGGCTGGAAGAAGGAAGTTTTACCAGCGGTGGGATTAGAAGTGGCCAACAATAGAGACGTGCTGTACCTGGAAACTCCCGGATGACAGTGTGTGCTGCTTTGTGCGTGAGAAGCAGCTAAACTCTGAGTGGATGCTCCCAGGACACATTATCCATGCGTGCACAAAAGAAGGAAAGAAGCCTGCAGGATAAAACCCCAACAGAGACACTCCAATAGACACTTTTTTAGTAAGCCAATCATAACGTGAATATCAGGAGTCACCAGCCTCAGCAGGTGACTCCAGTTTTTTGAGACCAAATATATTTCAACGGCAAATCCCCAGAAATCCCCCATTTCTCTACTTTGGGACAATCCAAGCCCTACAACTGTACCATTCCAGCACACCACATTTACTGCGCATCAGAGGTAAACCTTCCTTTTTCAACTCTCCAACTTTTCCAGAGGGACTTTGAACTCTTCTTACACCCACTCAGAGATATAATCTCTGTAGTGACTGTCCTGAGGTCTATTACTGATGAAATGTGTTTGGAATACTTTATCTGGACAAAATACTCATCCAACTCACGCCTCTCTAAGAAAGAGAGTAGCACTTTTTTTTTTTCTGAGATCCTTCCAGACAAACCCCCACCCCTGCTACGAAAAAATCCAGAGTGATTATCTGACATGTTCACAGAAGAAATGTGAACTCTGTTAACCCTTGTGCTATCCTAGGCACGTTAACATTGGGAGTTGGGTCATCCAGACCCACTAGACAGTGCGCTGATCCTTTTTTCTTCAATGATCTGTGATCTTCACTGGTGTCCATGAATTACATGAAGTCTTTCCACCTGTACCCACCTTTGTCATGGTAGGGAGAACACGTCAACGTAAGGGTGAGGTCATCTAAGGTAGCACAAGGGTTAAAGAAAATGTTTAGAATTTTTGATAACACAGCAGACGTGCTCACACCTGAGGGAATCTGTCACGGGGGTTAGCGTTTGAGTTCTTCATGGACTACTGAGGCGTCACGCTCTGTGAGTGCAGGCTGTGCTGAGCGCAGCAGGCAAGAAGCCAGCTGGACTGGAAGAATATCTAACCACCTGGAAGAGGAAGCGACTGAGCTCCAAGTGTCATGAAGTAATTGTCCCTTTTTACTGACCTGCAGGTGTGGACTTGATTTTTATACGGTTGTGAAGCTTTAAGTCAGCATTTAAATGCAGCGATGATGTGCCAATTCCAGAAAATAATTCAAATGTTTGTGTTTTAATACATTTTCAGAGGGGGCTGTTTGCACTATGTTGAATCTGCTCCAGTGGTTTTAGCGCTTTCAGTGCCAACAGGAAGACCTTGGTTTAGGCTGAATTCCCCCCAAAATGGAAATGGCTTTAATTTGAAGGTGCCTTTTAAGAATTGCACTTTTTTTTTGAGTAGAAACTTCCAGTGTGACTGCTGATGAAGTGGCAAGTTTACATCCTGTTTTCTGTTTAATAAAAGCTGAACAGGATTGCTGAGAAAATGCATAAGAGCCTCTGTCTTCAATGCAGAAGCTTTCACTACAAAATACCTTCACCCAATTCTATTTCTAAAACACTTAAAGTTCATGAAAGAGCTATAGAGATACACCAATATTGATTGGGGTACGTTAAGCTTTAGGCCGAATCCGAATTATTTCCCTATCCCTACTCCTTATTGCTCCAATTGTAGGGAGATTTGAAGGTGTGGTAGTGTCCGAAAGCTTTTTTTTTTTTTTTTAAGGAGGAGCCATAGCGGCTTAGGGCTGGCATCCCTCTGCTGGTATTTATTTATTTGTTTATTTAACAGGGACAGTGCACATTAAAAGCATCACTGCAATGCGCCAGAATTAGCCCAAAGGCTATTTTTCATCCGTAGTCCCTGGACAGGTGTTAAAAATTGTCAACCTAAAAACCTAAAAACATCAATACATTAATTAAAAATATACATTTACAATTAAATTACCATCTAAAATACATATACTAATAAAAACATGCACATAGAGAAAACATAAAAACAAGTATAAAAAACACAAAGGTGATAGAGGGGAGGAGGAAGGGCAGGTGTTAATCCAGTTCAATGTGAACATGTTTGCTGTGATATGAGCCAGTTTTTTAGTTTTTTTTTAAACAGAGTGTATGTGGTGATGTGTCTTATGATGTGAGGGACAGAGTTCCATTCCTGTGCTGCTGTTACGGAGAAGGCGCTTTGGCTGAAGGCACTTCTCCTCAGAGGAACTATACAGTCTTGTTGACCCGACCCTCGAGTCACTCTTTGGGAGGATCTTATTTTAACAAACTGACTGAGTGGAGGGGATGATAGACCGTTAATGATTTTATAGAATAGGCATAGTTTTATATACTTAATGAAATTCTCCCAGCTTAACAGTTTGTGTTTTTGTAAAATGTCACAGTGATGATGTCTTATTGGTTTTCTATCCAGTACTTTAATTGTTTGTTTGTAAAGTGACTCCAGAGGTTTTAATGCTGATTTGTTTGCCTGTGACCATGTAGTGAGACAGTATGTCATGTGTGATAAAATCATTGCGTGCATGAACATTGTGGCAGCTTGCAGTGACAAAATTGCCCTAATAAATCTAAAATTGGACAGGTTATACCTCACACGGTTACAAACTTTTTGAATTTGTGATTTAAAATTGGATGTTGTATCAATTAAAATCCCAAGGTATTCAAACTTTTCAACAATGTCTATTTTCTTTCCTGCCACAAAAACATCAGCCAGAATATTTTTACGGTTTGTTTTGGAAAAGAACATTGCAACTGTTTTGTTTACATTGAGACATAGACTTGACTGCTCCAACCATTTTGCCACATGTCCCATGGTAGGGTGATTTGCCTCACATTCTTCACGTGGATGGGCTCTGAAGCATGGAAGTTTATACCTAAATGTACTGCAAGTACTAAGATTTTATTTTTGCATGACTTCGTATTTTCCAAGCCCTATTAGCCCAGCACTGACGTAGATGACCAGCGACTAGTGATGACATCATCGAGCGGTAGTGACGTCTGGATTTGAAGACACTAGTTATTCCATTTCTCTTCGCTTGGAGGGATAATTGTAGGAAAAGAAAGAAGCTGAAGGGATAGGAAAAGCAATTCAGATCTGGTCTGGTCTTCAGCCTGTATGAATGGATACAGGCTGTGTGTGAGTGAAATATTTGGAACCCTGTACTAGCCACACAGGTGGCCCGCGTCATAGTAATTATGGGTGAAATGTATCTATTTTTTTTTTTTAAGCTTTCCTAATTCCTTCACAGTGCACAAAGGGCCCACTAATGCTGTTCAACAGATACATGTGCATCTCAATCTGATGACTGTTTTCAGAGTTTAGTTTGTGTGGGTACCCTTTGGGCGTCCTCTGGGCTCCTACATATCACATGCACACTCTGTGCGTGCATCATTTGGGCACGGTCAGTAAGTGGCCTGTGCGCACACCTTGCTAATGACTAGAATATGGCATAAGGGCACTGTACAACACCATTAAACTATAAGTGCGTGCAAGTAACATTATCCTCATGAAAATGTCACTATATATTTGCATTCCATCCTCAAGGAATTAAAATTATGAGTTAAAAACCATATTTGACATAGTTCGTCTCACGTCTTGAGTTGTGAGGCAGAAATCAACAGATACAGGATAAAGTTATAAAGCTATAGGGCCTATGTCATGCTTTTCTTAAGCATAGAATTAAAATGCATGCTTTTCTTAAGCATGATATAGCACAGAAGCTTCCTGGAAGGGGCTGTTCCCCCCCTACTACATATATGAATGTGAGAACCCTTTTTCATGGGTTGGAGGGGCTGATGCTCCGAATGCAGGCTTTTAGAGGAACAGACAGAAATGCATGAATGGATCAAAACACCGCTTTGGAGTTGTTGTTTTTATTAAATGAGGAATTAACAATATTATACATCTAAAAGCTTAAAAAGTTGATTTTGCATGATATAGGCCACTTCAAATTGAAACAGTTAAGGCACACTCAATCCTTTTATTTTGTTTTAGGAAGTCGTGAGATATGCAATGAAATAAACTCTGTGATTTCTCAGAATGGAACTTAATGAAAGAAGTCCAAAAGAAAAACAAATTACTGTAAATTCCGGGTTATAAAGCGCACCGGATTACAAGCCGCACCCACCTGTTTTCACGTGCTTAACTATTTTTGTACATACACAAGCTGCATCAGAATACAAGCCGCTGTCTCGACAAAGTACGTCCTGACTCCCAGGGTGAACGTGGCTCATTTCCACACTGTGGGCGGGTACTGCCTTGACTCAAGCTCATGTATCCAAGTGCACCCACATTTGAAACAGCATGGACCTCTATTCTGTTCACAAGTTCCTCAGTTATGGTTTTTTTTATTTTATTTTATTTTTTACTTATTGACAATCTAGGTATCATACATAAAATTACTTACAGTAACCATATAATCAACATTACATCCCTCAGTTATGATGAGGAAATTTACATCCGCGATCCCCCATTTCCCATGAGTCTTAGGGGCTAAAAGCGGGGCCAACGACCGGTGTCGCCACACTGTTGTATGTGTTTAAGAATGAGCAAGGAGCAGCAGTGCATGGAGGGGTGAACGGGAACAGCTCTCCTTCCACTTGTGTCGCGGCAGCATTATAGTACTAACGGGGCTGGTTAAAAAAACACCAGTAAAATAAAGCAGCGGCGACTGAAAAGTGCGCGCCTCAGCGCGATACGCGCGCCTCAGCGCGGCGCATTCGTCAGAAGTTTCCTTTCACAACAAACACTTGTTGCTACGCGGACGCCTCTGCGCTCCGCGCTGGCCAAGCGGGCTCCTTGTCTCCCCTTCCTATCCGAAAAGCTCACACGGCGGCTGTGAGCTTTTCAATGCAAAATTCCGCACATGGATTTGTGTTTCCAGTCGTGTCCCGACAAAATAAAGGCTGATGTTATGCACACATATTTACGTGCAGCCAGCCGAGTCACTATGACTCAGAGGTAAATACACTTCTGAGCATGCGCTGTTCTCTCCGTCACGCAGCTGACCGGCATTTCCATTTACTGATGGGGGATTTTTTCACGCTGCTTTTAACTATTGCTTTTAACTTGAAAGCTTCATCATATTGTAGCGGCGATCACGTGCACGTTGGGTCTAATGGCAACAAAGGTTTCTGGGATGCGGCCGGGCATGCGTGTTTCGTTTTGTTGAACCATGACTGAAGTGTCTAAGACCTGAAGTGACGTCCATGCTGTTTAGCTGCTTAGAGGTGTGTTGAAAAATAAATGACTTGTGTTTGGTGTTAGATGGAGAATTAAAACCATTCACCGAGCCCGAAAGTACGTACATGGCGGCCGCCAATTAAATCCATAAAT
Source organism: Oryzias sinensis (assembly GCA_037389245.1). Lineage (NCBI taxonomy): Eukaryota > Metazoa > Chordata > Actinopteri > Beloniformes > Adrianichthyidae > Oryzias > Oryzias sinensis. The sequence goes on from CM074493.1 coordinate 21,332,338, forward strand.
TAGCCGCGTCTCTGAATAAGCCGCAGGGCTGTAAGCGCAGGAAAAAAGTAGCGGCTTATAGTCCGGAAATTACGGTAGTCCCAAAGCTGAGGCATGTGAAACCCCATAATAGACACAAGCCATGACAGATTTAATCTAAAAAGCTGAAATATTTGACAGGTGCACAACATGTGCTGACAATATGTTTTAAAACCTAAAAAACAAAACCATGAATCTCCATTTATAGAGAGCAAACCTGTAGGGGTATGTGCAATCCTTAAATGATTTAATTTGTTTCAATTTATATAAGCAATCAACAAAAAAATAACACTTGTGCCCCACTTTAAATGACCTAAGGTAATAACTGTTTACTATTGCCCTATCGCTGGATGTCTCTAAAATGTTTTTTTTTTTCTAGGAAAGAGAGCAGCAGACTCCTGCTCTGAACTTTAACCATCATGTAAAGCGAATAGAGGTTGAGCCCAGCAGCCTCTCACATTCTAATGATGAATGATTCAACGGAACGAACTTGCTTCTCAAATGTTGCACGCTTTTCACAACAGCGTTGCTGCTGTGAGTGCCGTGTGTGTGTTTCTACACGTGGTGTACACTGACATCCTGTGCAGGCGCACGCACCAACACTTCCTGCTGCAGAGAATGAAAAGCCCTGAGAGGAGCTTTTCATAAATACCATCAAATCACATCAGCTCGCCTGCTGTCGTATCAATATCCCCCAACTCCACATCCCTTTGTCAGACAGCTGTGCCTTTGTGGGTTTGTGAGAGCTCACGGCTGTGAAGGAGAATGTGTGGTTGTGTTTTTGTGTGTACTGCGGCAGATACAAATGCGTATGTGCTCCATCCATTTTACTATACGTTTTTCTACAGGTGTAGGTTTCTGACTGTATGTTTTGTTTTATATAGATGTGTATTTGACATTTTTGAATGGACCAAAAGCTGGCAAGACCCACTGCAGTTTCAAAACAAGGCCCTTAGTTTTGGAATAAAGTTTATTGGGAGCATCATGCGTTCATGTGTGGTGCTGAAGGTGCAAAATTGCAGCTTCTGGGCTGAGGAATGTCCTTGTGATGATATGGAGATAAATCTTTAGGTCTTTGCCAACCACCATGGCTGTCTTGGAATGGATAATGTGCTAAACAGAAGCATGGCTGGCCCTCTTCCAGATAAACCACTGGATTTTCCAACACACACATGAACATTAACAAACTAACACACACAATCTAAAGCAGGCAAAGAAGGCAGCATTTGGCAAAGCTTAGGAAAACAATGAAGCATGAACGTTATGCATGAACCATGAAGCACACTTTACCCGCACACTCACACAGAAAAGCAAAATAACCAAAACCAAAGTGAAAATGAGATTGTAAAGTGTAGAGAAAATAAAATAATAAACAGTTTAACATTTTTAGGAAGTATGTTTCAACAGGAAGTGCAGCTCCTAAAGATAAACTCCATCCTTTCAACTAATATTAAACACAAACTTAGTACTTTCATGTAAGGGATATCGACTCCTTCAACCACCAGAATAAACCTTCACCAAATGAGGATTCTTCTTTTTAAAAACTTTTTTGTTGTTGAATAAATTGTGTCTTCAGATACTGGCGGAGCAGAAGAAAAAAAAAGTCCTTAACAAAAACAAGTGCACTTTGCTCATCCTCTTTGATTGACTTTGATTTCCAGCTCATCCATCCATTCATCCATCTTCAGAACCCCACTGGATCCCTTTCAGGTTTTTCATGAGGTTTCTCAAGCAACTCTTTTTCTTTCACTGGAGCTAGGGCGGTCGACTCATGATCGTAAGATTGCAGTTCGATTCCCGCCTTGCACGCCCATGTGTCGAAGTGTCCTTGGGCAAGACACTGCACCCCACTTTGCCTGGTAGGCGGTTACGCCAGTGTGTGAATGTGTGTGTGAATGTGTGCGTGACTGGGTGAATGGGATCAGGACTGTAAATGCGCTTTGGGCCTCAAAGCAAGGTAGAAAAGTGCTGCATAAGCATACGCCATTTACCATTTTCCCAGCTCATTACTCACATATGAAAGACTTGATGTCATATACTTTGTCAGAGCACAAACTCAAATTATACACTTCTCTCCTTCAAGTGATCGTATTTTTCAGACAATTGGCACCTCAGTGAATTAAAAGTAGGTTGGGCGATGTCCTCTAAATTCGGCCAAGGACTGCGTATGCAGTCAACCGGATGGACGATGATATCGTCGGGGGCTATTTTTACATTTTTCGTTCTTATATAACTGCTATTCGTTATTTTACTCTTTTTTTTATTTTATTTCCAACTAATGACTAACCGCTGATGATCCAGTATAAACTGAGGGAAGTGACTTAACAAAAAAGTAACAAACAAAATAGAAAAAGAAGAACCGCCCGCACTAAATCCAGCGTATGGACCGGCGGAGCGCGGATTTACAGCTTTGTGTTTGATGGGAAGGGGGTGCTTTGTTACATGAGCGTATGTGGGAGATGGCACCGCGATCCGTTCCGCAGCCTAGGGTTCAAGCAACCGAACCGGGGTCTAAAAGTGTGTGTCTGAGCTTTAGCTCGGATCGTCAGCAGACAGCGTTTGAGTTTGTGTAAAGCAGAAAATGTCGCTTCAGTCCTTCGGAAACATCCAAACAATCAATGCGATTTGTGTTTCCAGTCGCGGTTCCACCAAATAAAGACTGATGTTATTCACAGATGCAGCGCCACCCAAAGTTAATACATAGTCTGCAGCAGCATACTGCTAATCCTGGCTTCGCTCAGGAAAAGTACTGACCAGACAACGGATTAAAAATTCAAATGATGAGCTAACAGGTGTTTCTATAATAACGTAACATTATTAAAAGCATGTTTAGAAGATCGCTCAGAGGCCATCGAGCCACAGTTAATGTATATAGCCACTCGCGCTGTTTAACATCGTTTTGTATTGAATTGTTACATTCAATAAAGTTTGAAAAAAGCCGCTCGGCGGAAGTTATATCCCCTTCCGGTTTTCAAACCCTACTGCGCATGTGCGAGTGATTTATTCCGACCTAAAGTGTAACCTTAGTGAACGTTTTTATATTCTGAAAACATTTTTCTGGGCCCATGTACACGGTTGATTCTAATCCCACCATTGGATCCCATCAAGATATTTTGTACATGTAACCGCCGCTTATGGTGTCGATCGCAACGGGCGGGCGCATCAATGATGGTGCTTCTCCATCGGGACGTTGTCACTCCATCACGATGGACCCATGATATAGTCCATCGCACAACCCTAATTAAAAAGGATGCCATCCATAGGCCACTGACTTGGTTTGACTTAAGTGGTTACATGTTTTGTACATAGAGCCAGAAACAGTCATAGAATCTTGCTCGGCAATGTAAGAGTTTTGAATGAAGGAGTCTGAAATGCATTTTTACTTATAGGCCTCTTCTTGAAACTCGTACTGCTGAATGTGGTGTGAACGTAGCTTGATAAAATAGATTAGAATAAAACTTTATTGATCCCACAAAAGGGAAACTACCTTGCTACTAGTACTAGTAAAAACAGCAGATCAATTGCACAAAATATAATCCTTCAATTACTTCCATTTGTGATAAATGTCAAATATCTGAAGGCACATTGGCTTGTGATTTTTGGTCTTGTCCCTCATTGGCTGCCTTATGGAACAGAATATTTGACTGGTATTCCAAAGCCTACGGTTGCTTTATTCCACCCGATGCAGAGCTTGCCATTTTTGGCTGCATACGTACCAGAACTATCCAAACTGTAATGCAGCAGCCACTAGAACTTTGGTTGATGACTGCAAAGACAAATTTTGCGAGAGTGGAAATCTATGGCTTCTCCCTACTTTACAGTGTGGCTCACTGACATGATATCTCTCACTCACATGAAAAGAATTCGACATGCTAGGACCACCACAGCTAATGTTCACACTAAACTCTGGACACAATTTCTAAATCACTTTCAGAGAGTTAAAATTATTGGTAACACTTTCTATTAAGATTCCTTAACAAGCTTTGTTAACACAAAGTACGGCACAGAATTTTACAGGTGTTAGTAAGACATTTATTAGTACAATAAGTCTCCCCCTGTCTCTTTCGGCTTTTCCCATCAGGGGTCGCCACAGCGAACAAGTCGCATGGTAAACTTGGCAATGTTTTACGCCGGATGCCTTTCCTGACGAACCCTTCTCAAAGCAACCGGCTTGGACCGCAAAGAAGTAGAGAAGGAACAGGAGCAGCCCGATTTGAACCCTGGTTTCACGGACGAAAGGCGCCGCTAAACCAACACGAAGCAAACCAGCTCCTCGTATTAGTACACAAGTCTAATGGTTTATTAAATTACTTAGTTAATACATTTACAAGCTTCATTATTAGGATGTTTTTAAGATGCTAATGATACATTTATTAGCATCATAGATACCTCACACAAGTCTAAGTGTTAATAAGTTTATAAGTTTGATTAACTAACTTAACAAATTTATAGGTTTTATTAATGTGTAAGATGCTAGTAAGATATTTATTAGCATTATAGATGTCTTGTAAATACCTGAAAGTGTTAAGAAATTGTTAAGGAATATTAATATGAAGTGTTACCAAATTATTTAGCTCTGTATTGAGACTGCATTTTTACTTTCTTCTCTTTATGCCCCATTTGGACTGCCTGTAACTATATATTTAATGTATATATATATATCCATTATGTTATCAATGGTCAAAAGAGCACCTGAACTGTTTGTTTTGCTTGTCTGTGATTTTTTTTTGAAAATGAAAATAAAATATAAAAGAGCAGATCAATTAACCCCAGTTATCCTATGGGGTCAAGATGACGGTCTCCTACCATGACAAAGGTGATAAAGGTGAAAGATTTCATATAATCCATGGACACCAGTGAAGATCACAAATCATTGAAGAAAAAAGGTTCAGCGCACTGTCTAGTGGGTCTAGATGACCCAACCCCCAATGTCAAAGTGCCTAGGATGGGCACAAATGTTAAAAATAAATAAATAAGTAAAAATAAATAAAACAAACCGCACCTAGACATTTAGGCCCCTTGTGGGGAGGAGGGACATCAGAAATCAGAGGTGTCCCCTTTAGTGCCCTACCTAAGCCAATTTTAACTGCACCCCTGCACACACCTCCTCAATATATACATTCCAACATAAACACACACACATGCACACCCTCTCAAACACACATACACGCACACACATTTTGCAAGTAATGTGGGACCTAAGACCATCTGTCCCCTACCCTTTCACTGGTAGGGTACGGGTTCTCAAGAACATGGTCGTGGTCTCTGGGTGTCATGTGCCTCTCTCCGCGCGGTGGGGCGGTTCACATTACACCTGACCATTACACCCTGGGGGTAGGGTTCTGGTCCTTGCTCTGGTGCCGCTGGGCCCTCACCGAGCCTGGTCGGGCCATATTTACAACACCTCAGGCCCTTTTTCTCCGGGTTCTCCTGGGCGGGGCGGCGGCTCCCTGTCACCCTCCCTGGACCGTGGCCAGGTGGTGGCTGCCTGGAGGCGGAGCGGTCTCCCTTAGGGGTCCTTGCCTGCACTCCGGGTTGGGGCGGGGCCCAGAACTCCGGATGGTAAAGGGGTGCTCGCCTGGGGCTGTGGGCGCCCTCCGCTGGGCCTGCGTTGCTCCCAGCCGGCGGGGGCTGCCTCTGGTTGGGCTGTATGCGTGTGAACACTATCTGTTTTGTGTACATGTTGACATGTGGACATTTTTGCAGCTACCAGGTGTGTTTATAACATTTGAGTGTGTGTGTGGACAGCCCGCCCTTTTTGTACTACATGAACCTGGTCGATGATAAAACAACCAGTAAACTTGTTGCTTTATGCTGCTTCATGGTCTTATCCTCTCCTCCTATTATCACCTCCTAACCCCGGTTTTGCAAAAGTCTTCTCTTCCTTTCTTCCCTTTCCGTCCGGTCCAACACCCAAGATTTACAAACATGATTGAAATTACTAAAGTTTGGCCTCAATTACAAAAGGGGTTTATTTAGACATACCTCTGGTTTGTATGAAGATTAATAACCCCTATTGTTAAAGTAAAATATGTCCAACACAAGAGGCCCTCAGTTCTCATCTGCCTGCCCAGCTGTTGGACAGGACAAGCAAAAATAAATAAATAAAAAATCACTAAAATTTCACTTAAAATATTATTACCAACAACAAATATAATATAATGCAGGCGCTAACGTGCTAAAGTTCACTAAATAATTATTTTTTATATATATCCGGAACTTGCTGTCCAATCAAGAAAAAACTTATCAATGAACAGGTTTTGTGTGCAGACATCATTTTCTTCCATGTTCCCCTTTGGATCCCACATTTATGTTTTAATTTTAGCTCAGTTTTACACATTGACTTTGAAAACCATTTTTTCTATTGATGTCATATTGTCATTGTGTCACGAAAACATCATATTAATGAGTATTATATCCGACTCTGCTGTATTGTATAAGTACAACATATTTCCACAGTATCTTCGATTGAGAGCTTCAATTTTTTGTTCAAAGATGGAGACAACTCACTCATGTTGGAGGCCTCTTTGAGCAAAACAAGCAACAACAATCACTGAAGAAGGAAGAGATGTCGGCCTGTGCCAGACAAGAGGAGCAAAACAAAGATGTCACCAGAATCCGGGAAAATATTTGGAGGTTTAAAGGACAAAAAGAGGCCATCAGTCTGCAGCTTCAATGAGGGACAAAAGAGGCAACAACAAGTGTGATCAGTTTCAAATAAAAGGTCAGGAACTGGTTCAGATTATTAAAGTGGTTCCTGAAATGAGTTTTGTGGGAGCCCGCTGATGGATGCAACTGAAAAACGAGGGCAATGTTGTCCAAAATTGGTTTTCAAAACCCACTGACTGGCTGGAAAAATATCCGTATGGAACATGACCAAGTCATTCTCCCCGCTCACCGTGAGTTACCCCTGAGTGAGGCACTAACAGCTCGATGCCGGACACGGAGCACTTCAACTGTTGTGGGAAAACTATAGATGAGAAGAGGAATAAATGCCCAAAGAAGATGCATGAGCAAACAGGAAAGCTAAACAGGGCATTCAGCTTCAAAGCCTCTGCGGAGTCTGATGATGAGCTGAATCAGGTGTGTTAAACTCTCACTCCGACACCCAGCCATTTTTAATAAGGATTATGCCATTCTTTGGGCCAAAAAAAAAAAAAGAGTTTTCTAGGACATTTGCCTCTGAGTTGTGGGACTGTTGGCTTGGTGCACCACCATTCTTCTCAACTATGGTTCACATGGTCTCCCTGCTAGCTTACAGCCTATCACAATCCCAAGCAAACATCACTGGTGCAACAAAAATGGCGAGCATATCTGAGCTATCTAGCCATACAGTTTTGAGCCAGATGCCAGCTCAGATGAAGAAAACAAAGACATACATGGATCTAATAGATGCATCAGACCAGGGCGGAGCAGGGAGCTTGTAGCTACTACGTCACAGTAACAATCTTTTCAAATTACATTTTTTCATCTGCCCCTTATTCACAACAATTTGAATAAATAAGTACTCAGAAATTTCCCATTTTCATCAAACAAAAAAATCCTACAAGAACATGTTAAAAACACCAAAAGCACAATTTTATTCAGATGGTCAATGAGTCTGATCACTAAACAAGTTATGACATGGATTAATGTAACCTGCACTGCTTAGAAATTACAATGGTTCATAATACCATCTAAACAATGGGGCATCCTGTTTTTTGATACAGTAGTCCTTAACAAAGAACGCCTGATCGGAAGAAAAATGCGCCATGTAAACACGCCGTTCGGAATACTCTGCCCTCGATCGACTCGTTCGACTGCTTTACGACCGAGATAGGTGGGTTATGCAGTGTGTTGATCCGATAGTTGTGCATGTAAACAGTTTATTCCGATCGTTTGTCACTACTGCTCTGGTTTACGTCACGCATAGATGGAGCGGTGATCCAGAGAAAGCTTTGAAGCACATACAGGACCAACCGGCTGCTCTGCGCGAGTGAACCGTGTCTGTGAGCAGAGCAGCCAGAGATATAGCTTTGCTCCTTATGGACGGGGTGGTGCTTTTTGTTAGGCTTCTGTCCCGCCACTTTGTGAAACCGCTCAAACAATCACGATTTGTGTTTCCAGTCATGTCCAGACAAAATAAAGACTGATGTTATTCCCATATATTTACGTGCAGCCAAGATGCACTATGCATTTCCTGCATGGATTTGTGTTCATGAAACAAGGCTAATGTTCTAGCGCATGTTAGCTTTCAACTCTGGTATCTTCCGGTTCCGCTTCTTCCATTAAACAAAGCACTAACCACACGTGATTAAAAATACATGATGAGCCAACAGGAACTTCAAAATGACTGGAGCGATACGGCTTGCCTGAAAGTTCACATACCTAGGTATATATGTATGTACGCACGCATTTATTATTACATACATACGCATATTACATACATACATACGCATATTACATACATACATACATACATACATACATACATACATACATACATACATACATACATACATACATACATACATACATACATATTACATACATACATACATACATACATACATACATGCCATATATATATGTATATATATATATATACAGCTTTATAGCTACATATAGCTTTAAAGCGATTGGATTCATTGCCAGTTGTGCTAAAGTATATCAAGATCCAAAGCAAACATCCAATTATTTCTATTTTAGTGCGTCTTCATTTATATTTTTTATTATAAGGATGTTAAAGAAATACGTATAGAAACTGATTGCTAAGAAAGAAACAGCAGTATCGGTTGAAAACCACAGAAAAAGCTTGGGAAGTAATTAATCGGTTTCTAACAAATTTTGCCACTTTTTCTCCCTGTTGTGTCCTTTTTAATGTAAATGTAATTTAAGCAAAGAGGTCCAATCACAAGCCTGCTTCTACTAAGTCAGGTTGGGATATGTGTTTGTGTTCACTGAACATATAATAAACCTGTTCTTCACTGCACTTCAAACAACACATACTTTAATTTTCAACCGTGAATCTGCAGAGTGAAGTGTTAAATGCACTTTTCCAGAAGCTTCTATAATCATTGTGTTGGAAAACACTGATGCATTCAGTGATTCTGCAGGATAGCAGGTGATATTTGATTTGTTAAACATGAAAGCTGTACAGGCTTCCTCCTGTGACCTGATCGGGCTATTCACATTCAAATGGATTCTTCCCCTGAATACACCACATCACCCAAAAATGAGGTGTGATTATCCTCGCCAACAGCAGTGTGAGACTAAACGTCCCTTGAGAAAGCACCGGCGGAATGAGGGCAGGAGGTACACAGCTGTGCCGCACACATTTATTTTTTTTTCTCTCCAAAAAACAAGGAAAGCTCATATTTGTTTGGCTTTAAAATCTAGCAAGATGGTATTCACAGGGTCAATGTATTTGAAGAGGTTGAAAAATGAGCTGTTGGAAGCGATTTGATTGTAAACATTAGAATTTCCCTATTTCACGTGGAAACGGAGTTGCCTTTCTTTGACATTCATCTTAAAGCTTAGTGCATACAGTTTCATCTTCAATGCATTCATTAAATACTGCTGTCCATAGTACAATTCCACCCATTACTCCATCTAACATATTCCTATCTATTCCTGCCATGTCTTCACATCTCTGACATGCTTCAAGCCTCTTCAGTAACGGTATCGATTTATAATCAAATGTATTAATAACCCACTGGCTTTCTCGTTGTTGCTGTTTAACATTGTTTTGTATTGAATTGTTACATTCAATAAAGTTTGAAAAAGTAGTGAGGCGCGCAAGTCGCTGGTGCTTCGGCAGTGAAAGCTACAAGAGGCGGAGAGAAGGGAGAAGATCAAAGGTTTCCCATAGAAACCCTTGTCTGAACACAGGACTAGTAGAAAATTAAATTATGAAGACGAGGTAAATCTACATCGCTGCAAAATTTACTTTATTGAAAAAGGTGAAGGATATATAAACCTATAGATATTTTAGTGGCCCGAAGGACAAGTGAAAAGCAGTCTAGGTCCGCACTGTCGAAAACAGACCGGCCAGCGACAAATGGCTATGTCGAGTCTGGTTGACTTTTGGAACCTCAGAGCGGTTCCTTGAGGGGGGGGTACTGTCATGTTTTGAGTTTTTTTGTGTCTTGTTTTTCGTCTTGGTTCTTGTTCTGTCTTGTTTTATTCTGTTTCCTGTTTTATTTTTGGTTTCTGTCTTTGTCTTGTTTCTGTGTTTACTTCCTTTGTCCCCATCTGCCCTGATCGTTCACCTGTGTCTTGTCTGCCCTGTCTGTATTTAAGTCTTGTCTCTGCCTTCCTCCTGTGCTGGTCCATTAGCTCTGTCTTGGTGTTCATGTCTTCCTGTCATGTTCCATGTTCCTCGCCACGCTCAAGTTCCATGTTCCTCGCCACGTCAATGTAAGTTTTTGTTTTGTTTTTCCTGCTCTGCAGCACCTCTTTGCTTAATTAAACCCTTCCATTCTGAACCCGTGCCTCCGCCTGCATCTAAGTCCCACCGCTCAGCCAACCCCGCCGTGACAGAAAAGACAACAGTAACTCCAAATACCCACTGGAGCAAAACTGAGGTTTGCAGAGGGGCATCTCTGAAAGCACAACAAAGCAGATGAGCCACTGCAGCAGACAACCACCGGGTGCCACTCCTGTCAGCCAAGAACAGGAAACTGAGGCTACAGTTCAACGCTCACCAAAATGGACAAAAGAAGATTGGAAAAATGTTGCTCGGTCTTTAAGAGTCTGCATTTGCTGATCTCTTAGTACAATTGAGTACACTTGACCTTGCCCATCCCTTTATGACCACAGTGTACCCATCTTCTGAAGTTACCTTCAGGATAAGGTACCATGTCATAAAACTGGAATCATCTCAGACTGGTTTCTTGAACATGAAAATTAGTTTACTGGACTCAAACTACCTCCACAGTCACCAGATCTCAATCCATTAGTGCACCTTTTGGATGTGGTAGAACAGGAGATTGCACGCGGATGTTCAGCCAACAACCCAGAAACTGTGTGATTCTATCATGTCAATATGGACCAAACTCTCTGAGGAAGTACACCAAGGATTATGGCAGTTCTAAAGCCAAAAGGGGGTCCAACCTAGTACTAGCAATGTTTACATAAAAAAGTGTCCAGTTAGTTTATACAGATACAAATCAGGCCATTTACCCAAAAAAATGCTAACGCTATCTCACGTCTTTTTTCTCCACACAATATTTTTTTTAACTTATATGTGTCCCGTTTTTCCTTTAGTTTTGTTTTTAATTTATACCTGCTTCCTACTACCCAAATCAACTTTTATTCAACTTAATACACATCCGGTGTTCTGTCTAGCCTATGACTAATGCCACACACGTCGATCACTGAATGCTTGGAGCTGTACAACATCAACAGGACTCAAGAGCCTTCATAAATTCAATGCTGTGGAAACCACCCTTGATTTTATATATATATATATAAATATAAACAAAAGAACGCCCCTCTCACCCTCCGCCGGTGGTTTCTCCTCCAAGCTCGGTCCTCTCTACCAGAGGCCTGGGAAGAGGGTCCCAGGCGCATATCTTAGCTGTTCCTAGCATCGCGCATTTCTGGACTGAGAGTGTCTGAGGTCTTCCAGGCATCTGCTGGGTAGCCACTCCTCCAGCCAGGGTTACTGCCCCGAGTGCTCCACTACTAAAGGCACCACTGTCACCTTCACTTTCCATGCTTTCTCCAGTTCTTTCTTCTGGGTATTTCTCCAGTTATCATAAGTTCCTTCTTCCCGATGTTCCCATCATTGGCACTGCCACATCCACCAAACAGCTTTTCCTGTTCTTTATCCACCACCACGTCTGGTTGGTTCCCATTATCATCCTATCAGTCTGATCTGGAAGTCCTACGTGATCTGCCCCCTTCATTCCTACCACCTCGGGTGTTTCATTTGACCTTGGGGTTTCCAGTTCATGTTTCAAAAAGGCATGTCATGTATATTATTCAGCCACTTGATTGTGGCGCTCCATGTATGCTTTCCCTGCCAGCATCTTACACCCTGCAGTTATGTGTTGGATTGTTTCAGGTGACTCTTTGCACAGCCTACACTCTGGGTGTGTGTATATATATATATATATATATATATATATATACATGTATATATATATAAAGTTTTCTAAAACAGAAACCGCCTATACACAATATCAATACTTGCTTCCCCTCACATCCTTGATCTGCTCCTCAGAGCATGTTAAAAATAAATGAGTCTACTCTGTTACTGTGGATGAAAAAAATTTAAGTCAGCAGAAGAAAATTTCTTAAATTTAATAAGAATAGGATATTAGGAAGAGGAAAGACATCTGCTTGATTGCAGCAGTCATGTGGCATGGAGCAAACATCTCCTGAGCTGCTTTTGGCTCTTTCCTCCTTTAAATTTCACGCCTCAAATCTTTTTTGTACTTTAACCCCTTAACACCGGAGCTTTAGTTCCAATGTTGACATTTCTAACTAAGTCTTTACCCGTTTACACATTCCAGCAGATTCTGAAGAAGAGAGCAGTCTGTGCTGATATGCAACTTTTTACAATAGAGAAGTACTTACGCGATCAACGCATATCTGCTGATTTTGTTGCTCAACGTTTTATGTTCACAAAGTGTTACGTATTGTTACAAAGTTGGTATGAAAAGCTGCTTTTCTCTCCTTAAAAATCAGCTTATTGATGTTAATCACATAAACGGTCAAGTTGTGGTATGTCAAAAGTTGAAAAGTTACGAAAACGGGCATGCATCCCAGGTGTTAAAGCGGACGCTACCTGTTGTAACTGCAACCTGTGCATCCAGTCCTTCAGACCTCAGACCTTAACATGATGCACAGTAAAAACAAAAATTATACGGGTTCAAGAACATGCTGAACAAGGGTTCTTGAACGCACCTGTAGCCCATCGTGTGTCATCTAGACCCACTAAACAGTGCGCTGAACCTTTTTTCTTCACTGATTTGTGATCTTCACTGCTGTCCATGGACAACATATAATCTTTTCACCTTTATCCAACTTTTTCCTGGTAGGAATAACATGTCAATGCAAGGGTAGGGTCATCTAAGATAGCACAAGGGTTAAAAGTGATGTAATGCACACGCCACTACCAAATCTTCGTTGATTATTCAAAGTTTGACCTGGTCTAACTTTAATGCAATTTCAATGGCTATGCGTTTTGTAGACATACTATATGTAATCCTAAAAAAGTACTCTTTTGTACACATATTCTACATTTAAAGCCTGAAAACAGAAGTGGGAACATGAATATCGACGCGGTAACCTGAAAGTTTTGAAGGTAGAGGCCCAAAATGCCCATGTATGGACGTTTACATAGATTTCATTGGAAGTGGCTATTGAACGTACATTGCTGAAAGAGACGTTAACAATAGATTAAGAGTTGAACATTTCAAAAATGTTCCCTCCTTTTCCCTCAGCCACCTATTTCATGAACTAATAATGGAATACCTGCCAAAAATTTGGTATTAATCCTTTAACTGCCTACTCAACCACACAATAGAGCACATTTAAAAAACATAAACATATTAATAATACATTGATTGCATGTGTTATTCGCCCAAGGCAATGAGCAGCATTAAAAACTTGTTTTAATTGTTTTTTGGTTTTGTAGATAAAAGGGTAAAAAGTCTCCAAAAAAGTGGATTATGCATCATCATAGTAACTGTGAGGTATATATTTAAAAATCCACGATCAGACATGAATCAGGCGAAGACGCTTTCATTATTCATACTTTAATGAACAAGTTTGTAATTCACAGCAGCTGATTGTTTATTAAATCCTCAAAACCACATTTTTAGTTCTTCTGCACAATCTTGCTTTATTTGTGTTTGTCTTGTGATATAAATCTTCCAAAAATCTGTTTTAGCTTTGATTAGGGGTGGATCATCCATAATAATACTTCCAAAGTCAAAAGAACATTTTAATATCCAGGCAATCAATCTGTTGCATCTGTCTTTTTCTCATTAGGATGTATTCAGCAAGTGGGATTGTTGGGATGAAAACTACAGGCCATCCCATCTGCACGAGATAATCCCTGAGATGTTTCCAGCCAGGCAGGAGCTGCATAACAGTTGCAAAAGAAATGCTGCACCATCAAAGCCAAGAATTCAGAGAGTGAGGTTGTGTACGTGCTCTGGGATCTGTGAGTCTAACTGGGCTTTTGGCACAGATCTGTCAGCCCCGTCCTCCACTCCTGTTCCCCCTGACTTCCTGCCAGCAACCAGTCTGGTCTACAACCCACAGAAATTTGCTGTGATGAGTTTCTGGCATTGCTGGTTGCTCCACAGATTTGTTGAACTCTGCCCAGACTGAAAAGTTCAAATTGTTAATATTTACAAATACCGATTTTTGATAAAGGTTACAGGGAAATAGGACATTAAAATGGTGAAGTTACTTAACGTCTCTTCCATCAAAAGTTGAAATATTGTTCTAGTTGTCAAATCCATAATCAGTTTCACTCCTCTGACACTCATAATATGAATTATTTTAGTGGGACGTCGGTGAAGGTTCATATTTATCCAGGTGACGCTGCCTTGAAGTTGAGTCATGTCAATTGGGGTTAAAATATTTCTTGAAATAATTCACCATTCATCCAAGTGACATCTTCAGTCTGAGTGGTGTTGAGTTCAAGCCCAAAACCCTATGATTTTAGTATTATTACATTTTTTGCTGTATTATTTGAGATAAGATCTTTGTTGGTGTCAGTATTTAAAGACCCACGTCAATGTGGCATTTTTCTGTTCATGAAGTCATATATTATGAAAAATCATTTAGCGTGTTCTTTAATTTAAATCATTGTGAGCAGATGAAAAATGCAGCTGAAAAATGAGGATTTTGTTCTGTTTTTATTGTGTACTGTGGACCAGGCCATAAATTCAAAATCAATAAAACAATTATTTAGTAAAACAAAAAAAGCAGAATTTACTTGTGTCAATTTCCCTATAACGTCTTTTTTTGTCCTTTATTCTCAAAAAACACAGAAGCACTTTCATTTATTTCTCCACAGTTGTTTTCCTATTTTCTGTACATATGACTATTAGAACATCATTCGAGTCTATAGTACACTTAGTTATCATAAAAACCAGCAGTTTCATTTTCAATTTTTTTATGAGAAATTGGCCACATGTTGGTGATGCTGGTAATGGAATATTAAAGTTATTGTTTTTGGCCCACAGAAACAAAGAGAAAGTGTCAGCAGCTACCTTCATTCTCTGTCTCTTAAATCCTCAAATCAAGTCAGAAATCTAGGGGTAATCATGGACTCTGACCTGAACTTTAACAGCCATATCAAGTCAGTAACATCAGCGGCATTTTACCACCTGAAAAACATTGCCAAAATCAAAAACATGGTGTCAAAGCCAGACCTGGAGATACTTATCCATGCATTTGTCTCCAGTAGGTTAGACTACTGTAACGGCCTGCTCACCGGCCTCTCCAAACGAGCTGTAAAACAGCTTCAGTACATCCAGAATGCTGCTGCTCGAGTCCTGACCAGAACCAGGAAGTATGATCACATTAGTCCTGTGCTCAGGTCTCTGCACTGGCTCCCTGTACCTCAAAGAATAGACTTCAAAGCAGCTCTGCTTGTCTACAAGTCTCTCCATGGCCGAGCACCAAAGTACATCTCTGACGTGTTAGTGCCATATGAACCATCTCGTACTCTGAGGACATCAGGGTCCGGCCTCCTGTTGATTCCCAGAGTCAGAACTAAACAAGGGGAATCAGCGTTTCAATATTCTGCAGCTAAAATCTGGAACAGCCTCCCTGAAGTTGTAAGACAGGCCTCTTCTGTGTTCATGTTCAAATCTAGACTTAAAACATTTCTGTTTAGCCGTGTCTATGACTGAAAGGTCCTATCTGCACTTTTCTTTCCTTCCTTTCTTTTTAAATCTTTTTTTTTTTTTCTTTTCTTTTAAAGTAAATTTTATGTTGATTATTTCTATGATGTATTGTGATTTTAATGCATTTTTCTGTTTTGTGAAGCCCCTTGAATTACTTTGTGTACGAATTGTGCTATACAAATAAACTTGCCTTGCCTTGCCTTGCCTTAAAGCCATCTGCACTGAAAGATTCTGCTCCAAAAGCCACTCTTTTTTAGTTTATAGTCAGATTGATTTTGACTTTGATGCAATTAGTTCTTTTTTTCATGCTGATTGATGTGAAAAATTACATCTTTCTGCACACCAAGAAAGCAGATAAAACCCAGATGAACAGCTGGGTTGCTGGCTGCAAAGACGAAGCTTTTGAGTGAATATCACAGTTCAGGACTTTGAGCTCAAACACAGTATAAATATTTGCAGCTTTTTTTGTTTGGCATGTATTTAGAGACTTGGGATGATTGTGGCTGCCTAAATATTAAAGAAAATATATCTAAATTGGCATTTTATTATGTTTTCCTGGCCACAACAAGTTAGAATAAAAACAAATGTGTTTCGGGGGGGCATTGCAAAAAATTGGACGCAAGTTCAAATATCTCAAAAATCAGGAACTTAGCTTGGGCCCATGATGTGTTGATGATATGAATAGCAGGTGGAGTCCAAAACCAACATTGAGAAGAATCTGATAATTCTTTTGAACTTTATGATATTTTTGTTATTTTCATCAAGACAATAATAAAAAGGTTCTCTAATTTTATTTTTATTTTGCCCCTCCTAGGACAGCAAGTGGTCAAACTGGATCACAGAGAGATGGACGTATACCGCTAAAAGCAGCTGTCATTTAGGTGTGTCTTACAGTAGAAGGTAAAGCTCAGTTTTGGGAGAATCTCTGAATTATCCCATGAACCCAGACATGGCATTGTGATAACTGATGCTTTTTTAGAGCTCCTTAAAATGAATAAACCTGATCTCTCAATATCATCCAGATCTTCCTTTATAGTAGTGATGAGGCTAAAAAGTTTAGACAGTAGCTTCTTCTACATGGAGTGTCAGGTTTATAAACACATTTTTGAACAAACGTCCAGTATCAAAATAATCTTGCATCCAATGCAAACCGGGTTTGGGTTGAACAAAGCGTGTGACAGAGCACACGTCTGTCACGGTGTAAGAGCCTAATAAAGTGGATTTGTTTCTGACAGCGTCAGTGGGTGCACACACTGTCCAGCTGTACGGTTGTTGCAATTCACTTTGTTTAGTTTCTGATTTTGGTTGTTCTCAATGTTTTATTTGTTTACTTCCTGGTTTCTTAGGAGCACTTCCTGTATCATGGAGGTCCAGTGGACCCACAAATTGTTTTGGTTTCCTTTGACAGGCCTGTTTTAAATTCAAAAAGTTGTTTCTTTTTATTTTGCATTTTTGTTTAAAGATTGTTGTTAATTTAAAGACTTATGTTTGTTTATTTATGTTGCATTTGTTAAAAGGGAAATGCATGTGAATGTTCTTTTGTGTCTTAGGAAATGCATTTGATTTTGATTGGTAATTGGGTTGGTTTGGTAAGGGGTGGAGCCAGCCACCTATAAAAGAGGACCTCTTCAAGATGGAGGGTTCCTTTTTGTTGTCTGGCTTGCCTGGTGCTGCATTATAGGCTGCCTCCCTGCCAAAATGTTATCAATGGATGCATTTTTCCCACATTTTGCCTGAAAATTACATAAAGAATAAGAGCACCTTGACGTTTTATGTGAACAGTGGTTTGTTCTTCTGACACTGATCTCCTTAGACACTCAGACCATGCAAACCACCTTATTTTTGTTCTTCAATTACTGTAGGCTTTTATTTATTTATTTTACTTGAAATTCTTGCCAGGGGCTAATGGGTTGGCAGAGTAATAAGAGCCAAACAGACAATTTCAGACTCACAAATCATTAGAGACTAAGAACCCCCTCCAGCCTTTCTCTCATTCAAACCAGCATCTTTACATTTCCTGTCCTTCTCTTTGTTGACATTGTCTGTCCACCTTTCTGCGAGAAGTATGTGCTTCAGAGAGCTCAGTGCGAAGATGGATCAATAAACCATCAGTTGCATATTGAGATCGAACGATTGCAGCTCTCCCCTTAAGGCTACCTCCCACCCCCTCCCTCTGTCGTTTACCCTCCTCACACTGTATTTGTCTCATTTTGACGTTTTGCTGTGTAAATATCGACATTCCTTCCACACGATCTCTGTGAATTGTAGAGCAGGTAATGAATTAAAGCTGAAGGTGTCGAGTCCATCCCCGCGATTCAAATCAAACGGAAAAGGCTGCTGCTGTTCTACTGCTCCCTTCCCACCTTCCATTTCATTTTAGTCAATCATGCTTATAAACAAAGGCACGAGATGCAAGCAGCTCACTCAAAGAACCAGAGACTATTTCAATAATTCAAAAAAGCAAATCAGTGGAGCAAAGTGTTGTATTCTTGTAGCATTTCCACTGTCTAAAGAGTTCCGGAAGTACAAAGAAATAGATCGAAGTGTGTCAGAACTAATATTTACATAATGGGATTATATAATAATTTGCTTCTTCCCACTCTCTTTCAGCCAAAAAATCAAACTCTACTTGTCTTTCATAATCAATATATTTAATGCATCAATTGTGACGTGTGTGTACAGTATGCAGTACTGCAGAAAAGACTTTGTGATTAGTACTGTAATTTACAGATTATAAATTAAACCTTTTACTCAGAAGGAATTTATATGTGATATTTTTTTAAACATAAATATTATCATTTATTCATTATATTATCATATATTCATTATTTTAATACTAACCATCAGTTTCTCTTTAGTGATTGTGATGTTTCCTGCTAACAACCGCTAAAGGGCACTGTAGGTTTTTGTATCAGTAATGGCCACTGAAAGACACGCAGAAGAAGAAGCGCCGTCTAAAGCCAACATGTAGGAGAATCTGATTGTTCTCCATAACTTCATGCTTTTTTTTGTTACACTCCTTCCACATGTTCAAGCAACTATTGCAAGTGGTTTAAGCGACCACTTTCAAGGAAAGTTCTACGTAAACACGTGTATATGCCCGTTTCGAGCTTAAAAGTTGCGCGCTCACATTGCTACAAGTTTTCAAGAACCCGGCTGTAGCAACACATGAACGTAGCATGATTCTTTGTTTCGATTAATGGGACTTATGATTCGGTTCCCCTTATGTATGACATACGTTCGAAAATAGACCGTTCATTGATGGTGCACCCTGCAGTGCAGATAATATGGTACTTGGATTGTCCTAAATAATTTCGAACTGATGCTTATAAAGCATTACTTATTTTTGATAAGCAAGTGAATGGTCATATTGTGGAACTTACACTCTCCTACTTTGTTATATTAAATATTTGGCAGGTTGTTCACAGTGTCCTCCTTCTTTCAGTTTTCCTTTTTGCTATTCCAAATATCATAGATCAGAAGGTATCCATCCTTTAACCCATTTATGATTATGGCCCGCAGCAGTCAAAGACTGCAAGGACCACATTTTTTTCATGTGAGTTCTACCAAAAACCTCATTTGGAATATTATTCCCCTTTCCCTAACAAGTCTTTTTCATGCCTTCCAAGCTGCTGTCACTCAGTGTCAAATACTGCAGTTTTATTGAAGAACAAAGTGTCTTCTTTCACTCTCAGTCAAGCATCTGCTGTGAATTGCTGACATGCTATGAAGGAAAACGTTGGGGGAGTTTGCAGGAAACCTTGCCTCAAGCAATGTTGGACCTTCCCAAAAGACAATAATCTAAAATATTTTGTATGCTGTGAGGATTTGACTTCTCCTTATCTGCATACAAATCCTAACATATCATTGGCGTTTCATTATATTTACATGTGTTTGCTTTTCTTACAAGAAGGTATAAGTATCTTCACAGGGGAAATCACATTAAAAAACGTCTTCACGAATGGGATTTGTGCCATATTTTTATTTCACAATTCCTTTTGAGTAAAGTTTCTGAGGAATTCAGGTTTTATGGAGTTTATGCTGATTGTGGCTTTTCTTTTTTTCACATCCAGTATCTGGTTCAAGCTAGATCAAGGAAAAAGCATGTGTCCTCATTTTACATTACAATTCATTGCAGTCTTCAGTGCTTTAAATTGCCACAGAAGAGATGATACCAAGTTTATGTATTCAGAGAAGTGCTTCTTAAACAACAATCCAGGGAGTGAAACTAAGATGCTGAAAAGACAAGCCAAATTCAAACATGTCCATTTCTTTGAACATAACATTTCCTTGATAAAATTCACATTCTTGGTTAAACCTTTTCATTTACTTTTAATCTTTTTTTTGGAGTATTTTTGCCACCTTTTGAAGTTTCAAACTTTCAGTTAATTGATTTTCACAGTTGTAAACCCAGAATTCTAGTCATTCAAGAGTCTCAAAATAAACCTGTTTGTCCGTCATGAAGTACTGGCATTCCTCCTGAGGGACAAGAAGCCCATTGACAGCTTTTAGAAAGGAAAAATAATTTATACAAACATTTAATCAAAATTTACAGCTGTATCCCTATAAAATATGTTAATTCAAGTCAATGACCATTTTAATTTACCATTTCTTTTCTACAGTCATCTTTTTTTCCTATTTGTAGGTTTTAGTTGTGGTGTTTAAACCATCAGCGGTTCTAGCTGTGATTGCCACTCACTGCTCTGTCAGGGAATGTGTCACTGCTGAGAACAAGTTTCATGCACCCCGTTGTCTGACACTTGATGGCATTTTAACTTTTACCAACTGCTGGTTTTCACATTTCGACATGGAAACAAAGCTGCTTTTAATGAATGCCTCACGCTGCGGTCAGTTGTTGTACGGTTAGATGAATATGGCTCTTTTATGTTGTTCATTGGGCAGTAAGAGTTAAGCTATGTTTATTCTGTCCTTGGCAACACGCGTAAAAGTGGACAGTTTCAAAGAAAAGTCTGTATAAATAGTGCATAAGCTTGTTTCAGGTTCTTGCGCTCACGTGTAGCTATGCATCTGTTAAATACTTTTTTTGGGCGCCACGTACAAAATTTGCTGGCAGTGAACTTGCGTTAAAAGTTCAACCAGCTTGAACTTTTCCAGTAAGGGTCTCAGATTTGGTAGTGACGTATGGATAGCATTCCAGTTCATTCAAGGAAGTGCCAACCATTTGAAAATTGATCAGTAAAGAGTAATTTATAATAGTTAAAAGAGCTGTGAAAGAAAACGCCTGGAGGTAGATTTACAAGATTTGCACCGCTTTGCCATTTAGCACCAAACCTCCCACAAGTACATGTAGGTGGACATGCACTAGTAAACAGTAGAAAAAGAAAAACAATATGCTCCCTGTCCAATGTGAACACCATGCATGCTAAATATGTGTTCAAGAAGTCTGGTGTTAAACCTAGCCATATTTCTTTCTTTTTAACACCCAACTTTTCAATTCACCTACCAGTTCTACCATTTGGAGTCACTGTGACCCCATTAGATTTTTAGCAAGATCATTCAAAATTTTATTTGTGCTTAATACTTGTCTGGTCTCCGTACCCATCATTAACGTCATCAACAACTTGAAGTCACAGATAAAGCTCTCGTACAGAATATTGCGCTCGGGTGCTCTATTAGAGCCCCTATTGTAAATGAAATTAAAGGGAATACAGCTTAGCAGGATGGGAAATAGAGAAACAAGCAGAAGGAGAAACTGGCAAAACAAAGGAAGGGAAAGATAAACAGTCTTCAACCCGACGGTAGCCAGCTCCCCCTCAGCCTACGGAACAAATCTCATTTCCTCGAGCTGCTTTGCTCTGAGCAGAAGGATGCTCATTTATCAAGGTTTGTGTGTGTGTGTTTGTGTGTGTGTGTTTGTCCTGAAAAGCAAAGGGAAAGAAGAGATGCGGGCGAATTAACAGTAAACATTAGACCCATGCCCTTTTTAACAAACAGTTCTGTCTAGGATTGCATGATTATTTTGGCTTGTTTTGTTGATTTATTGCCTTTTGTTTTTGCTTTAAACGCACAAGTGAGTATACTGTCAGAATTGGTGAGGATTAATCAGAAGCAGAAAGGAACAATGTTTTGGACACAGTCACAGAAGGAAAGCCAGCCATCAGGGCATCCCAGAACACAGCCAACTGGTCTCCATGGTGACTCACAGAGCTGCTTACGTCAACTGAACGCACACAAACACACACACAGTCATAGTCATTCATGGTCATGCTTCCCTTAACTTTGTGGGTGGGGGTGGGGAGTGTGGGGGGTCTTACATTGTGCATTCTGTTTTCATCCACTCCTCCCTAAAGCTGCTAATAAAACCAAGCCTTCATCCTATATAAAGAAGTTCACCTCGTTCTGATCGTGTAAGCGGTCCAACACACATGCCGTACTGCTCCTCCGCATTTGACAACAGATAAAGACTTAAGAAAATAAAATTCCTAATGGCAGCTGCTTAGATGGAAAATAATCATCAAGTATGACTAAAATAACTGCTATCCAGGTTCCATATTTACATAAAATTAAACTCCAAACAGCTCTTCATTTTTTTTGCAGTAGAAAGTATTGAGCAGTAATTACTTCCTGAGATTTTTGGAAAGAGCAGCCTCCTTTCCCATCATCACCATACCTCCATATGATGGAAAATCACCTTTTTAACTGTACTACTTTCAGCCACCACCTTCATGTAGACCTTCACACTGATAACAGGTGGGCCAAACCTGTCAACCCTGGGCGTGTCCTCCTCTACTCTTACCAATCCCTCTGTGCAAAGCTACATCCAAGCCACATGTTGGATGTCCCATGGAACATGTTGGATGTCCATAGTATGGAGAAAAAAAAAATGAATTCTTTAGAAGTCATAAATTGATGGGATGGTTCCAAGGAGGATAAAGCACTAGTCTTTAAAACTTTAATACCGGAGATGTCGCGAGCAACACCAAAGTAAAACATGTTCTTTGACTTATAATCCAGGCCTCAAGGGCCAACCTCCTGCTGATTTTCCAAAAACACTGCCTTATCTGCTGTTCATCACCTGGATCAGGTGTTCTTAGCCAAGAAGAAGCTTAAATAGAAGGTTCTTTGGAAAGCATGTGGAACACCAGCCCTTGGGGCCTGGATTCAGACACCCTTGGTTTACACGATCACCATGAATCAGCTAATTCTAACACAGAGAAAAGTCGCTTTGCATATCGGTTTTGCACCAGTACGAAGCCGCTTTTCTCTGTGACAGAATTCGCTGGAGTTGGGTAATGGGTTGAAGAGTTACGGTAGTCAAAAGCTAAAGCTCGGGTGATTTCACTCGTTTGGGTTTCTTTAAGCCACATGAGTGATTTAAAGAAATGGTCACAAGGTTGAGTCTGGCCATAAACACGAACATAACGTTGGTGTGCATAACAGCATGCAATAGAGTGGTATAACAAAGTAAAAAAGTGAGTCTGAGCACAGGTGGAACCATTTAACAACACGAGGAAGACAGGAAAGAGTGGCCGCAGAAAGAACAAGTTGAGAAATCTGTGAGTCAAATTCAAACATATCCATTTCTGAGTCTGTATGAAAAAGAAAGTTGGTGTTCTAGATGTTAGTGCATACTAACTACATCATATTTAGTTCAATAAGACACATTATCATTTTGATTTGAATTTGATTTGAAATGGTTTATTTCAAGCAATTAATTAGAAATAATACACAAAAGCAATACAATCAGTTATACATTCATACAGTAGCTAATCAAACTTAGGATAATTAGACATAATAATAAATATTGCTTGAAAGGGAGTGGAAGGAAGCGAACTTATATAATCCCACTCCGTTATACTATAACCATTTTATTACATGATTTATCAATATCCGGTTCCTAGCTTTTATCAGACATAATTAAGAATCTTGAAACATCAATAAAGCACATGAAAAAGATGAATTACTTAATTGTAATGTAAAAATAACTATTTTAGAAATCAACATGGTAAATGCAGATCAGTTATATAAAATATATGCAGATTATGTTACTTAAAGTCATTCATATAATTAAGAAATAATACTATATCAGTAAAATACACAACACTGTTTCTGAGATTTTCATAGCAAAATTTCATCAAGTATCAAAAGTTAAAAACGTGCAAAATTATGTTACATTAGGAAAGATTTTTGAATCAATTCATCAATTTTTGGAGCAAGTGAAGTAATATCCATTAAACGTTGATCAATTTAACCATTTTCAATAAGTGATTAATCATTTGTTTTACTTTTATTTTTTATAATAAAGTAATGCTGTAAGGGAAAATAAAAAGGGACCATAATCTTTCAATTCAATTGTCCAAGGTTGGCATTTCTTCTTCTGCTGATTAACAGCCGTTCTGGGTTTAAACAGTTTATAGTTCTCTTCGATGTTATGACTGCAGACATTAGATTCAGGTCTGTATCCTTCTTCAGCTGATATCAGCGGCTGTGAATGTTGAGGTCGAGTTGTCTGCAGGTCAAAAACTCTCTGCTGATAATCAGGTTACGTTAGACTTAAAGAGAAAGCGATGAATTTAGGCGTCATATTTCTTGAAATTATTTGGCTCTTTGATTTACTCCATGTTGTTTCAGACGACCGTGATCATACACTTCTCAAAGTCCTTCATGGTGTTCACAACCAGAACCTTGGACCGGTCCAAGTGTTCTCAATCTGCTTACGCTTTCTGAGAAGCCGTGCATGTTTTGCAATTTCAGCATTCCTTCTGGTCAGATGGTCATTCAGATAAACAGCAGATCCCTTCAGATTTCTTATTTGATTCATCAGAGCTAGCTTGTGTTTGTGATTCACAAACCAGATGAGGATCGCTGGCTAATCCGTCTCCTTTCTCCTGGGGAGCGGGTGGCAGGTCTCGATGGTGTTGAGGTCCAGGGAAATCCCTTTAGACGTGAGATATGATTCCATTTGATGTTCCAGAGACTCTACACCGCTCTCGGTTTCAGCACTGCTAGCTACGCTAGCGCTATTAGCAATGCTAGCTCCAACTGCATTTAGCTTTGCCCGAAGTTTGATCGGTACTCCAGTGAGAATGACATTATTCATTCTTACTTGTTGTTCCACATCATCCAGTCTTTTCTCCAGGATGTCGACCCGGTTTTCTCGTTGCTCGTTTTGAGCCCGAAATCTTCGGAACTCTTCCATCAGTTCAATCAGTGGAGCTAGCTTAGCATTCACTTGTTCCATAAAGGGATACAGCGTAGCTTTGATATCATCAAGAATCTTTTTAAGGTCTTCGTATCCCAGGGATTTCTTGGGGGCCATGGTCAGCTCTCTCTTATTTTGAAGAAAATCAACTTTTTAAGTCATTTGAAGATAGTTGTCTAGCCGCAGAGAGCCACACACGTCCGCGTTGTAACCCGGAACCGGAAGTACTATCATTACAATAACAACATTTTTACCTGAATGTACTAAGCCTGTCTTGTTTGAAAACCCATCACATCTCCAGACTTAATGCCCATTAAAAAGCAAACATGGTAGTAGGAGAGTTCAACCAATCAGTGGAAAGCCTGAGTCAGTGAAGACGGGGCACCACTACTTTGGTAAAGAAAAAATATATTAGAAAGACCAGAGTGAAAACAAAACACATGGGGGCTTGGTTGTTGAGACGATTACCTTAAATAGCTTATAATCTGTAACAGTCATAAAAGGCTTCCTTGAAAGCATAAAAACTATATCAGATGATTTTGTTTTTTACCCTCCTGCCAAAAAAGTTGTGTAATTTCAGGTAAAAAAGAGAGGCGGAATGAAAAGAATGACTGAAGACCAATCTTGCAAACATAAAAATGCTTCTTCAGTTTGTTAAAAAGGGAGAAAAACAACTCTAATGCACTGTGTTTAGGTGCAGAAAAGTTGAATTAAGATTGCCCCACAAGAGAAAAAAAAGGAAGTTTCAAAAAGGAAATTGAGTCTTTTAACAGGGACATCTAAGTAATGCAGTAGATGAGGTATGATTTTGCAGACATACGCGTCAGGCTAATATTAGAATCGGATTGAGATAAGGGAGGCCTATTTCAAAGAAAAAGGCCTTCATCTAGATAATGAGGACAGTTTCCAAAGAAAAAGGAAGATTGCAGAATGAAAGTACAGGTGAACATCATAGAAACAGCTTCTTCTGTTCCTTAATTGATGAGACCTTTCAGACTCATAAACAGGACAAACCATTCATAAATGTGTTCAAAAACTCCCAAAAGCTGTGTGGAACTACTCACCCACACCACGATCCTCACTGCTACATAAAGGCATTGAGTGTATTTCTTATTTACAATCAATGCATGGAAGACACAAATGATGTTGAGGGATCAGGTTTATTTATTTTGAAGAGCTCTAAAAGTATCGCTAAGCACATCTTTACATATGGGTTTGTGACATCATTCGTCTGATGTTCGCTTACAATGGTACTTCCATCTCTGTGATCCAGTTTGATGACTTGTTGTTTGCCATCAGTCCAAGGAGGGGAAAAAAATACAACAAGAACAAAAGGTATTTTTATTATTGTCACATTTCAAATAATAAGCAATTTTAGAAAGTTCAGAAGAAGAATGATCAGCTTTTTCTCCATATTTGTTTTGGACTACACCTATTGATCGCGTCATCAATATCTCACATGCCAAAGCGAATTCCCTGCTTGGTTGATGCAACATGACTTTGCCAAAAGGTAGAGTTTGGAACCCTCGACTTCGACGATGCCAAAACCGCGCCTCAACATCCAAATCAGACTGCTACCAGATTTACATGCTGCACCCGATGCTCAAATGGTGCCACAGGACCTCTGATCATCTATAACAGTGGTTCCCAAACTGGGGGGCGCGCCCCCTAGGGGGGGGCGCGGAGGTATTGCAGGGGGGGGCGCGGTGGAGTTTTTTTTTTCATACTTTATTGACAAACAACATAATACAATAACAATGTGAATGTCTCAGGGGGAATTGAAATGTGTACATATTGCAGAAAAATATAAGAAATAAAACAAAAAGTATATAAATATATACACATACATATACAACATAAGAAAAAAAGAATTATTACTTCAAAAATCTTTGGGGTTTAATAAATTTTAAATCTTTCAAAAATTAAATTAGTTGGAATTGCTTTTTGGTTTTGCAGATGTTTGATAATGGTACAGTACTGATTGATTTCACTCAAAAATTGCTGGAATTTAGTAGCTATTAGTTTGACCATTTGGCTTTATGGATATGGAATTTGGCAAATAATAAAAACAATTGTGTAATGAAGATACAATCTTTGTCTACTTTGACATTAAGGTAACCCAGAATAATGTCTTTATCTAAAAATGTAACAGTTTGTTTAGTTATATTTCCAATATAGTTTCCCACTTCAATCCAAACCTTATTTGAATATCTGCAGTCCACAAACAGATGATAAATAGTTTCCTCCTGAGTTCCACAGAATCAACAAAGCATATCCATGTCCACAACAAATCTACTCAAAGTTTTTTTGGTAGGATATATACAATGAAATATTTTGAAGGACACCTCTTTTATTTTGTTATTTAGACGATATTTATTGCTAATAGTCCAAGCATAAGTCCATAATTATGTCCACAAATTTGGATTCCCAATAAAACCTCCCAGCAGGTAAGGTTGTGGTCTGTAAAAGATTTCTTATTTGTTTATTGGAAAACAGGAATACCGAATTTTAAAAGAAATTCTTCATACGTCAGAAGATGTCCATGAGAATTGAAAAGTTGTCTGATTAAAACAATATCATTATCATACCATCTAGGAAAAAAAGTGATTTATTCTTGTATTGTACATTACTGTTATTCCAAATAAAACAAGTTGTTGGAAAAAATTATGTTTATAAAGGAGTTTCCAGGCCAGCAGGGCTTGTTTGTAAAAGTTTGAAAGTTTTGTGGGTAATTTTTCTATTGTATAATTACATTTTAGCAAGACTTTAATGCCTCCCAGTGTGTCAAATATATATTTGGGAAATGCATTCCAGATATTGTCTTCCCCTTTCAATAAATTAAATAAATAATTTAAAATAATTTAATTTCAATAATTTAAATAAATTTATTTTAAAAGAGTTGTTTAAAGTTTCAAAGGTTTATACATCCATGCCCCCATCTTATCTGGTGTTACACAAAACAAATTTTGCTTAAGTAATGACATTTTTTCCTCCAAATAAAATCAAATAATGTTTTGTTTAATAGGTTACAGATGTGTTTTGGCATTTCTAAAGACAGAGACACATAGATAGATCTAGAGATTCCTTCAGCTTTAGATAACAGAATTCTACCGTTCAGAGAAAGATCTGTCATTAAGGCGCGGTGGAGTTTAGAAACAAAGGATTTGTATGTTTGTGTCAGTGTGGGGGGGCTCGTAAATATTCTAATTTTCAGAAAGGGGGGCCCTGCAAAAAAAGTTTGGGAACCACTGATCTATAATATGCACACCGCCTGCATGCAAAACCCATATGTCATAAGTAGGTGGAACTCGCATTGGCCTTACAGGTACGTCATGATGCACTTATCTCACGCACGACAATGGTATCTTCCATTTTCATGACGTCTCTTAAAGTGACCGTATGAGTCTTATGCACTAAAAAAAAAGATCTTTTGGATTTACAGTGATCCCTCGCTATAAGCGCGGTTTACTTTTCACGGTTTCGCTACTTCACGGATTTGCATCGTGCATTGTGTTCTGCATTCTGGCTAAAAAGTCACTCCGCTTCTTCTTTACCTGTGCGTCAATAATGTTGCAGTTTAATATGTACACGTACGTAAATCAGCTTTCCAAATTACGTGCATGCAAATCATCTTGCAATTTCAAGTTTCTCTAAAACCCATAGAAAAAGAGCAACACCAACTGTCAATCACTATGTTCTTCTTCCGAACAAACACACACAGCTGCACCGCGGGCTTCAAAAGAAGAAAACACTGCAGCTTCTCAGACTGAAGAGCATTGAAATACACCTGAGCCAATATTTGTCCATTTGTACTTTGTATTTTGTTCATAATCATTTAAAATTTTCTCCCGTTTAATTCAATTACTCTCGGGTCGCGGTGGGCGGGGCTAATCTCCGCGATTTGAAGCCTTCTGTACACATGATTCAAATTATTATTTGACGGTACAGTACAGAAGTTATTTGTTGAAAAAAAAAACGTGAAATTAATAAAGTTTGGCCTCAATTACAAAAGGGGTTTATTCAGACATACCTTTGGTTTGTCTGAAGATTAATAACCCCTCTTGTTAAAGTAAAACATGTCCAACCCAAGAGGCCCTCAACTCTCATCTGACTGCCCAGCTGTTGGACAGGACAAGTTAGAAAAAAAAAACAAAAAAAAACTTTTTAAAGTACTTTGATTTGTGAAACAAATGCTTGAGCCTGTAAAATGGTCTGTTCTTTCTTTTCAATGTATAATAGAGTATTTCATTGTATAATACTTGTTAAAAAAAATTAAGGTTTCTACTTCACGGATTTTGCCTATCACGGGTTCTTTATGGAACGTAACCCCCGCGAAAAACAAGGGTTTACTGTATTACTGTAATTTCCGGATTACAAGCCGCTACTTTTGTCCCACGCTTTCAAACCTGCAGCTTATTTAAGGATACGGCTAATTTATGCATCTTTTCTAATGTCCACTAGAGGCGCTCGAGCAGAAAAGGTAAGTGTGAGACAGGAGGACTGCAAGTTTAATGTAAATTCCCGCTTTGAGAATGACTAGCATGAACAGATACTCACAGGAAATCCAAAAGGAACAGCAGACGGTTCTAGCTGTCAGTCATCTGAGCTGTCACTCATAACTGACTGTAGCGGAAAACTATCCTTGAACCATACACCTCTTAACTCTGAACAGTCTCAGGAGAAGACTATGAACAAAGTTGAATGCATACTCTCATTACTGGCATTAATTACATTTATTTTGACACACTTACAAGCAGCCAAACAGCATGCAAGTCACTTCTGCTCTTAGACCCCTCAGTCATGGTGCAACAAAAAGAAACACCCATGCTCAGCCACACGGCAGCAGACAGGGGACAACCGCCACCCAGGCCAGGACTGAATGCATATTCTCATTACTGGCATTAATTACATTTATTTTGGGGGGCCTAGGTAACCGGCACCCAGGGGACACGGCATCCGTTGCCAAGGGCCCCGTATCCCCCACCAGGGAAGGGATGGGGGACAGATGGTCCTAGGTCCCACCTTCCTTGCAAAATCTGTGTGTGTGAGGGTGTGTGTGTGCATGTGTGTGTGTTTTATGTTGGAATGTATATTTTGAGGGGGGAGGGGTGTGTGTACTACAGGGGTTGCAGTAAAAATTGGCGGGTAGGGCACTGATTACTCACAGTGATGTCCCCTCACCCTCCCCACCAAGGGGCACTAAATGTCTAAGGTGCGGTTAAAATTGGCGGGTAGGGTGCTAGGAGGAAATCTGCTGCTTGCTGGCAGTGATGTCCAAGCACCCCCCCCCCTACCATGGGCCCTACATGTCTAAGGTTTAAATAAATGAAAGAGGGGGGGCCCACTCCATACGGCAACCATGGGAGGGGGACCACTGCCAAGTAGCTCCCCCCCAAGTGGGTGTAAATGTATTTATTATGTATTATGTATGTATTTATTAATGTATTTATTATACTTTGCAGCAACGGAGCTAGAGTGTTAAAAAACAGCAAAAGTTGTCCTTGAATTTCTTTTAAAAAAAGATAGAAATTAAACCTCCCGGTTCTCAGCAAAAAAGAACAATCTGACTTTATTTTTCGCACACACACAAGCCTTTTGCACTGAATTTTGAATAAATCCAATAAAAGAGTCTGTTGTAGCAGCAGATGAATCACATCATTTCTGAGAAAAAAAGACCAGATTCTGTCACGATCCACAGCCTAACTGACCCCTCCTTATGATGGGCGTACATGTGATGCAGTGTTACACAGAGCAGCTGCTTTGCTGAATCATTTGTTTCTTCACTTTTCTCCAGTAGCTCTTAATCTCAACGTCTGTCACTTTTTTTCCATCCTAAATCTCTCACAGACACACAATGTCAGCATGCAGCATTTGCGCTGCCGCTATCTTTGTCTTGATAAGCCAAAGTTCACTTTGATTTCATTTTCTTCAGCAGGAAATCGTGCCCCCACACTCTCGTTCAGCCTCTTCTTCTTCCTCTTTGCCTCTGATGTGCCTCTCTTTGCCATGTCAGCTGCTTGAACGATGTATCTGTTTATTAAAAGGGACAAGATTCTTTGCCAAGTGTTGCTGAATGTGTTTGCGCACATAAGAGTGCACCGGCGTGTATGTTTCTGAGTAAAATGGGTGAAGAAGGAGAGAAGCTTCAGCTTTTTCTGTTAACACAGCTGGTTAGACTTTACAAAGGAGAGTAAAGTCTTTCACAAATGTTCATAGATAGGACCAACGCACAACTGAGAGCTGAATCTGTATTCAGAGGGAGCCTCGAGGTGCACAGCTGATACATCTTTGTTGGTCAAGAACACAAGGTGAGCGTGGACAACATGACAAACTGCATGTGTATGTGAGCTGCTACTTGGATGCAACAGAGACCCTACATGCAGGTCTGGTGCAGAGGACACAGATCACACACATTTGTTTGCCAGACATTTGTAGTTATTTATCTTGTTTTGCCTTTTCTCATCAAGAAAACCTTGTAAAAAGCACCTTATTCTCTTACTACAGTGGCAGACTTTCTCTAAATAAGCAAAAGAATAAATTTTAAAAAACGTCTGTGTGCATGTGTGTATACGTATAGTATGTATGTATGTATGTATGTATGTATGTATGTATGTATGTATGTGTATATACATAGGTGTATGTATGTATGTATGTATGTATGTGTATATACATAGGTGTATGTATGTATGTATGTGTATATACATAGGTGTATGTATGTATGTATGTGTATATACATAGGTGTATGTATGTATGTATGTATGTATGTGTATATACATATGTAGGTGTATGTATGTATGTGTATATACATATGTAGGTGTATGTATGTATGTATGTGTATATACATGTATATGTATATATGTTCCTCTGCAACGCAAGGCCAGAAGTTGTATTTTTAATCAATTTAATGCATCAGTGTTGTAGCAAAAAGCTGAAGTAACGTGAAACAGGTCCAGGTTTTGAAATAAAAACTTCCATTGTACTTAAAAACTTTATAAAATTTTATTTCATATATATATGTTGACATGCCCATGCGATAATGCATGTTAACTCCCCTAGTAAGGCAACAGAGATGCACAGCAGACAGACCAGAGTAAATCCGAGGTCACTGTAGGCGAAAGCAAAAGCTCTGGCTTTAAAGGGTTAATAAATTAAGCTGACTCCTTGTGTTTTCATCATGAAAGCAGGTTTAATCTGAAAGAGTTTGAGTTTGTTGGTTTCAGGGTCCATCTCCATCCAACAGTGGTTATAATGGCTCCAGCGATGCCCTGACCCCAAAACGGATGGATATGAAAATAGATGGATGTGATGGGAAAGTTGCCTTTAACAAAAATCTTTAGTTCCACTACAGTGGCAGTCTGTTCAACTTTAAAGCTAAAGACACAATATTTACTTTTTAAGTAAAAAGTCAAGCTTGTTTCTGGGACCCTGAGCTGTCGGGAGGAGTGAGTGCAGATCAACAAAAACACAGCACATCTCAAATGGACTTCCATGAGCATCCTCCTGTCCTTTACTTGCTCCCACACATAAAGAGTCTCCATAAATGTCAGGGTTCCTCACTTCCCGGTGATGGTAACATAAGGAGAAGGGAATGCTCTGAAGCATCTCGCTGCCACATCAGCTATTCCTCCTCAGGAGGAAGGTGTGAAGTGGAAAATCAGAATCATAAATAGCTGCTCACACTTTTAGTTCCTGGGAAAAAAAATCTTTTAAAGATAAATAACGTTTGACAGCTACGAAAGAATTGTTGTCTTTTCCTGAGGTCATGTAGCCACCTAAATGGCTGAAAATGGTTCCAGGTGTTCTGAGTTGGGCTGGCATCAAAACACTCAAATGTTCTGCAGCAGATCTTGTTTGACATTTTCTCTCTCTCTTTTCTTTCATTTTAATCTAGATTTTAAAGGTTTTAAAGTGCATATTTCCATTATGAAGATGATCTACATTATAATGTCGCCACATTTGAAATAGATCCCTTGTTCCATTTCACTTTTCTATTATATTTAATAACAGACAAAATGAAGGCATCATACATCACACAAGTAATTTAAATTGGATATTTACTTAATTAGATCTAAAACAAAAGAGTAGATCAATAAAATAAAGTCATGTAAATTTAACTTGGTTTTATAGTCTTTTATAACTGATGAAAGACACAGAAAATCTGTATTTAACTTTTTTTTTTAAATTCCCCAATCATTGGTCTTGTTGTTAAACCTTGGTCACAGGGACACGGTGATTGGCCAATGATTGGGCGCTAAGCATGCTGGGAAACGTGACGTACTGCTATTGTTGTTATGCTACGAGCTAAAGGTAAGTGCATTAGGCAAAGCAGCCAGCTTAATATGATATTTTTCAGATATTCATCGAGACAATAACAGATCAACCATTCTTGCTTTTATTTTTACCCCTATTGAATGCTCACAGAGACACGGAAGTAGCGGCAGGAAGCGGCTTTTGCAGCAAGATGACGGAGGGCGTACTACCACCAGATGAACGTGAATACGATGGATGCTTCTGTGCTTTTTAAAATAAATAAATCTGTTCTCTAAACATCCTCCGTGTCTTCAATGCAATGTAATGAGACACACAGACAGAAATGTGAAGGTATCTGCTGTAAATCTATGACGTAAATTAATAGCAGGATAAATTATCGGCTAGTCAGTTAGCATGTAGCCTAATAGCCTTCGAATGTAAAGCAACTGACTGCTAAAGTTAATAAAATACAAGTCCTGAATATTATTATTCCTATTGGACCCTAAACCACAATATCAGCTGTCTGACAACAGACCAGCCAAGTTGCCTGAATGCCGGCATACATCAGAGAGCTATGCGGCGGAGCTAGTAGTAGCCTAGCAGGAGCTATCGTATGACAAAGCAGCCTAGTTATCATAAATCTTTTGATATTTTTCTTATGTTCATTGAGATAGTAATAAAGTGATCATTTTTGTTCTTCATGTTCCTTTTTTGAACGAATATGGGTCACAGAGACACGGAAGTTACCGCTGAAAGCGACTTTTGCCGGCGTACAGAGAGCATATGACTTATGACGTGAATAATTATTGCATTCGAACGGATTAATTGTTGCATTCGAATGACATAATTATTGCGTTCGCACGAGTTAATCATTTCGAGGGAACGGAATAGTATTTCGAGGGTACGCAATAGTATCTTGTGGGAACGGAATAGTATCTTGTGGGAACGGAATAGTATTTCGTGCGAACGAGATAATAATCTGTGGGAACAAGATATTAATCTGTGGGAACAAGAAATATTTTTATATCTTTATGTCAGGACACGGGCTCCGTAACAAATAAAGAGCTGAGGCTCTCACTTGGTTTTGTCAATAAAAAATTGAGCAAATTTGGCATTAATAACATAATTCAAAGCAAACTCATTATACAAAAGGCAAAGATTGATCTTACTATCAACTCAGAGGGATATGGAAGGGAAATATTTAGCTTTAACATCTTACCCATACAGGTCAAATGAAGCCATAACTGATTTTCCAAAAATAATTGTAACGCAATTGTTGGTGGGAAATTCTAATTTGAAATATTCAGATCCAGATCTGAGCCCATCAGTCATCCCTGTGATTATTTCCAGGATTAAATGAATAAACTCCCAACTGGCTTCTTAAAAGGGAATAAATATAAAAGGAGCCTAAATGAGCCAGTCTTTTGAACGCCTCTTTAAAATGAACTGATTCATCCAGCTCCCTACAAAGAGCCATAAATCCTACATCTACTCCAAACAAAGACTCCGTCGATGTTAGCAAGCTGTCAGCTCATCATCATCCAACTTTCTGTGGAGGTGCGTGGTCCTGTGATGGTCTGGTCTAATGTAAACCATCCCTTTTGCCTACTAAAGGTAGTTGGGTTGGGCTCCCCTGACCCTGCACAGAAATAAAAACAAAGATAGATGGGTATCAGATGCTTCGGTTTTAATAAAATTTTAATCAGACAAAAGAAAACATTACAGTTTTCCAGCCTCTTTGCACTCTTCTTTTTCCTCATTAAACAGCATTTTGATTGATGTATTAAACCTCTACTTTTCCATTCAGCCTCTTTTCATTAGTCGATGTCTGTTTAACTGCCTGTCTTCCTTTCTTCTGTCTTGTCTTTGTCTTTTTCTGCTGTCTTAGTGTCAATTAAAGATGCACCCGGCAGGACTCAAAGGGATGCCAGATGAGAAGTGATGAGAAAATGAACAAAGGTAGAAGACAAAAGAGCACATGGCATGTTGAGCTTCAGTGTGCGTGTGTTTCATTTTCCCTTCTTTTGCTGCATGAATATTTATCGGTGATGCACACTGTGTCTTGTGATGTGGGCCCTCAGAAAACCCCTCCACCCACCTCCTCTTTTCCTAAAACTGAACTCTTCTCAAGGGGGGGAAAATTACCATTAGGTGAAGTTAGGGGACTGCCCGGGGCCCCAAACATTTAATAGATAAAAGGTCTAAAATAATTTCCACGTTCAATATTCCTTAACTCTTCCTTTAAACCAAATACCCAAATAACTGAGACGACAAAAGTCTGCTCAAGTGTTTTGTCCGCCCTGGCCATCTGCATCTCGATCAAAAGCAACATCTCAATATGTATGTATATATATTTTAAAAGCTTAATACAACCGGTTATTGTCCCCCTGGGACCTCCCCAAATCACAACCACACTGCCTCACTGATAAACACTAATACTCATAACATTTTTTTGCACATTTTTCTTTCTTGCCTGATCTGTCTGTAAATAGTTTTTATTTTTTTTATTTTACTACCTTATTGTTTAGATTTATGTTATATTTTTTATTCTTCTACAATGCTATCATTGGCTATGGTTACAAACAAATTTCCCACATGTGGGATCAATAAAGTAATTCTGATTCTGATGCAATCAGCCACACAGTCTAGAAACCTGTAGATCTCTGGCTGGAATATGTCAATTGTTTTGCTGATTTTTATTTAATATAAAAGGCTTTAGAAAACTTAGCTCTTTGACACCAGATAAGTTGGCAGAGACATTTTGGCCGCCTTTACACTGCATGGCTCAAGTGACCCAATTTCGATTTTTTTCGTCTCACGTGGCACACATCGGATATGATCGTGAATGTGTGCTAAGGACAAAGCGCATGGATTCCGCTTTTTCTCAGATCGGATATAGGCCTCTCATAAGGTGGAAATAAATTGGAAACGAATCGGATACGCAGCATTTGCGTGTCTCATGTAAGCAGACAAATCGGATATTCCCCAGTAAATG
The DNA here is from genome assembly GCA_037389245.1 of Oryzias sinensis. Classification (NCBI taxonomy): domain Eukaryota; kingdom Metazoa; phylum Chordata; class Actinopteri; order Beloniformes; family Adrianichthyidae; genus Oryzias; species Oryzias sinensis. The sequence continues at coordinate 21,368,621 of CM074493.1, forward strand.
CGAAGTCGTAATTTCAGTGACGCCTAACCCAGGAGACACCACCAACTGAGATCATATGACTTATTAAGGTGCTTTGTGCTGGATTTTGCTGTCAGCGTGTTACCTTTCAGCCCCAGGCTTCAGACCGTAGCGTTGAAAACTGCTGTTATGTCCGTCCGGACGCAAACGGAACTAATGCAAGCCGGACACCACAGCATGGACCAGGCTATAGCCGCGTATTTCCTTTGGGGCGGTATGATGGGGGACTATGTAGGTGTGAGCACGCACAAGTGTGCTTCGCGTGTTTTTGTGTAAGGAAAGGAGAGGTGTGGAGGCGAGCGGGGAGGCCGAGAACAGAAATTAAAATAAAGTGTCTCTCAAAAGTTTTGGAGTCTTTCAGAACACCGGGAGGCTGAGGGTTCAGAACAGAAAAGAGAACCCCGAGGAAATCTCCTGTGTGTTTCTGACTCACGGTCTGAAAAAGAGAAGTCATCGCAGGAAAGGTTCAACACTTGATCAAACTGTTAGCATGTTCATGTCTGCAAAACTTCCTATTCAAAAACTCAGAGAGAGCTGAGCGGCCTCCTTCATTTCCTCTCCTCCCGCAAGATCCCTCTTGAGCGCCCAAGGCAAGGCCTCACACCGCTTGCCTCCATGACAACCGCAATCACACAAAAAGTCTGGAAGAGGTCCGCGAAGGCGAGAAATACATGAGTCCTCAGAAGGTCCACGCTTTGAGGTTTCCAGCATTATATGTAAATGCAAAAATCAGATACGGGTCAATTTTAAAAGATGCTGTAAGCGGGTCGTGAAAAAAATCTGATATAGTCAGAAAATCGGATATGAGCATCAAGACCTGCAATGTAACTGCGGCCTTTGATATATCATGAATCTTTGACCGTTTATGCAAATAATTAGCTGATTCTGACACTGAAAAAATAGGCTCATATATTAACCATAAACACTTTTCCAAACGCAGAGTGTTCCATAACGGAGCAAAGCTGCTTTTGATTACTTTAATGTACATCTTGTGCATATTCGGTTGGGCCAACTACACCCACTGCTGACACAATTGAAGTATACTTAAAATCAGATTACATTGTAAAGGACGTTTAACAAGCAAGCTTGTCCACTTGCACAAGATTCCAGTGGAAGTAGCAAGGAGCCCCGGCCCTCTCCGGTTTCCTATCCCAGCAAATTTTATTTTCCGACAATGACAAATTAAGATTTTTCTGCCGACGACAATGACAATTAACAAATTAAGATCTGCCTGCCTGCCTTGAAGCTCTGATGTCAAAGGTCAAAGACATTCTAGGCTATTTGTTACAATGCATGTGTAATCTAGATGTATCCACTAGAAGTCCTTGTTTTTAAAAACAAGGAATATAGGGAGGAAACGTGCTTCAGGGTGGGGTTATGGCTAAACTACTGAACCCATTTGAAAGAATAGCTCCCTTTTAATTAGTCTATTTCTCTAAAGAATTCCTCAATACCATGAGCCCTGACACCCCTGCGACTAAACCAGGAAGAAATGATCACGTATACATGAGTTTGTTGGTGATTCTAATATAACTCACACAAATATTCTTGATCATTTTAGATTTGGCAGGCCTTGACAAGTTCTTTGTTTGATTGTTTTTTGGAGGCATAAGATTGTATTTTAGCTGCTTCATCTGTTCAAATTCTATAAAAAAAATCCTAGTTAAGGCTCAAATAAAAATAGTATGTTTAAAAGTTTCTTCTTGAAGCAGATGGAACAGAGTGTTTAAAGACCAGTTCAAGGCTGCACACCCTCCACGCATGACGTCTGTTACTTCTTGTTGAGAAAGGTTGTCGCCAAAAGAGAGAAGGTATGTGACAACGTTTGATCCTTGAATTACCTGCTAGTGGATGACAGTAAAGCTCAGGAGCATTCCCTGCATTCTCAATGTGGTCTGTCACATGTTTTTCTTTTTCTTTTTTGTCACATGTTTTTCAAACTATTCCTTCGAGCCGTGATAATGAAGGCAGGCAGAACAAATGTTCTTTGTAATTTGCAACGTTTGTAATTTGTGTAAAGTTGATAATGAAGGCTACATACACCAATGTTCTGACCATCCCCATGTCGCCTTTTGAAAAGCTCATCAGCAGTTATTGCTGCTGTTTAAGCCATGGTACAACCGGGTTGCATCAGCGAGCAGCAGAAAAAGTGATGGTAGTTCAAACACCTTTTGGATTTTAGATATGGTTTATGTGTTGCAGTTTTTACTAAGATCAAGCAAATTATTTCTTATGTGAGAAATATCTAAGACACAACAAAAACATGGAAGCTACGTTTACACCGGTCTCGACAACACTTTTAATGAAAAATCTATATAAACACAAGTAAATGCGCTTTTTAGGATTTTATGTTCAAAAGTCTCGTGTCCACGCATGGCTACGGAAGTTTCTACGACCGTTTTCAGGCTCTACATACAGCACGCATGTCATTGAACGTAAATCAAATCAAACTTTATTCATAAAATAGCGCTTCTCGTGCATTTTGTGCAGCTTGAAGCGCTTTAACATTAAAAACAGAAAACACACAACATTATAGTAAAAACCCAACCCACCCTTCACCCTTCCCACTCCCCTCCATTAAGACACATGACCCATGGCCCCCATGTACAAAGAATAATGACTATGTAACTTTAAATAAATAAATAAGGTAAACCAGGTCAAACTTTGACCAATTACCACTTCTGTCAATGAAAAGGAATGTCTATGGGTGTTGTGTGAGCACCTTGTGCGTGTTTAAGAATGTGTGTTTAGCGTGTTGTTGATTGCGTGTTAAGCACAGTATTGAACGTGCGTCACATGCCCAGTGTGAATGTAGCATTAGTTGTGGCCGGGGAAAGTGAAACCTGTAAATTTGTTTCCTGTGAACATGAGAATTAAACACCCAACATTTTTCTTAGTATTCCAAATATTTACCAATTGGTAAACTAATTGATGCTTTGTCTCACTTCAGATTGTTTAAAAGAAGTCAACAGGCACATTCACCGCACAATTTTTTGATGTTATGGCAAATGCAATGACCTGCTCAATGGGCGAGGCGTGAGCCAGTTTTAGTGAAACTTGTAACATGTCTTAGGAATATAATGTCCTATCCTTGTGAGTATGATGTTTTATCAAAACAGATCCAACATAGTACTTTTTTTCATTTTACTATAATTATTGCTTTTGATCCTTTTGGTGAATCTGCTTTTACTGTGTACTGTTTTTTCAGAGTGGAACTGGCTTTCTCTTTGATAAAGTGTTTGGGCAAAGAAAGGCCAGAATCAAGCAGCAAAGAACAAACTGCATCCTTGATGAAGATGAATAAATGAATAGCAGGCAAACAGATTATAGGAATAAAACACAGGCACACACGCAAATTAAGTGACTAATGCCAAGTAAACCTCCAGTGTGGTCTCAGCTGAAAACTGCACATCTTTTTCCTGACATGGTGCTTAGCCATTAAGACTCCCGCCGTGTGTGGGATTCCCGCAGAGGTGGCTAAATACTATTTATTTTTGACAGCGGTGTATGAGAGTCTTTAAGGGAGAGGACATAAGAGAGGCAAAAATATTTGCTGTCCTTTTGTAGTTCAACACTTCCATGTTTACTTTCAAACTTTTGTTCTGTCATGTTATTGACAACGTGCATTCAAGCGACAACTTCCAATAAAAAGTTTATGTAAACATGCATATATGCGCCTTTTTGGCTTCCCTATTCAAAAATCTCGAGTCGCTACAATAGTTTTGAAGTAATTTTTGGCCTCTACACCAAACGCTTATCCATTAAATATGCATTTTTGCACCTAGCCTTTCTAACTGTCTCAGTCTATTTAAGCACTGTATGCTAAAAGTGCATTCAAGAACCTGTGTTTAGCGTGTTATTGAAAGTAGGGTTGCACAATTATATCGGATACCGATAATTATCGGCCGACATTGGACGATAACATTTTTTTTTCTTATCGATAATTCGATAAGAACAAAATTTGCAGATAAAATGGACCGATAACTAAAAGTTTAAACTGCTGTCGCTTCCTCACTCACAACTCTGTATTTACTGTAGTTGTGCCAGCAAGGTGTCTGCTCACCCCTTCAATCCTGCAAGCTTCTGAAGTATGTATGTGACGTCATCTCTCAGTGCCTGCCCTACAGAGCTCTGTCTGCAACATGTCGGCTCAGCTCTCACCAATGTGGGCTTATTTTACCATGTCTGAGATGAATGATACTGAGCCCGGGATCTGACATGGGTAAAAAAATAAATATCTCGTTCCCACAAATTAATATCTTGTTCCCACAAATGAATATTTTGTTCTCACAAATTAATATCTCGTTCCCACGCAATAATAAGTTATGCTAATGAAATAATATTTTGTTCCCACAAAACAATATTCTGTTCCCACGTATTAATTAATTTGTACGAACAAAATATTTATTCACGTCATAAGTCATTCATAAACACGGATGTGAGCAATATTTGGATTTACAGCAGATGCCTTCACATTTCTGTCTGTGTGTCTCATTACATTGCATGGAAGACATGGATCATGGAAGACACAAGAATAGTTATGCACTTGATCTGATGACGTGAATAATTATTTTGTTTGCACAAATTGAATAATGTGTGGAAACAAAATATTATTTTCTGGGAACAACATATTATTTTGTTCGCACAACTTAATTATTGCGTGGGAATGAGATATTAATTTGTGGGAACGAGATATTAATTTGTGGGCACAAGATATTTATTATTTTACCCATGTCAGGTCACGGGCTCCGTACCATGACTCACTCGCTGTTTCCAAAATTTGTTTCACAATTTGTCACAAAGAGGGAAAAATGTCAAGCTTTAACACCACAAATCTAACAAGCCATTTAAAAATTCACCATCGCAATGTGTGAAAAGAATTATTTGTATTGAAAAATGTACTGGTTACTTGCCTATTTCAGTTAAAGTCTTAGTATTTTTTCTGACCATTGAAATGCATGATACTGATACCCAATATTTTCCTGCCTCTTGTAGTCGCTACCAATATTCAACCAATATTTTTTCTGAATACATAAGTATTAGTGGTCTTCTTTCTTTTAGCTCCTAAAGTTAAAAGTTAACGACTTCACAGCTGGGGTCAACCTCCACAAGGGTGTGTCTTGTGAACATATCCAAGGCAGACAGCAGGAGAACTAAGTTGAAATCAAAGCCGGAAACCACAGTAAAGACACCTACCAGCCTCGTTTGATCTGAGCTGTACACAAACGTATCTACTCCGTCTGGAGAATCTGCCGGGGGTCCCGGCTACAGTTTGTCTGTGGTTTCGCTCCTCATTATGTTTTGACTCCTGCCGTCTTTGAGCGTTGCATGCTCAGTGTAACCTTCACAGTGAAGGTAAATATGAAGCATTCCTGCTAAGTGAGGGGGTGGTGTAAAGGTCTGTTTGAGCAGTGGGTGGTCAAAGTTTAGTCTCCTGCTTGACTGTGACTGAAACCACCTGTATAATTTCTCTATGCTAAAAATCTTTTTCCCTTGTGGCATCATGTGTCCACCAGAGGAAAATTTAGAAGGCAAAAATAAATGCTATACAACAAAAACTATTATATAAATAAATAATAAAATAAATTATATAAATGTAAGCATTTGCTTTTAAAACATAAGGAGTTACACATAGGAGCACAAAATAAAACATGCTTTGTGACAAAAAAGTCTCAACATTATGAATAATGTCCAAAAATTGTTAAAAGACGGACAGTAATTTGAAAATTACCAATGAATGAAAAACCTGCTTAAGCCTTAGTTGCATGCACCCGTACAGGGGCTGACCTGTAAGGGTGCTTTGGTCTGTCCGGGCCCATGGAAGGTCATAGACAGGAGCAACTGCATCTTAAGACTCACCTTAAGGCTCATGCAGCCATCTCAAGGGGTGTCATGAAAATGGAATGTACCATCGTCAGGCGTGTGGTAACTGTATTTGTACGGCAAATGTAAGTTCCACTCACTTATGATGTATGAGTGAGGCTGTTGGACGGTTTGCTCACAGTCTAGTACAGGGGTGCTTATTACGTTGATCGCGATCGACCAGTTGATCTTCAAGGACATTAGGGTAGATCGCAGGCCAGCAAAGATAAATAACCCAAAATTAAAAAATATCATTCTACAAATTCTGTCAGCGAATCAAAATCCTCACCCAGAAGAACGTGACTTGATTGACATGCAGAACGGCCAATCGGACATCATCTAAGACATACGTCACGGCACATGCATGTTTAAATACACTGATATATATATCTATATCTATATAGATATAGATATATAGATATAGATATATAGATATAGATAGATATAGATTTATATATAGGTAGATTTTTAGGACAGTGTTGTCTTAAAAGTAGCTCACTTGCTAAAAAAGAATGGACACCCCTGATCTAGTGATTGTCAAAGTGTACAAATTGGCTCCTTACTGACCACGAGCAAATGCTTCACATAGTGGGTTGCAGGCTATATGTAAGAACCCACAGGAATCTTACTCAAACTACGCTCTGATTGCCTAATTTCCTAAATTCCAACAGCCTGCTGTGCACGAGGAGTGCCCACTTATCACTTTACCAGCACTCATAGGCCCCTTGCACAGGGTTAGTGGGAGTTGACCGGCTTTACCCGTATTTACCCTTACGCTTTAAGTATACATTACTACCTGTCGCCCACAGCATAACCGTAGAAAAAATGTTCATGAATGATTTTGCTTTAGGGGCTCATTTAGGGGTCTACGACTTTGATACTTCAGTTTTTACCTACTAACAGCTTCTATTCTAAGACAAATTGTGACTAAGGCCTTAAGTGATGAAAGTTGAAACAGTCTTTTGATCCTTTAGTCAGTCTTTTAGTCTTAGTTTGGGTGTATTTGAAACTTTTTTTTGCCATTTATAATAACATATTTTAAGCAAATCCATAAAAACTCTAATAAAACTATATAAAAATGGCTGAAAGGGAAATCATTTACGAATGATAAAATATACAGAAAACACAAGAAACCAAATCATATATTTATGGCAAACTGTGAAAGGGAGCCTTATAAACAGCTATTCTGTTTTTTGTTGTGGCTGAGGATCCATTTCATAGTCGATTAGGGTTCATGTTGAACGATTTGATTTGATCCCCTTCATTGACCAAAAATGGATCCAGGACATCTTTAGCCAAAACTTCAACCAGTGTGACTCAGAGATAAATATCTGGGTACTGAAAAGTGCAGGGGAAGTTTTCCAGATTCCTTGTGTTTCTTGCAAGATAATTACGTCTTATCTGGATCTTCTCCATACTAATCACGAAACTTTTATTAGTTTGCGGACATTAAAAACGCATTTGAAAAGGCCGAACTGTTTAGAAGAACTAACTACTCTCCACTTTATGAGGTGAGGCGTGCCATTTTGACCGAGCTACAGGGACCAGGGCAATTGTTTGGCTATGTGTCAAGTTCTCAAACAAAAACACAACCTTCGTGTCAAACGGGATGTTGTAATGAGACTGTTGCAACATCTGAATCCTCAATGACTTGATTTAAGACGCCGCACGAGATTTACGAGACACACGTATCGCTCTATGGGCCCTAATTACATATGGAATGTTGATGGCTATGACAAACTGAAGCCTTTGGCTTGGCCCTCTCAGGATGTATAGATGGCTTTTCAAGAGGAATGATGTGGCTCGTTTGTGGATCAACAAACAACAATCTGTCTGTAAACGCTCACAACTACATAAACTGTGTCAAGAATCTTGGTGTGGTACCAATGAGACTACGAACAGACCTTGGGGACCATGGCAGCAATACAATGTACGTTCTGTCACGCCCACACGGACCACTTTGCAGGCTCATTAAGTCACAGTTATGGATCGTCATCAGGGAACCAGCGCATCGAGTCTTGGTGGTCTTTGTTCAGGAGAGGAAGGCGGGTATATCTGTCTGGTGAGACTAAACACTAAGAATCTAAATTTGTGCAAAAATATTTTCATAACCTTTTCTGTTTGTAGCTCATGAATGCCATGTCTTTCAAAAGAGTAACAGAAGCTTTTTAATATATATATATATAGGATATATACTGGATATATATATATATATATATATATATATATATATATATAGAACAAGAGCATAATTGAACAAGAGCATAATTCAGTTTAAATTTAATGTATCCCCAGGTCCCAGTTTTGGATGGACTTATTTGGAGACCTGCGAGAGTCTGGAAACTTTAATGGAAGCCATGAACACCAATCTTTGTTGAGATTCTGCTTCATCAATGTTCTGCAGATAGACTTGGATGAATGTCGAGATCTCTGGAACAAACACAGGATTTGGCCAAGTAGACCTGCATCGTGTCCTGTAGGGATACCAAATGAGCTCTATCTCCTACCTCACAGGTGATGGATATTTCAACAGAATGATGTAACATATTTCATGATAAAAGATAAAATACAAAAATAACATAAATTTTAAAAACATGACAATACCAACAGAAATAAGGAATATTAACTTTGGGGTGATATATACTGAAATGTCATGAATATAGAAAAGGAAGTGACTATTTGCAATCTATATTACATAGATAAACTATCTGCTGCGGGCCTTAATTATATTTTCCTTTTGCAGATATGGTTCAAGGGACAGTGAATTTGCTGTTAAGGAGGGGGATCTGGATGTGTTTCCTGAGGCGAGGCAAGTGATTGACCTAACTTACAAGAAGCTGTACTACAAAATGGACTACAACAACCACAAGACTGGGAATCTGCCTTAGAACTTTATTTCCCGTTCTCTTTTAGAACTATATCAAAAAGAACTTCACCGACACACACAACAACAGTTGTGGTTAATAAAGTTATAAACGCAAATATAACATTTAGATTAAATTTCCTGTATTTGTGTCAACTTTTGTTTACAGTGAACAATAGTTTTTCCTGAGAACAAAGAAACAAACTGGTAAAAAACAATGCCAACAGCAGCTGAACTCTACTCAGTCTTTCAAAAACATCCAAATCCTGGAGCAGTTTGGATCCCAAAGTCCATATTTTCCTGAAACACGCTGTATGTGTCGACCAGTGGTAGCTTAAGTGTATTTGCTCATGTGTTTGCTACTGGAAATGGTGATTCACTAATGAACTGGATCCGTGGCGTTGGTATCATTCCTGCTGGTGGAAGTGCAGCCAAACCAGTAGCAAACATGAGCAACTCCTCCAGAGACACAGTCATTAGTTTCTCTGACAAAAGAAAGTCAGTGCGGTATACATTGAATTAATAAGGAACTTTCACCCTTTATTCAAGTATCTTCATCAGTTTGGGAGACTATCTAGTCTATACTAACCCTCAGAATCAGATAGATAATCTGCCCAAAATCCAAGTATTTTGGCCTCCTTCTGCTGCCTGGTACTTCCTGTTGGACTGAGATCTGGGGCCTCATTTATAAACGTTGCGTACGCACAAAAGAAGGCGTACGCCACTCTCTACGCAATAGTTGAGATTTATAAAAAGCAAACTTGACGGGAAAATGTGCGGTCCTCCACGCAAGCTCTGACCCAGGCGTACGCACAAAAACGGGTGAAATGAGAAACGGCGACACCGTCGGCAGATGGAAGAAACACGTGAAAGTGACAGTGTGTGCCACATCGTGCTGGAATGTGCTGTTTTACACAATGTGGCACAGCTTAAAAACGTGCCTCTACCCCCTGGCACTGATTGCTGTGTTGGCCCCGACCCTGAACCCCATCCCCACGCATTTGAGCCAAATGCTGCTGCTGTGCGCCAGCGTTTGGAAGTGATGCGTCGCTTGTAAAGAACAACAAAAGGTGTGGAAAATATTATTTATTTAAGAATTCCCTCATCGTGCAGTTTATTTCAGTCAGGGCGGTCTTGATTTCGCCCAACTCCTTGGCCACCTCTCTGATTGAACTACTGACTTCCCTCTGCATTTCAAGGACTGCATCGGTGAGGACACGCCCACTGCTGGAGGGTTGAGAGCCGCGTGCCGTGGAGACGCTGGGGCCAGACGGCTGCTCAGCTGCAGCATCGTAACCACTGGCCCCGCTGGAACACCCAGCAACTAAAATAAAATTGTTCTATATTAATAATCTGTAATTGTGTAGCCTGCATACATGTGACTTGACTGCATTCATTTTAATTATTTCTCTTACCTGTGTCACCCTGACCCTGGCGCGTCGGCGTCCCCTCCGTCTCAGTCAGGTGACTGAGGCGCCGATAAGGGGGACTTAATAGGGATTCCCCAATAATAGCGGCCAGTTTCTCATCAAGAGGGGTCAGCTCCAGCCCCCCCCCCGTGGCGGACACACTCTGCCGATGCAGCGCTAGACGTTTTTTTGCCTCGACTTTGATGTCCGATCATTTATTTCATTTCTTTTTTATTTCGGCCACGGTTCGAAGTTGTGAGGCTGCAGCATTTTCGGCGTCTGCCACCGTTTGCCGCTCACGTGCCTTTTTGGCATTAGTAATGCCCACACTATGCCCTCCAAACACTTTTCTCCTCTTTTCCACCTCGCCAACGATAACTTCTACTTCACATTGAGTTAAGTTACGTTTTTTTGATTTCCTCTCTGTGTTTGCCATGATTTAGCAAGCCATGAATATTTATTTGTGGGCGTTTCACGGACTATTTATGGGCAACTATGGGCGTGTCATGTAGCCGCAAAAGCTGCGCTGCATTTAGAATCGGTTGTGATTTATAAAGGGAAAGATGCGTAGGATGTGCGTGCGCACGGTTTTATAAATCCGAATATTTCTGTGCGTACGCACGTCCTATGTTTCATCCGTACGCCATTTCTGACGCAAATCCTACGCAAAGTTTTATAAATGAGGCCCCTGGTCTGAACATGTTCTCCATGTCTGCAGCACTCAGGGCCTTGCAAGAAAAAGCACAAGACTGGGGCAAGAGCCCTGTAATGTTGCTGCAATGCAGTGAAAAAAACCAAACTGGCCAGTCCATCTGTGAATCTGTAAAATAATTAAAATATTCAATATTTGGCAAAATGTTAAAATTCCATTAGTTGTTTTTGGTTTAACATATTTAGGCTTCTTATAGTCGCATAGTGTCACCAAGGTAAAGTGGTTACATAACATCACTACATAAACATTTTAAATTGTAATAAATTGACAGACAAGAAAATATTCCCTTTATGTTCTTTGAAAAAGTTCTTGCTCAGCATGACTGATTACTCTGGGTTATTGTTATTATTAAAAGGACACAACTATTAGCAGTCACCAATGATTGCCAATAGCTTTTGTATGACTCATATTTTGTTGGTAAATTATAGGAGTTGAGGAATTCAGAAATATTTTTCAATAATTACACAGGACATTAAACATCTTCAACCTAACTATTCCTATTTTGAATAATTGGAGGGAAAAACAAGTGAAAACAAATTAAAGAAAAAAGAATTTCCCTGTGATATTTGAGTCTTAATTTGTAGTGGCTCAGATCATACGGATACTACTTAGCTAGCTTTTTCATAAATATTGGAATATCTTCAAGTGAATGGCTGTTCTGTCTATGGATTTCATATAGACTACTTAGCTTTAAAAGTTTTATAAGATTTCAACGTAACATATTTCTGACAATTAATGCCAAATAATTTACCATTGAATGGAACTGTGGTTTCTGTCAATCATGTACCATCTGAGATGCTCCTCCACAAAAGCCTGCTTCTCACAAGTCCTCATGACCCGGAGGCTCCAGCACTTTGGAACATGGTGCAGTTTTGCAAAATAATGCTTTGCAAAGATTCGTCTGATTCTTCTTTCAGGACTTATAAGAAACATAAATGGTTTATCCTAGGAAAAACAACCAAAAAACATGCATTTGCAATTAAAAAAGATAAAGATATAGGAGATAATAAATCCATCAATAAATAACAGCATTTTATCAAAACAAATTTGGCCCTCAAGTGCTATCTAGGTTTAAATCTAAATGAACTCCATGTTTCCTTGGTAAATCCATTTCCTGAGCTCAGGTCATTCCTACCTGATGTAGAACCTTCCCCATCTCCTTATCTTTCCCATCTTCTACAGTGACGTTGAAACTTGAAGTCCCTATCATGTGGTTTGATAAGAAATGTGATGCTGGTCCCCCATGTACAATGGATACTGCTATCATCTTTCCAGCTAAAAAAATACTCATTTTCTCTGGCAGCTGTTATGCAGAGCACTGATTTATTACTTGTTAATTGCTACCTGGGTCTGTTAATAGAAAAAAGCAAATGATATTTTTTTTCTGATTAATACTAACACTCCTCTGGGTGAAAAATAAACACACCTTTTGAATTATATACAATACAACGGCTTTCTTGAGGTCCATCGAAGATGGGGCGTGTTCTCAAGTGGTTCACAAGAATTGTGAGGAATTTCCGCCTTGGCCCACCTGTATCCAATCCTTCTTCAAAGCAGCCAGCATCATCAGTAAATTTTATGAACAAGTCATTATTGTCAGAGCATGTGCTGCTTTGAAATCCTCGAACAGCCCCGTCCCATACATTCCACCGGCAAATGTTGAACCTGCTGACCTTCTTGTAAATGGTAAATGGGGTAAAATTATATAGCGCTTTTCTACCTACAAGACCCAAAGCGCTTTACAGTCAAAGACCCATTCACCTAGTAACACACATTCACGCACTGGTGGCGGCTCCGCTGCCGAACACTGGCGCCAACCTTCCACCAGAGGCAAGGTGGGGTTCATTGAACCTGCAATCCTATGATCATGGGTCAACCACCCTACCGCTGCACCACGGTCGCCCCATTACTTTCCATTGCTAACTGGGTAACGATTCCATGCGCCTGCACATTTGTCTCTCTACAGAAGAAGGGAAACATTTCATTCTGAAGGAAATATCTACTTTTATTCAGATTTAACCTAATTTGCAATTATTTACTGAACCAGATGATGGCCAATTAGATAAAAAGGCTTAAATTACTTACACAGGTTCTTCTGGGAGCTGATCTTTCTTGTTGTTCTGAGTAAGATCTTATACATGATTGTCATCCTCGATCAGAATGGGTTCAAACAGGCTTGTGTAGTTACTGAGGAGTGAAAATATATATATACAGCATAGATAAAAACAAAGTTATATACATAAAGTTCATTATTTCCACAATGTAACATCTAAATTGTTTCATCTACTCACATATGTATATATGTTCTGTTTGAAAAAAAAAAAAAAAACATTATTTCGTCCAACTCCTTCACAAGTAATAACTCCAGTTAACACACCTGTAACACGAGTTCTGGATGGTGAGACATTTGCTGGTTTTCAACAAACTCCGTAACCTAAAATAGAAAAAGAAGAATGACTAAAAATAATTTACCAATTGAAATTATCCCAAAAGATTACTAGGGGTTGAGATTACAATCTCAGGGTTGCAATTTAACAATATAAATTTCTGCAAAACTTGCAAGCTTTTTTTCAAGAGCCCATAGAAAAGATGTGCATTTTAGAAAAATCTACCAAAAATGCCAGATAAAGAAAGTTACACATTGTCACATTTATTAAGGACAAGTTCTGAATCTTGAAAAACCCAAAATTAAATGTTCAATTGTTTCTGTATCATTACAGAAAAGCACATCAGTGTGTTTTAACATTGATATGAATTGGCAAATAATACGTTTTTAACTATTAGCAGTGAAGCTAGCAAATATGCTCTCCCAAACTCATTTTCACAATGAAATAGTTAATTACTTGCTGTACTTCATTTGCAACTTCCATCAGATTATTCCTTTGAAGATAAAGAAAAGCATATTCAGTTATAAAAACATACATGGAAACTTCCAACCTTGCCATACAATTTAGGCGTTAATCATATACAGTTTGAATGTCTAAAGTGTACATCTCAATACGTACAATGCAAATGCATAAGAAGCCAAAACTACATACACACAGCATGCTTGAGAAATGTTTTTAATGACAACTTCCTCTGCTTCTGTCAGATTTGAAAAAGGACTGCTTTCATGCTGAGGCTCCCAAGGCTGACGTGAAGACACAAAATATGTCAGGTATAAATATTTATATAGTTCTACTGAGCTCAACCCAAAAGAAAAAGGCAAAAATGTTCTAAATTAGACATACCAGTGTATCAGCAAGATCAAACTCAGATGGAGTTTTAATAACAACCTCCATGCCAGAGTCAGAAGAGTCTTCCAGTTCTCAAACTGTAAAAATTATATCAATTACAACTAATTTAATGTTGACAATAGTATAATGCCATATTTGGTAAACAACAATGTAAATCCAAAGCTCCACAGACAGGATTGGTAAGAAACCATTACTAGGTATATTCCAAATTACCAAAAAATAAAATTACATATAGCAAAGCGCTGTGTTAACTGGGGCAAGTTATGCCAGATATGCTTATGACTTACAATTCATTACCCCGTAATTTAAAATGGGCAATGTGTGTCAAATTACACACATGCATCACATTTTACCTTTTTTCTTCTTCGAGTCCTTCTTCTACCAGGTGTAAAGAGTGATCCTTTGATACGGCCTGCCAACTTCATCCTTATAAGCCTCAATGGACCTCAGGAAAGCCGTTATATTTTTGAATAGTTATTTTCTTTTTATGTTTCTTTTTTTAATTTATTTATTATTTGTTTTGCTTTTTGATTTGTGATTTTTTTTTTTTCTGAAAAGATTTTTTTAATTTTTGGTTTCTGAAAATTTGTTTTGATTTCTAAAATGTAGTGTTGTATTTTGTATTAATTGTTTCACTTTCTGAAGTTAATTGGGATAGCTAAAATGTTTTTGCATAGAGTGATTTGTAAATGTGATTTGCACTTCAGGGCCACTGTAGGATTTTGACCTAAAATAATGAGCTATTTTTCTGACCCATTAACTGGGTTAGATATGTACCATCATTGATTTAACTGTATTCTTTTTCAACTAGTTGGACTAAAATGCAGATATTTGTGTATAGAAATGTAATACCTACCGGTACGTGACTCAGTTCTATTGAGGTCGTGCATACTAAATGGACATTTAAATTTCTATTAAAAAGGATATGTAACTTTTTGAGTGTTCATTATCTCAAATAGTTACAACAGATGTCTATGAAGACTTTTATTCATCCAAGTTGATTCCATCATAGAAGTAGGTTTAGGGGATGTCATCTGGACTTAGTTTTTAAAGTTAGAAGACGTTTCACCTCTTATCCAAGAGGCTTTGTCAATTCTCAATTAGCTGGTAAAAGAGCTGGTTTATATGTGCTCATGGAGGAGGAGTCAGACCTGAAACTGGATGGTATTGTCAACTCAGCCTACATGGTTTCGGGTCGTTAAGAGTCCTTTGTCCTCAGCTGGGGGTTGGGGAGCCAGTGACTCCCTCCTCAAACTGGTCATCTCTTTGAGCTGTTAACAACCCAGGTGGAACTGGTTCGGTTTGTTTAGGTTTCAGAACACTGCTGTAGATGGATGGAAGAATAAACCTCAGACCACCATTCTTATTAAGAGAAGGTTTATCCCTCTTGACAAAGATGGCTTCTTTCACTCCTCACTCAAACCATCCTCTCTCTCTGGCTAGAATTAGACTTCACTGTTCTCGAACGAAGGGTTTGTGGCCTTCAGGTGGAGGTGCACTGCAGACTCAATACTGTTCCCTTTTGGCAATTGTTCATTCTTTTCTTGTTTGTTGGGATCTGGTGAATGCCCAGTTGGGATATCCACAGGTTTGAAGGGCTTGACGGATATGTTGCACTGCATTCTTCTTTCCATCAGAGCTTGTGGGCACCTCCTGGGCTCTGTGTTGTAATGTTCTGATAACGCCTCGTTTGTGCTGTAAAGGGTAGTTTGAATCAAATAATAGATACTGATCTGTGTTAGTAGGCACAGCTATGCCTCTGGCTGTAGTTTCCCCTGAATTGGAAATATGTGGAGTTGAGGCACACTTCCAGCAGTTCGCAGATGTGGTCTGGTGTCATATTTGTTCTGTTTTGCAGTCCTGCAGTAATCTCTTCCTCACTGAAATTACCACCTCGGTGGTGGGAATGCAGGTGAATAGGGAAGTTACATAATACGACCCCATCGTCTCGTCAGAATCCAGCTGAAGATGTTTGACTTTGTTTGCAAAATCTTGTGAATTCCTGACGTGATGCTCTGTGTTGCCAACCAGAGGGGCCAAAATAGTAGCCAGGTGTTTAGCCATGTTGTAGGTGATGGAGTCTATGCTGCTGACAATGGGTCTCAGTGGTAATCCTTCCTTGTGGATTTTTGGGAGGCCATAGATGCAGGGAATGGTATTACCTGGGTACAGTCTGTAATATAGAGGCTTGTCGATGACTTGATCTCTCTCCAGTCTTTGTAGGCAGTCTATAAACTTTTTCTTCTATCTGCTGGTTGGGTCTCTTCTCAGTGTTTCATATGTGGTGGTTTCACTGAGTAGGTTGTTAACTTTGGCTTCAAAGTCCACCGCATTCAGGCTCACAGTAGCCGTAATTGCCGTAATTCTTCAGCTTGAAATCCAGTCATATTGTTCCTCTTTATCATTGTTTCTGTGGCTGTGATGAGGTCTACCACAGGTATATGATTGGGTGTAACTAGAAATTCAGCCCCTTGGATAGTACCTCTTTCTCCGTTTGAGTCAGCTCGCAGTCGGAAATATTCTTAATCCACCTCTCTCTGTCAATCAGTGCTTTGGTGCTGTTTCCTCTACTCTCCCTGTTGAGCCTGTCCTTAAGGATCTGTCGTTGATTTGTGAGAATCTGAAATTTCTTGATTTGTGTTGCTTGCTTTTATTGTGTTGTGCCAGTTGTGCCGTCTGGGTGAAACCAACAATCTTCTGAAAAACGTCTTCAGTAACAGTTGCGGCCAAATTGTCTTGTAGATTCTTCATTTTACCTTTCAGGTTGTTGATGATGAAAAACGTGTCCTTTAAAAGTTGGACTCGGGTTCTGTGCATGATGTTCTCAGCTCGGTGTCCTTTAACCCCTTTCCCCATAGGCTCTTGGGGATCACGTTGGTTTGTCTGCATCTCATGTTGAACCTGAGTTGGTTCTTGTAGTCCGCCAATTTCCTAGCTGTCTTCTCCAATTCACATACCAGCTGAAGGGTATCGTTCCCAAAATTAGAAAAAAAGATGTCTCTTTTATATGTCTCTTTTACTAGCTAATTAAGAATTGACAAAGCCTGTTAGATAAGAGGTGAAACGTCTTCTAACTTTTAAAACTATGTCCAGATGACAGCTCCTAAACCTTCTACTATGAAGTCACAACAGATGGTCATCCTTATCTCAGGTGAGGTTTTTTTATTTTACAAATTGAAAGTTTTCCTCTTCATCCTTTTCATCTCAGTACAGGGAGTTCATTTTAAACTGTTCTATGTAATCTGTTGGTCACTTCTAGGCCAATATCAAAACACAACATGGCAAATGTGACGTGAAAATGTTAGCCAGTGGGGGAATTTGAGTTTATGTGAAAAATTCATCATTGTTTGCCAGTTTTATCATTCTGCCATCTTCCCTCGAGGTCTGATGTCTGATGCAGCTTTATGCGTTTGTAGGAGGATGTCTTTCAGTGCGCCAACTCTCATGACTTCATGCCCTTCCATTCCTGATTCTGCAAGCTGGAAAATCACTGCAACAAGTCTGGAGATTTTGGGGTGGCACAGATACACGGTGGGAAGAAAGCCTCCTTCTCAAAGAGGCTCTTATTCATGGCAACACATTTGATCTGCAGCTTAAACCATCGATTCAGGCATTACCAGGCGCTGGCTGTCTGACAGATGAGTTTTATGAATATTAAACTTGAGAGTATATAAAAGTTTATTTAAATACATATATACATACGTATATGTGCATATGGGTGAAGAGAGTGTGAGTAAAGAGAGAGAAGATCAGGGGAAATTCTAAATTCAGCTGTTGTAGCTTCTGGGTTTTTCTGTACCATCTGATCAAATACAAAAAGTGATTTGATGAGCTCAGAGTTATTTGTTTATTTGCTTTGAAAGTTAAAATGTTAAAAAGTCAAATTCATTACACACCATTTTCATGGCAGCTCGTCTGAGTGTTTCGATCCTCTCAGCATGGTGATAAAAGATTTTTTTTTGGCAACAGATTATTTAATTGTCAGCCCAGAAAACTCAATTTTCCTGTTATTGTGCTTCATAGCCACTCCTTTAAAACTCATTGGCAGCAAAAACACTTAGTCCCTGCTCACAGCTTACCATCTGTACTGGACCGCGCCAATAATGCAAAGAGGGGATTGGTTTCTCGCTGTCCCTGGTTCCACTCAAAATATTCTTTCATCCTCAATGATAATATGTACGCAGATACAGTAGGTGGTGATGTTTACTGTTGTCAGCTGTGAGACCTTTCAGAACTATAAATGTTTACAGTCTACTTGTTATGGGGGCTATGAAATGCAAATCACTCAAAAACATATTCAAGTTCACAGCATAGCAAAGGCAATGTGCTTCTTGGAACTGGCTGGCTTGTGCACTGCCCAGCAGGCGCCACAACAGGTTCCACAGCATCACACAGTTCATCAAAAGTTGAGCGTGTCATGCGGAATTGTGGCTCCACAACTTCTCTGTAAAATCCTCAACCACTATTTTCCAAAATTGCTTCATAACCGCTCCAGACTGTAAAGAAGCTTGCCGCTCCATGGCCTGAATAACACGCCGTCTCCTTTGATATACAATGATGACCTAAGTGACGTGGTAGAAATTTGAATCTATCTGCTGTAAATCAAAGTATTGTTAATGGAAACAGTGAAATTGTGTTTTTTGTAAAGAGTTGGGCAGACTTACCTTAGGCAAAGGTAGGGGAATGCCTGGGACCCTCAACCCCCAAAACAAAAAAGCTTGGCTCTCACAAGAACAGGGGGGTATTCCAGGAAGCATGTTTAAACTAGCCTGACTTTAAGCCTGAACCCTGGCTGAAATCCGCCTGAACTTGCTTACTCTGGGTATGTCGGTTCCAAAAGACCGGATATGAGTTGGCGTAATTACGCTCGACTTGGTAACCCTGGGTTAACACACGGTACATAAAGACATTCTCAATAGATCGCCTATTTCTGGAGTCACCATGGAAACGCGTGGAGAAAAAAAAAAGTGCAACACATGAGACGGAAGTGAGACTGAGTCTGAGATTTTAATGACGGCGGATAGAAATTATAAGTCCACCAAAAAAGTAACACGGCTGAAAAAATAATTTAAATAATTTAGTTAAATTAATTCAAACTCAATAATTGTTTATACAACTCAAATTTACGTATTTACCTAACTAAATGTCACATTACTTCATTAATCTTTTTTCCATCTTAATTACTTATATTTCTTGAACTTTCATATGTCTAAGTTTGAGCCGGCAGATATGCTCATTTTTATAACAATAAAAAGAACGGAAAAAAATGCACGGAGTGCAAAAACTTATCACAGAATATCCCATCACTGTCATAACAGGTTTGGGTGGTAGGGGTGCTATATAAACTCATGATCCTTTCCTTTACTCTCACTCATGGTGCAGAGACGTAAGCATAGTAGGACAAAATAGCTCGGCAAAACACGGTGAAACACAGTAAAACAGCTATACAACTAAACACATTTTGTAAAAAACCCACACTTAAACCTAAATCCGTCCAGACAGGCAAAGGGAATGATATCCCAGAATCCCTTGCAGTGCCGATCTAACACCAGCATCAAAGTTACACCTACTTAATTGAATTAATTTGAACGAAAGGAAAATAATTGTCTGAAAACTACGTGTTATTTTTAAGGTGACCTAACAAAAAATGATTTATCTTAACTGAAGCACATAATTAAGTTAGATCAAAGTAAAAAAGTTTATCTTTCCAACATCCATATGTGGTCTTATCACCCTCTCATGGTGGAAAAAGTATTATCTGAGCTTTTTCATCCACTAAATCATCTTCAAATGGACACGCCATGCTGCTTCACCTTTCTGTAAACAAACTAAGCTTTAACTAAACCTGCTCCGGACCAGGTTATGTTCAGAGCATGAGTTGCCATGGTAACTTGACCTACCCTGAAACGTACCTCCATTTCTGGAACCGAAAGCTGAGGTTATCAACTTCCTTAGCCTCAAACTTATCGTGGGAGCTAGCATAACCTGCTTTCTGGAATACCCCCCAGTAGTGTATGGTTTTTGTTGTTTTGTTTTTAAATGCTCACATGGAGTAAACCAGGGCAAAAGGACAGTTCTTTCTTCTAGGGGGGCAACAGCACAGGCAAGCTTGCCTTTAGGACCACATACTTGTTGAAATCGACATTGATGTCACCATCGTCATCTAGCATTTAAAAAACAAAACAAAAAAAAGTCAATTTCTGCTTTTGTTTCAGGAGCTTGTCCAAGAAGTTGAGTGAGTTCCTTCTTTGTCAGAGTCTTTGCATCTTCTGCTTTCCCAGCATCCTTTTCAAATACACCAGAGCTAAGCACTGAAAAAAAAAAGTCTAAAATGCTCATTATTATTAAACTCTGTCCTAAAATATCCAAGTTACTGAAATGGCTGATGTGAAAGTGTTTATCTCCCCCTGTCCCTGTGCAGCAATGGACTATTCCGTCAAGAGCAAGTTGGAGACTTTTCGAAGATATTTAAAAGGAGAGCGATAAGATGAAACGTAGTTACGTGCAATGGTAACCATCATCGTCAATAATAAACTAAGTTTTTTTTTTTTGTTTCCTACGTGTCTCAATTTGCAAAGTGAATTTTAAACTTTTAAAAACTGAAATACTTATAGAAGTTCTCTAAAAACAAAACAAAATTGATAAAACTTTAATTCTGTTGTAAAGTATACGGTAGTTGTACAAGTAAAGTTGTAGTTCTAACAGCACAACAAATTGTTTTTTTTCGCGTTCAGGTACTGGTGCCATGGTTCACCTCCGGAATCAAACCATGCAATTTGAGTCAAATGCAACATACTGTACTTTGGAGTCAAGAGGAAGCTGGACTGAAAAAGCATTGAGCTTTTCTATAAGTTTCACTT
Organism: Oryzias sinensis; assembly: GCA_037389245.1. Lineage (NCBI taxonomy): Eukaryota > Metazoa > Chordata > Actinopteri > Beloniformes > Adrianichthyidae > Oryzias > Oryzias sinensis. Next base: position 21,389,581 of record CM074493.1, read on the forward strand.
TAGTGCTCATAAAGAAAACCTAACTGTTTATCAAAAATATGAATTGGAGAACTATCTCTGCTAAAGAAGCATGGCAATGAGAAAAGATTCAGAAAACATGTTTTGTTCACCCACAAACTAAATTTACTCTGAGCAATGGAGCTCAGGAGATTTTCTGAATACTAGTCACACATTCTTTTTTCTTTAAAAAATGGATTTGAAGATCAAATACTATAAAAACAACATCTTGTATGTCCTTGGTTGTAACAGGATTTTTCCACTTTCAGGTATCAAAAACTATGTGATAAGTAAGGTCACCTCAACTCCTTCTTGAACTTTTTTTCTTTCATATTTTATCTTTAATGCATTTCTTGTTTGAGTCAAAGTGTGCCGCCAGGAGATGAAAATGTCTGCACGGGTAACGAGCTGTTCAAAGCTGCCCTGGGTCAAAAGTTATCTTCTGTGGCATCAACGTTGTGTTCATCAGGACTTGTGGTGACAAGTGGTTGACAGTTTGAAGCTTAGTGATCCTTTTTTTTAACTGGCTCAGGCAAACTAAAGTGTTATTTTGCTCACTGGAGATTTCTCAACTTCTGACACAGATCTCAGGACTGAGTAAGGCGATGAAAAGGAGCTGCTGGACAGTTTGCAGGAGCAGGTCCGTGTGTATAAAAATTGCAATAAGAGGTACATTGGGTGATTTTAAGGTTTGATTGACTAAAAACACCTCATCCATGGAATAACAGAGAATACTGATATCTGAAAAAGGATATCTAAAAACAAGAGTGGTACCTGTATATAATGGAGGGAATATTTAATTATGACCTGTTATTAATTAATGGAATTATTCTCTTTTCTATTTAACCAAATAATTACTATGAAAAGCCTCATTTTGAGTTTTTTTTTTTTTATTTAAATTTGTGACACAGTAACAGAGATCAAAATATAAGTACAAAAATACAACTTTTCCTTCATCATCTGGACATCGTTTCTTCTGAAATGGTGCTTTGTTTAACTTATCATGAAATTCAACATAGTCTCTCAGCTGCAGCAGAACAAGGTTGGTGCAGGCTTGGCAGCTGTTACTATGACTACATGTAGCAAAAAACATCAATTGTCCGCTGTTAAAAAATTAAAAATTGAAGCTAAAAAATGTAACAAGATTGAAGTACTGATGATTGATTTAATATTTATTTCTTTTATATATGAACATGTTATAATCGGGATATGATCAGACCTCTGTGTTTAATTTCTTGATACAGGACACCTCTTTGAGCATTATATTAGATACAGGTTAGATTAAAAATGAGATTAACACAATTTAAGAAAAACATAACACACCAATTTGACTGTAATCAATTAATTGTGAATAAAGCAAACATTTGACAACTTAATATATGAGGCAATGTGTATCATCAATTACTGTATTTTTCACACTATAAGTCACATATAAAAAATCATATCTTTTAGTAAAAGTGACAATGGGTTTTATAAACTGGAGTGCCTTATGTATGGATTTGATGTTGAAGCGATTTTTAGAGGTACATAGAGGTAAATGTTTGTTTTTTTGTACAGGTGGCAAACAATGTTGGAGTTTTTCTACATACGCCATGCAGCTATCAGCTGTGTCAGACTGTTTTTTTTTTCTATGTTACTAACAAGGTTGGAAGTTAGCGTAGTCACAGTAGGATAATGTTGGTTTTAGCTTTATCAGTCTGTTTTTTTTACATGTAGCAATGCTGGTGGTTACAGGTGTTGTAAATACGCTAATGCGGCTAAAATGTAGCGTGCTACAAACAAGTTGTAGAGTTACTGTAAACACAGTCAAATCTCCATTACTGTGGCTTATAGCTCAGTGCACCTAATATGTGACAGAAGTTTCAAAAACACGACCATGAACAGCTGTCGGACCGATCTGTCAAGGTAGTTTTGGTTAGTTTCCAATCGGACTGAGTTTCAGTCTGAACAGGCTCCAAGCTCGGAGCGGTAAAACAGAACCAAAACGGCCAGAATGTAAAAAGACTAGGAAGGAGGCAGCGGATGAGTCGTGAAGAAATTTCGAGCAACGATGAGATGCAGCAACTCGTTGAAATTTTATTGGATAAATCCAGACTTTTTAAAACAACTTTTAATATGACACACATTGTTTCTGACAGTTTTCCTGACAATTTATATGTCATTAACACTTATCAGTGTATCTTCTTAGCCGACGTACCCTCAGTAACCTCTTTGCAGTTCGCCTTTGCTGGACTAACGTAGCAAATAAAAAGTGCTGTACCTTACGTAAATACAGAGCGAAATTTAAGTTTGAATAAGTGAATTATCCTGTCAAGTATTCAAAAACCTAGGACTACTTTCTCTTTGTGCTTTGCCCCGTCCTTGTAATATCTGGCCAATGTGTGAAGAGATCATCATGTCATGTGTTTTTGTTTACAAACATTGGTTAGAAACTTAAATGTCCATTTGAAGGCAGTCTGAATACAGACCAAACGCAAGTTTCAGGACTCATGAATCCAGACCAATTTAAGCTGACTCGATCCAAACCAACTGACTTTTCCAGTCTGAATACACCCTTTTATGTCTACAGCAACACCAAAGTCTGTGCCGAGGTCCGTCTCATTTCCAGCCAAACCTTTTCCTGCTGAACCTCAGTCATTCGGCTTTAATTTCCCTCTTCTTCCCGCTTCAACACAAAGCTGGAAGACAGGCGCTTTCATGCAGAGCGAAGCAATCAGCCAATCCATCATGATGAGCTTGCAGAAGAGTGGTTGTAATTTTTACCACAGGGTTATTAGTGTCGGAAGTTTGCACGATGCACATTTACCATCCTGGATTCGTTACACTCTGTACTCGCTCACATCACCATATCAGCATGAGGATCAGAGCCAAGCCATAAAAGAAAGAGTTTCTGTCCCAAATTCTTGCAACTTCACTTTGTTTGTGAGATTCCTGCTGCACACATGTGAAATTAACACTGCGCCAATATTCAGTCACAGAGGCCGCATGCTGGGACCAGGGAGCTCACCAACAAATGCAGGGACTGTTTGCAGACTTTGCTGAGATTAGAAAACATTTGCCTTAAACCCTGCAGACCAACATAACTGGACTGATGCACTAATTAGGGATTTCTCTTTCTTGACAAACTAAACCACTCTTCCAAATTGTCATTTTGTGCTCTGGCCATTTTGCTCAAATTTGATGGACACACTTCATCCTTCTTTCCTATTTCTTGTTTTAAATTGAAATAAATAAATAAAAAACTTAAATGTAATCATCCACCTTACTTTCTGCTCTGTGTGTTCATCTTCTGTCCTATGAAGCTTTCCTCACAGATTTCTCGGAGTGACCCTGAACCTTTAAAATAACCAGAGTCTTTCTGACTCACGGTCTCGGTTCATCTGCACAACTGAACGGGAGACGCTGAGATACTTTCACGGTATGACAAGCACGCTGCCTCCCTAATCCGCCCCAATCTAATTTAGATTAGCTTGGAACATTCTCTGAGACATTCTCTGAGCTGTTGGTGTTACAAACAAACCACACAACATGTGTGCGTGCAGAACGTCCCGTTAATCTTCGCTGGAGACACGGGGTGTGACTGCGTCTGGCGGTTTATGGTTGTTCTGGGTTTTTTTCTTGAGAAATATCTTTTAGAATGTGAGCATTTTCATCTGCATAAATGTCTGTATTTGTTCATTATTAGATTTCTCATCTCTTTGGTTGGCTAAATTTCTTGTTTGTTAGAAATCATTAACATCACACTCAGATAAATACAACAAACAACACAATTTTCAAATCCCTGCTGCATTTTAGTGGAAAGTTTTTACAAAATCAGCTGAAAAGAAAGTACTACATCTTTACTTTAAACGACTTGTGTAGTAGAACGCAAATATAAATGATTATTAGATAGTAGATAGTAAAATGAGGTAGTTAACATCATTGATGATGGACACTTGACAAATTACTCTGTGCCATTTTACTGCTGGTGCTTTCAAGGTGTTCTTGTGGTATTTAATACATGATGGAGGACGTAAATAAAGAAAATTAGGTTCAAAATTGCATTTCTGAGTATTAATAATTCAAATCATTGTTAATCAGGAGCAGACAAAAAAAAGTCATTTGAAAAAGAGCGTATTTGTGAAGTAAAAAAACACACTGGGCGGGCCACAGGCTCCGCCCATCCGCTCAGGTGTACATGAAGATTAGAGAGATGCTGTAGCAGGTTCCAATTCTTAGCAGAGATGCATACATTTTAGCTTTCAACTGAAGTTTGATTTTGCAGCACTATCACTTATCATTTGTGTGATATAAAGTTTTCTGAAGAGAAGATTTCAATTTCAAAAATGGTCATTATGTAAAAACATTTAGAGTTGTTGGCCTGAAATAGTCAATTCAAGAGATTCCAAAAACGATACCATTCTGATGCATCCACTTGCAGACTATTAGATCCATGTTTTCATGTCTTTGTTTTCCTCGTCTGAGCTGGAATCTGGATCAAACTGTACGGCTGGATGGCACCAATTTTGCTTACCATTTTTGCTGCAGCGGTAGTGTTAAGCTAGAAAACGAAGGATCTGTGTGCCAGCGGGAGAGCATTTAAACCAAGACCTCTCGATTATGGATGACGGGAAGGGAGAGCAGAGATGTTCTATGCCGACGTCCCCTCAGTAACTATGTCAAAGTAAACAACACTGTTATTTTATTTTTTATTTTGGCAAAAATGACAATCATTGACTGGATTGCTGGACTGCTATGAAGGTTCAGTCCGTAGCAGTGAGGAGCTGACGAGGTTGTCTGCTTTAAATTGAAGCTGCCTAAATGCTCAAGAGTAGTTAGGCAATCATTTCCACATAATTTTATTCCATCATTCTGCAGAGAGAACAAGTATTCTTGCATTTCCTGGTTCCTATGCCCTCTGGTGGTATGTAGTCTTGCCTTGCCTGTCTGCCGGAGCCTATTCTGAGAGGAATAAATCACTTAATCCTTACTCCTGGGTCCGTTATCATTTGGGTTTGTTTGCCACCTGTCTGCCTCACTGCATCTATATGTCTGCATGAAGATGTGTCAGCGTCTCCATCACTGTTTCTGAACTCAGCCAAAGTAATCTGTTCTCTGACCTTGCTGACACACAGCAGAGCCATCCATTACTGCGTTCGCCGTGCATCACTGCGACCACAAACACCTCCTCCCCTGCCGGCCCCTCCTCCTGTCTGCCTATACTCCCATGCCTAAGGCTGAGGCTGCAGAGACCATATTTGCTATGAAAACACAATCGCATATACCGTTCTTGGACATTCCTGACACATCTTTTGTTTGGCAGAAACCCATACAGTACAGACTGTAAAAGCTCCTGTCCTTGCCGAGGTTAAAAAAACAAATCATTGCCGGACTTTTAATCTGTTTGATGAACAAACCCCCCCACAAGTTTGTTTTTGGAGGTTCTGCTCAGAGCATATTTTTGTCCCTTTTCTGCTCCTATTGTTTCTGTCTTGCTTTTTTATTTGCCTTCCCTCCGCTGTATCCTCTGCTTCATCTCCCTGCCGCTTTTTTTCATTTCCTCTCCTCAATGCTCCTTTTTTTTAATCCCTCTGCCTCCTTCATTCACAGCTGACTGGGAAGCCGTATCCCCACACTGTGACATATTAGTTGGCTTTTAGAAAATGTTCTGTATCTGATCCCAGAAATGATGACCGAACATATTTGAAATCACAGCTCATTGTGCGTTCTGTATGAGGATTACAGCTGAAAGACTCATTCTCTTGTATCGTCACCGTATCTCATTTCTTTGACTCCTCTGCTCCCGTCCTACTTCTTTTACGACCCCCCTCCCATCTGATTTCCTCTCCTTTTCTTTGCTCCACATCCTTTCACCCATTCCCTTCATTTTCAACATACACAAGGCTCCTCATCGTCTTCAGTGGAGCCAGTTAATCTAACTCACTAGATCGTCGTATAGTTCGCCACTTTCAGCCGCTGATTAGTGTAAGTAAATGTCCACATAATGCATTTGAATGGGACATTGAACAGTTGAAGTTTTTTTTTTTTACAAATCATTAACTCCAAAATGTTCATTCTATGCCAACAATTGACTTTGGTGTCATCAGGGACCCCTGTCTTGATGACTTTGGTAATACAATAAAGTCGACACACCACTGACAACTATTAAAACACTATTAACCACTTGTATGGTCAGTATGGCTTTCATTCCATTACCGATGATAATGAGGTATTGCCCGGTTTTCACGGCTTCTCTCGTCTTTTTTTGCTCTTCCGCTTCAGTTGACAGAATTGTATTTGTAATTTTCTTTCAATTTGGGTTTCTTAGAACATATCCCATAGTTAGCGTGTTCAAGTGTCCTATTTTTGGCAATAAAGGGTGCACTCGATTATACAGCGCACCACAATTAATGGTTCGTTTTCATCCTCAGGAGACAGTGGATTCATAAATATTCATCGTAAGATGCTCGTACTGATTCGATTTTTACTTTACCACGGTGACATCATATTTGCCGTTTAAAAAACAAAAGTGAGCATGGTGTCCGAAATGCTATATAAATACAGGGCACTAGAAAGTCCTGCCCTACTTAGTTTGTTAGTAGTAAAGAAGTAAGGAAGGAATTTTATTTTTGTTCAAAATCTGATTGCAATAAACACCTGGATGAGGAGTACACAAAAAATATAACCAGAATTACTTCATATATAAGACGCTCTGGATTAAAAGGCACTGCAGCTTTTCATTTTATTTTTTTAAGAAGGCTTTTCAGTGCACCTTATAGTGTGGAAAATATGGTAAAAGACAATTAGTCTATTGAAGTCAAGGTCTCTTTTAAGGTTAAGAAATCATCACTACACGTTTTTTTAAACTGTGAAAACATTTTTTTATGAAATCTTGAGCTCCTCAGTTTTTTAAGTATTTTTTTATGTATGAGTATTTTTTAACCTTTCATTTGTAATGGCCTTCCTTCCTGCTCTCATTTGTCCCCCCTTCCAAAGTCTTCGGTCCCCCCACCCCCATAAAGTGTGCTCACCTTGTATCTCAGTGGATGAACAGCAGCAGCTTCCCAAAAGCGCAACCGGTTAGAAAAACTTGACTTTAGTCAAATTGATAAACCCGATGACCTCCGAGGTTTGCACTGAGGTCGTCAGCATCTTCACTTTAAAATTGTCGATTTACATTTGTAAAAAAAAAACAATCAAGATACAAGACAAGCTGCACATTTTCCTGCACATCTGCAAAATCATTTCTGTCAGGCCAGAACACAAAGGAAAAACAACACCTTTTAGTGACTTCCTGTGTATTTCCCGGCAGCTCAGGCAGAACCTGCTCAGATAACTGTGCTTACTTTTTCATTAGCCAGATCAGTAAACTCCTTCGCCCTGGATGAAGCCTCCACTGGTCCTGGCACAATCAGAAAATGAAATACAGAAACACAAATGCTGATATTCTTCCTTCATGACAGGAAAGCATGAAGAATGGTGTTTAATAAGGAGGTTTCTCTCAATGAAAAGGCTCATCCTTCATACATTGTATGTGTTTTCATAATCTTTCCTCCTTTTAGCTCTAGAAATCATTCTTTCAGTTCATCCTCCGCTGGTTTATTTTTTTCTCAGTCTCTGAACATCTGTGTTCTTTTGTTCTGCTGCAACTGAGTAATTATATCAGGGTATTAGTATAATTACCACATTTTTCAAGGGGATCAGTGAGGAATGCAGTTGCCGTGCAAACAGAAGAAGTGAGAGCAGCGTGCTGCTGCGTTTTAGTGAAAGCAGGTGTACGGAGCCCGTTGTGGTGAAACTCCCTTGCACAACACTGGATCCAGCTCCAGCCAGCAGTGAGCGACGATGTGAGTCGCACCCCAAAGAACCGCTCCATTACTTGCTCCAGTGCAACACAAAACCAGATAAAACATGATTTATTTGACAGTATAGACTGGTTTAATGCACACCTGATGTAGGATGATGCAACGTACTGCCGACAAGGCATAAACAACTGCATAGAAACTGTCAAAAGGGCACATTTTCATTATTTATATCATTATTTTAATGTAACATCTGGATGTTTTTCTTTGGAATTGGAAACCTTTTCAGTCTGCTTCTAAACGGTTTCATTTAAACAGGACAGAATAAATATAACATATTCAATTATTTATATCCAAACATAATTTTGTTTCCTTATTTATTTTTCTATGTATTTTAAGTTGTATTTATAGGTTTATTCATAGGGCGGCAGTGGGTCAGGCAATTGAGCAGGTCGTCCAAAGATCAAAGGGTCAGCGGTTCAATCCCCACTCCCCCCAGCCAACTGTCGTTGTGTCCTTGGGCAAGACACTTCACCCTCCTTGCCTCCAGTGTAGCTCCACTGGTGTGTGAATGTGCATGAATGATCACGGTGATGGTCAGAGGGGCCGTAGGCGCGAACTGGCAGCCACGGCCCTGTCATTCTGCCCCAGGGCAGCTGTGGCTACAACCGTAGTTTACCATCACCAGGTATGAATGAGGAGTGAATGAATAATGGCCACAATGTAAGCGCTTTGAGCGTCTGAAAAAGCGCAGATAAATCTAATCCATTATTATTATTATTATGTATTTGTCAGTTGTGCCAAGGACATTCCTGTGTAGAGGTGACCAATGTTTTAATTTACCTAAATTCTTTCATTTTTGACATGTCTGCAGAATTTGGTTGTGCTGGACAGTGATGGGACTGTGATGTTCTGCTGATTGAAACCATGGCGGTTTATGTTACTGGGGGAGAGGATCCATTTCGTCTTGAATGAAGTGTCCTCTGTTGCAACAGATACTGCCATGTTGTTTGGACCCATATATGCACTCATCCTAAAACATTCCAAAAATCGGCAGTACCCTCTTGAATTTGTTCAAAATTGTCCTCATGGAGCTTGGTGGGGGGGAACATGAAAGTTTTCAGACTGAACACTCAGCTTCAATTCCACTTTATTACCGGATTTCAAATTTCTGTTGATGCTTCTACAAAAATGACTAGATTGTTTTGATGTTTGTGTTCAGAGTTTTAACATGTGCCCATGTTAGGGGACTACCAGCATTGCTGTGCTGAAAACCTCCCAACTGATTGTATTTGCTTTTAATTGTCTTTCAAACTGAAAAAGTTCTGTTGCAATATTTCTTATAGTTTGTAATTCTCAAAAATATTTTGCATGGACAAGGAAAGGAAAAGGAAACATTTGCAATATTGTTCTAGTCACACTTTCTAAATTTCAGTCCAGTTTGGTGATACTGCAGAGTTCAGTGCTACAATTTATAATTGCAAAGATTTATTTTACCGAATTTTGGATTGATTCTCTAAAGCAGAATTCACAAGAAGGAAATGTGTTCTATAACAAACAGTCTGATAATTTTGAGGAACACAGACCATTAATGCTGTTTTTCTCACTATCAAGTAAAAAGTGGATTGTTATTGGGGAAGAGTTTTGTTGTTTACATCTAAAAGATGTGTATGTATGCTTGGATGAAAATGTCTTCAGGTAAAAATAAATAATGAGAAATGTTTTCTGACCCTTTGTTCATCAAAATATAATTCTAATGTTTGATTCGGTTTCTTTTTAATTGTGTTTTTGTCTGAGGCAACTTAAAAAAATGGATTATATCAAGTTTATACTTTAAGGTTAGAACATTTCCATCGAGTAAAAAACAAAATGTATTTATTTCGATTTAGAAAAACTAAAATTAACTGGTCTTTTTCTCCTCACTAAATCTGTTTGACTAAATTTTAAAAAATAGGTTAGGCTGAATAATTTATTTACATTGAGTAAATGCAAAATTATTAGGTGTGACAGGTTATTTCATTTTTTTAAAGTTAAGTCAGTGTTTTTTTCAGTGCATTTAAAAAGTTCCATGAAACAGCAAAAGGTGAACCGCAGAATATTAAAGGCACATTGTGGAAGTATAAACCATTTAAATGGCGTATACTTGTATAGCGCCTTTCTTCCTACAAGGACAAAGCGCTTTACAGTCACAGACCCATTCACCCAGTCACACACACATTCACTCACACATTCATACACTGGTGGCGGCTCCGCTGCCAAACACTGGCGCCCGCCTACCACCAGAGGCAAGGTGGGGTTCAGTGTCTTGCCCAAGGACACTTCGACTCATGGGCGTGTAAGGCGGGAATCGAACCTGCAACCTTACGATCATGGGTCGACTGCCCTACCGCTGCACCACGGCCGCCCCATTACCATTTACTATCATTTAAACGTGCCATGGAGGCTGTTTAGCGACATCAGAATAATAGCAATGGGTAACATTAATAAGTGAGTCTGCTGTGCTGCTTAGAGGAATTTACACCAGAAAGTTCCAAATGCCCAAGAGTGTTTATGCTCAGTGGTTAATTTTTTTGCAAAAAGAAACATCATATATTCAAATTGTTTTTTTGTTTTTCCTGCCAATTTTACCCTTGTAATGGACATGATTACTGACGGAATTCAGCATGAAGCTGACTTTGCCATGAATCAAAATCTTTAAGATGGCCAGGAGTCTGCTGAAAAAAACCCAGAAAAGCAATGAATCTCCGTGTTTGTAGCAAAAAAAGTGAGCACATATTTTGCGCGTAGTAACAGTTAATGTGGGGGTTAACAGCTTAGGTTTAGTACAGTTCTATATGCATTCATATGTTTAACAGTGATGTATAAGGTTTGTCTAAAGAAATTAATTAAACGAATAAAACAGCAACACAGGTCTGATCTGAACCATCACTGCTGGGTCTAAATATACTTGTCTGCCGAAATTAAAAGCAGGTTTCAACCAGTTTCAGCCATTTAATGCACATGCTGGCCAAACCTATGAATTTTGAAATGTATGTATGTTTGAAATGTAACATTTGACAGTTTTTAATACATGTTTGGGGGAAAGATGGTGTTTCACTGAAACATCTCCAAGAACCCCACTGTGAATCAGTATGTGCTTGTTAAAGACCTGTCCCTCACAAAGATACTGTCAGTTAACCCGAAGATGTTGATAACCCTTGTGATATCTTTTGGGATCAAGATGACCCAATCCTTAAATTGACGTGTTCTCCCTACCATGACAAGGGTGAATAATAGTTAGGAGGATTTCAAATCCATGGACACCAGTGAAGATCACAAATCATTGAAGAAAAAAGGTTCAGAGTACTGTCTAGTGGGTCTAGATGACCCAACTCCCAGTGTTAAAGTGCCAAGGATAGCACAAGGGCTAAAGCCTTATATGACCTGACGATTGCTGAGTTACAGCGGACATGTTCCTGTGTACAGGTGAAAATATTTATTTCTCTAAATGATTATGCTTTACAGTGAGGACAAACAGGAAATAGGATAAAGCTGTTGTTGCTCTCTTCATAATTTATCAGCAGATGAAGCAAAGTAATATATGGGGCATTGTTAGAGCAATTTAAAGGAGTAGAGTGCTATACAATCAATGCATTCTATTTATACATGTATATGTTGGCCATTTATTCTTTGAATCTCACTCTCTGTCATTTGGTGACTTTATTTCCTGTCTTGTCTGTCTGTGCCCAGCCCACCCATGCAGTTTTAACGATCTGCCTGCATTTTCATTTGAAAAGAATTAACAGCAGTTGTTCTCCGCACAAACGTGTCTGCCGTTCTGTGTGCTCTGTTAAGTGTTTCTCAGGAACAACCTGGAAAATGAGATTTTTTTTTTCTATTTTAAAAAAAAGGGGTTTTGTGGTGAATTGTGGTAGCAGTGAGAACAGGTTGAACCTTTTTTCTCTCCATTTCTATGACGAAGAACGCAGTTCTGATCCTCTTAACAAGAATCAACACAGCAGACTACCCTTCTTAGAAGACCCTTTGAACGTTCAAAGTTTGAATCAAAGCTTACGGATCCTCTGAAAAATCTTCTGCTACAAGAACAGCTGCATCTGCAAAATACTGAAAAAGAACTTTTGTATTTTTTATTATAAATACAAAGGCAAAAGCTTACAAGGCTGATTGTCTGGGGAGTAAGCAGAAACATGATAGTAAAGGTCTTCCAATGCCTTGGCCACATGCACTTCTACGGAGGGTTGACCATGAGTGTTGTGAGGTTTTGGGATGTCCAAGCCCGTGGAGGGTTAGACAGGTGCCCCCGCAGATAAAAGGGAATACAGGTGTGCCTTGCAATTTAATTCAATTGAATTTTATTTGTATTGCCAAAATTAACAACAACAGTCATCTCGATGGGCTTTGTATCGGTAGAATTCAATAGAAAAATACTAAATTGAACTAAGAAACTAAGCTAAACTGGACATCCCTGCCCTTAGACGCCCCTTCGCGGTAGGGAAAAACTCCTCCACATGAAGAAGGGATCCTCACCCAGGACGGACAGTTTACCAAAAGGCTTATGTGGCCACTTTAAGGGACGTCATGAATTTAATTAACACAAATTAAATACGGAAAACAGACTTAAAAAAAGAAAATTCACCCAAACAAATTAGTTTACATTTTTTGACAACAACTTATATAATTAACTAGTAAATATCACGAAAATTAATTGTAATTGATAATAGTATCATTGGTTATTTTGTATGCAATTTTGTCATAAAAAGAGAACTCAAAGTTCACAGTAACAAATATGTAATTAAAACATGGTCAATTTGTTTTTAGAGAAATTAAAAAACTTGTTTTTGTTATTTTTTTCAAAAGGCCATTATAAATTGTTTACAACTTAACAAGTGCTATAACCATAAAAAAATAGAGAAAAAACTACAACCATGTGCCAAATAACAGTTTACCTTCACAAAATCAATAATTATGAAAGAAAGATGTGCTGTGTTTTCCTTAGTCACAGTAACATTTCAGATGTGACGCCAGAAGTGGAAAATATTTTAATGACTGTTTTAGAACAGACCCCTTAATAAAAATGAACCAGCTTAAGCTTTTACGTTTACACAAATCTTTTTAGTGATTGACGAGAAAATCCTATTTAAATGTTGAGACTAATACTGCAACACAGATGATAGTAGAACAACAGCCTGAACATTGTGGGAAGGAATTGTGGTTGTGGTACTTGTTTTTTTTATCTTTTTTTTTTTAATTGTATGGAGGAAAATTGTCTGGGGATTCTGGATTTTGTCCTGAATTTCCTGGTTATTGATCCTAGATGGATCTAGTTTGTAAAGCACAGCCCTGTCCTTTAACCCTAATGCTCTGGTTTAATTACTAACGCTTTCGTTTTTGTACCATCATGGTTTTTGCTTAATCAATCCTCTTCTGTTGAAGTCATGTCTTCCTGTCTTCTGCCCCACTTTTGCCCAGATTGTTTACTTAGTGTGTCATTTTCATTTACCTAATCAATTCGTGTATTTTTGATATTTTTCGACACCAAAATCAATCACTTGGTAATTAAATGCTTGTTTACTTCTTCTTTTCTCATAAGAAAATAAAAATGAAGTAAAAATGTGATAGAAGAACAAAAAGTTAAATAAAGATAAAAAAAAGAAGAATTATTTCTGCATTTTTCATACTCGAAGACACACTCAAATGCAGACTGTATTTTTCGGAAAATACAGTCTTCCTTGTAATTCGGTGTCCCCTATATATGGATTATTTCTGGTTGTGCTTAGTGGTGTTGAAGCAATTTTAAGAGGCCTGTTGAAATGCCTTGAGGTTGTTGTGAAAACACTAACGCAGCCAACATGCAGTGGTGTCAAGTTGTTTTTTAGTTTTGTTACTAAGACGGTTGGGAGCTAGCATAGCAGAGTAGCATTTGTTCAAGTGGTATCTTTACCTTCTTTTTTTTTATTAAGTGTAGAAAAACAAGGTATGCAGCTAATGCTTCTAATGTGGCTAACATGTACCTTATTACAAAGAAGCCCTGGAGTTGCGAACACAGTCAATAAAGCCTGACCTACTGACTGAATGGACTGACTCTTGACTCTTTTGTCTTACTCATATTTATAGAAATGGAGATAGAAAGTGTGATGTCATCCATGGAAAATGCCTTATCTCTGGCTACCAGCAAAATGAAGCCAGTCAGTCGTCATTTTTCCATGATACAGATGTTGCCATCTTGGAGCCAGATGACAGTTGGTCTGACTAAATTTCTACGGCAACCACTGGCCAATCAGGCCTGAGCTTGTTGGAAGTCTGCACTCCTTCCTCTGAAAGCGGGCTCGGGAGAATCTGTCAGTCAAACGATCAAGGCATCTGATTAGTCGGTTTATAACTTGAATAATTTGTAATAAAGGAAAAATTATCATGAACAAAAAAAAAATTAAGATTAGCAAGATGTTAAGAAAAATGTGTCAGAGCAAAAATGGTTATTCTCACAAATAGAACGACTGAAAAATAACTGTTTATTTCTAAATAGAAGTCTGTGGGTTTTTTCTTTTTTTTTTTTGCTTTTTTGGAACCAGCAGGTACTTCCTAGTTGAAATGCGAGGGGGGAGGAGTCACTCAGTCCAATTCTCTATATATACTCAATGGTTACACTTACCCCCCCCCGTCCCTATAGTTTGGTGTGCCTTAGGACATATTTTCAAAAACAGACCATTTATTGTCAGTGCGCCTCATAATTTGGTGCACATTTATTGTGCAGAAAATATGGTACTGAAAGTAAAATGATGAGTTTTAACATCTGGGTGAGCTTGGAAATGTTGAGATCATGTATCCATGGTTTTCAGGACTATAAAATGTCAAAGTGACTCAGCTGAAATTTTAATTGAGCTTAGCAGTAATATTTAGTTGGAGATTCTCTTGCTGCTACTCTCCAGACGCTCCTCTGTGCACCTGGACCAGATCAGCCGTGTGGCCCGATGCTGCAGCAGCTGAGCAGATAGAAGGTTCCTGAGAGACTCACCTGTCTCTAGCTAAGCCATTAATCTTCCATTTGTATTCATTCATGCACTGAGCTGATCAATATGGGGTATCCTCTCCTGCTTCCACTTCACAATGTGCACTTTGCTGAGAATCCTCTCTGGATGGGTAGTTGAGGGGGTGGCTTGTCTGAACTACAGTAATGTTCAAAGAACACATTAGAAACTTAATCTTTGGCAAAGTTAATGGGCACCTTCTCTCTGCTATTCCTCTCTTTTACCTTCACCGCTGCCCTCCTGATAATTTCTGGGTGTTGGTCACGCATAGAGTGAAGCACAGAGCCTGGAGTAATCCGCCGGCAGTTTAGATAAGAGCTGAGAAGGTTCCAGAGGGTTTTCTAAAAGATTTACATGTGCAGCACCAATTCACTGTGCATTCATTGGTATTCATGCCGATCCGGGCTAATCAACATGAGGTCCCTCTTTATCCTCCTCTTTTCTGTTCCTAATTTGTTTTCTTCTCGTCCTTCCAGGACCCCAGAAGTTAATGGGAAACTGTCTTTCTCTTTCCTTCTCTCTTCATTTTCCCTTTGTGTCTCACCCTCTTGAATTTTCTACTCGTTTTACCTTTTAATTCCTTCTTCTCCACTGTTTCTCTCCCTCCTTCAGTGAAATAATGGTGTGATGTAGACAAATATAAGGATCAGATTAGGAATTTTAGTGGGAGGGAGCTCTGTCATTAAAAAAAATCCAGTTGTGTGTGTGTGTGTTTCAGATTCTGTGTCAGTGTGTGAGCAACGGGAGCAGATTCCTCCGTCTTAATACAAAAGGCTATGGTCCATTAATCTGGCTCTGTTGTTGCAGTTTGAGCCACAAGAGGCTCTTCTCGAGCACGCACACAACCAAGAGCAGAACCTTTGCCTCGAAATATGAACCAATAAGAATTCATTTTCTGAACTACAAACAAGGTTAACGATGCGTCCATGTGTCAGACCATAGACTTCTCCTTTTCATAGCTGCATAAAATTGGGCTTCTTGCAGTAACCTTTTGAAAAACTGAGACTCGCAAAGTCGTTAGATTTAGTAACAATTTCAGGCGGCATCAGATTTCTGCCACTGAATGATATTTATGCAAAAAAACTGAACAATATTTTCTGTGCAAAAAGTTCAAATATTTTGTGCATACTGTTATTCTTTTTTTTTTTTTGCTGATATTAGAATAAGAAGTTTAAAGTTTTAAAGAAAAAGACGTATTGTGGCCCCCCCTCTATCGTCCATGTGGTGTTGGAAGATTGTTTGTTTTTCATTCTTCCTATCATTCAAACCCTACATGAACGCAGTATTTCTCTATGTTTTACACGAGGAACATCAAGCCATTGGTGCAATTTGCTCTAAAACAAGAACAAAAGGTTTAACCTAAAAACCCTAAAATTTTCTGTTTTAAAATATAATTTTCAATCCAAATGTTGAATATTGAATATATATTGAATTTCAGAACCCTATGTGGCCCGCGAGTCAAAATATTTACCCACCCCTGCTCTACAGGGTGGCTACGATCTTAAAATTTCATCTGGACCACAGATCCATTTCTACCTGTAACGGGAGCTGTGACTTAGGCATATTGTAACTCACGTTTTTGTTTGTGTGTTTACAGAAATTTAGATGTAATTTATCACTTGTGCTAATTCTGGCTTACTTTTTTGTTTTTTGTCATGCTAAAAAAATGATGAATATGTACAGTCCCAATTTAAATAAGTAATTCTTAATAAGATCGGCACTTTTCTTCATTCATGCAACATGCTTACTTTAGATCTGTCCATACAGACCTATAAAGAGAGAGTAAAAAATTTTAGTTTGGTGGCTGAAATTGTCATGGTGGCCTGCTAGACTCCTCCCCCTCCAGCTCTGCTGCTCATATCCCTCAGATTTGTCTCCATTCTTTTCATCATGCCTCAAACATTGAACTTTTTAAAAACAAAGCAAATTTTGACCTATATTTCCGTGAAGTTGTTTGACACTACAACGATTTTGGATATTGACTCACTGTTGATGGTATTTCATAAAACATTCTTGGCTTGGAATGAAACACAGAAAAACATATTTCTGACATCTTGACCTATTTGGACCGAGGTTTCATCGTCCCAGCTTGTCAGAATGAAGAGGCGCTGTATCATATTGTCGTAGTGCACACTGTTGTTTGGGTCGTGATGGCCTTGGTGTGTGGCCTTTCCACATCTGTGCTAGAGAGCTCAATGATGGTCAGCCAACTTTGATTACTTGCTTGTTGATCTTATTTAAACTGTGTGCAACAGCCAGGCAGAACCATTTGAGTAACACTGGGGTTTGCTTCAGTAGGTCCCTCTTGTAGACCAGCCAGGATTTAGTGACACACAAGTCGATGATGTATCCAAACAGGGGACTGTACCGTCACCTGGATTTAGCTGTACAGGTCTTGTACAGGTACACCAGCATATCAAAGAGATCTATTTAGCTTTGTAGATTTGTATCATAAGCAATATAATCAATCATTTCATCAGTGAAAAGCATTTAGAAGTATTGGAAGGGTGTGTGTACATCTTCAGGAGGCTCAAATCTTGATTCTGGAACCTTGAATTCCTCAATGTCCTCATGCTTCCATATTCTTCTTCTTCTTATGGTTTTGCTTGGGTTAGAGGGGGATATTGAGTCAGGAAAATAGCCTGTCTCCTCCAACAAAATTGGAGGAGACAGGCTATTCTTGGAGGGGTAGAATGGCATGTTTTTGCTTTTTCTGTTTTTCTTATGAGGTGGCAGTGTAGATGATATACTTGTTGAAAGAGATTCTTCTTCATCCATGGATTCAAAAGAACTGTCACCAATGCCCTTTGCATGTGTGGACTGATAATCAGGATCCTCTGTTGGGTCATTATCATTGTGATACAGATCTGCATCTAATACATGTGGACTTTGTCGTGGTCTTGCACTGTAGAATGTTTTAGTGTCTATCTACTAGTTGCAAAACAAAAGAAAATGATAGAAAAGTTTTGTAAATGTTGGTTATATTATTATTGCAGCTTTTTTTGTTTAGTTTTAAGTGAATTGGCTGTAATAATCTTGATTTTTTAAAATTTATTTACACACCAGCTGATATAAACTCAAAAATAGACAAAACTATACAGTATTATGTATTTTAAATTACTATGCTTGTGCTTGTCAGTCAAAGACATTGGGCAAGCAGCCACTGACTGACAGAGTGCCATCTGTTGGTTTACTTTAGCTTTGAATGCTTCTACCAATAGGTTGAGATGGCTAAATCAGTTTGAGTTAAGTTAGAAACTTCTCTGATAAAAATATGGTGACTCAAAGTTTGCTCAACCGTTTGGTTGAGCAGGCAGTTAAAGGGCTAAGGAGACCCAGCTTCATCATCCGTCGCCAGTCCGTTAACCCTGATGGTCCCTAGTCTCCTGAAGCTCTACGTCTGGCCCCCTTGTCTCTGTACAAAGCTAACCTTATCTTGTCTTCTGCACGCAGGTTACATTCTCACGCCATGAGAGTCACTCGAGTTCACCATCTTGAGCAGCAGTAGCCTCAGCCTACCACCGCCGTCATCTTCTGCCACTGTGAGCCACAGCCTCTGTGCTCACCTAGACCACCTGCCACGCCACGCAAGTTCTGAGCGTCCTCGCTCCTCAAGACCACCAAGCCACGCCAGGGTTCAAGAATCCTACCCACGAACTTTGTCTCGCTCCCCGCCCTGGAAGTTCCAGATCTCCAATCAAGAGGCACAGCCTCGATTACCCACAACGCCATCAACAACCGCAAGAACATTAAGAAAATAAAACCTCTTACTAACCTCTTCGCTTACCTGCCTCTGCCTTCTGGGTTTTCAGCATCTGGGTCCTCCCTCCGCGTTCTAGTCATGACAGAAATTTCAGCTCTGATAATAATTATACAAAATAAGGTAGACTCAAAACCCTTTTTTAAAGGACAGTGTGCCTTATAATTCAAGCACCTTATATGGAAAAAAATATTGTGCTTATGTCAAAATATCTGGATGGATGTTTTTGTGAATATGTTAACACAGCTAATGTATAGCATCGTCAGACTGTTTTTTTTTTCGTGTTGCTAACAATGTTGGGAGTAGTCACAATGTCTGTTTTAGTGGTATCCATCAGATTTTTACATGTTGAAAACAAGATTGGGTGTTATTGTGAATTGGCTAACGTGTAGCGTGTTGGACTTAGCGTCTGAGTTAGTATAACTTTTGTTTTAGCGACATCAGTCTCTACTTTTACATGTTGCAAAGAAGGTTGGGTGCTGTGTTGAATACGTTGATGTAATAATGTGCAGTGTCTGACAATTTTATGTTACTTAAAGAGTTGGGAGTTAGTGTAGTCATAGTGACATTTTTTTTAGACGTATCAGTCTGTTTGTTTTTTACATGTTGCAAACAAGGTTGGGTGTTACCGTGATTACGCTAACGCGAATAATGTGTAATGGTCTCAAACAGTTTTTTCGTTTCTTTTTAAAGGTGTTAAAAACGAACATTACCCTCTTTGTAACCCCCCTCAATTCCTCTCTCAGTCCAGTTCCCATGCATTCTTAGCAGCCACGGAAACCCAATATGCTCCTGTTGGTGTGTCCACAGTTCCTCAGCGTGGTCTTTCCTCGGGGCCAGCTGCCTCTCTGCTTTAGCCAACTGGAATGTTAAGCCCCACTTGTGGCGAGCTTTGTCCCTTGTCATGCAAGCCAAACAAAAGGCATCGTGGCTTTTCTTTGTGTGAGGTATTCCCGGACTCCAAATGTCCCTCTCACCCGTCCTTTCTCCTGCCTCACAACGCGATGCAAGTGGAGGCAAAGAGCGTGAGCGCAGGCACGCAGCTATTTCATGCACAGAGGTCCAACATGTGTTTACATGCAGACATGAATAAACAACACCCTCCTTTGAGGAGAATCTGGCACACAGAGCTGTTTGGACTTCGCAGTGAACCTCTTCATCTGTTGGTAGATGTTTGGTTCATCAAATACTACTGGATCAGCCCAATCTTTTAGTAACAAAATTGGATTTCCAACCAACATACTGTCCAGTCCGTGGCTAACTTTTAATTTGGTTGTGAAAATAAAAGGATAAATCTCCTATACTTTTCTGTTTTAGATCAGACAATTAAGAAACAATCATTTATGCACATTTTTAAAGGGACTTTGTTTATGTTTTTATCATACCTTGTGTTTAGGGTTGTAAACACATTAAAAAATGTTAAACTGAATAAAAAGGAGAAAAATTTAGTGTGACCCATAGAGTGTATGAACTCTGATCTTATTAAAAGCTAAATCGGCTTAATTTTGGTAAGAGGATAAAGCTGAGGTGGGGTGGTAAAGATGTCTGATTGACTGAGATTCCTCGCTGACTCAAAAAAGGTCTTAAGGCATGTTACGCATATTGCACGGCCTAAAATTGGTCATACGTTACTATACATGGCAATAGTCTGAAAAGTTGTGGTATTTAACCGTTGTGCTATTCTATGAGGTCAAGATGACCATTGACGTGTTCTCCCTACCATGTCAAAGGTGGATAAAGGTGGGAAGATTTCATGTTATCCATGGACACCAGTGAAGATCACAAATCATTGAAAAAAAATTCAGTGCACTGTCTAGTGGGGTCTAGATGACCCAACTCCCAACGTTAAAGTGCCTAGGATAGCACAAGGGTTAAAGGAAATTTTCACAGATGTATCATTAAGGAACCACGTTAAAACCAACAGAGAGTGCAAAGAACACATACATCAATATAGGACATGAACCTGTGCGTGATTATTGTATGGACGTTTGAGTCATAATTGAAAGAAAAATGCAATTCTCAATTGTGCCATTTTCACATACAAATTTGTTTAATCTAGAAGTTTTACTCTTATATTGTATGATATTTTATCACATACTATTCGTTTAATCTATATTATTTTTTATACTCTTATGTTTTACAGTATTTTAACACATTTTTATTTGTTTAAAATCTTTTAGCCAAGTTAGACTGTTTACAAGTGTCTTATATAGCTTTTTTCTTTAGTCGTTTCTCTTTTACTTGTGTTTGTTTTTGTGTATTTTATTGTGCGGCGCTTATTTAATTATTTTATTGGATGAATGGGGATTGGTGTTTTCTGCATTCTTGTTTGATTGTATGTACAGCACCTTGAGCTGTTGTTTTTTTTTTGTTTGTTTTTTTACATGAAAGGTGCTGTATAAATAAATTAATTTTGAATTTGAATACAGTTTGCAATTTCAGCCCATTGAGATGACTATTGATGAAATATGAGGCTATACAAATAAAACTGAATTGAATTTGATCATGCAGGTTGAAAATGCCTTTTGCAATTAACAATTCAATATTAAAATTTACAATTCAATATAATAATTTTAAAAATAAAATGTTGAAAACAAACAAAATCAATTTATTTTTTTTATTTTTATGAGTTTTTTATGTCATAATTCAAATGACAATGAGTTTTGAAATTTACAATTCAACATTAAAAAATGAAATTTCAATGCATTCATTTTTAAAGTAATTAATAATCTATTGTATTGTAAAATGGCATGCTGTGTTGGGTCAAAATCAAAATCAAATTGCAACCCCCCCCCCCCCCCCACCCAGACCCCCGTGTAAAGCATTTTCATTTGCATTGCGCTTTACCTGTGTCGAAATTCAGATTCAAAGGCAAACTGTCAGACTCTAATCAGCTCGGGGCCTACCACCTCCCTAAGTTTGCTAAATATTACTCTGAATTATGACTCAAAAACCATCCATAATACTGTGCTATTCATATGCAATTCAGTGTTTGCATGAATTACATAATTTTAATGTGCCATGTGCACCCTATACACAATATAAAAGTGATACATTGATGGCACAAACCTGTGAATGGTTTATTACACATTCACAAATTTGCGAACGCATTTCGTAAAGATCAATTATGTTAAAGCTGTGTAACATAAACGTAAATTGCGAAAAATTTTGAACGGCTCAAACCTGAATTAACATAGATGTCGGCCAAAACCCTCAATGGACTTCTGCGCACTTCTTCTTCTTCTGCGCGTTCTGCAAACACAAAACAAAACACTTGTGAATTACGTATATCACGGATGTATCAAGAAAGACCGAAATTTTATACGTGGAAAATGCGCAAAATGTAGATAGTGGCTGTGTGACATGGCCCTTAATGTTATAAAAGTTCTTCCAATCATCTTTGATTTATCTTTTAAATAGCATTTTTTCCTACTATGATTCTCAATGATGTGAAACCATTTTTAACTTAATTTACTTATCATATGTCTTCTGTCATGAGAAAAATACGACAAGAACATGTTAAAAACACAATTTTCTTCTGAGTGGGTCTTTAAGACTTGTGCTCCATTTTCACTCTTTTTAAAATCCTAAGCATCATCTTATTAACTCTGGGCTTCATGTGACCTGACGTTGCCCACATCAGGCTTAAATGTTGTGCTCAGAGTGATCTGACTAATGAACTGTTATTGTCAACTAACATAAAATTCACTGTTAACATGCCATCAACTATCGTTGTTGGATTTCATCCTCTGCAGCCATAATCAGCTGCAGTAGAAATCACTCAAAGATGTAAAGAGACGTTGGCATTTAGGAACCGACCACAACTTCAGGCAAGGACCAAGACAAATAAATCATTCTTAAAATCACAGGCAAGAATTATGCCATCCTGATCATTTGGGAGTAGATTACCCCACTCCCAACTTTAAAGTTCCTAGGATAGCATAAGGGTTAAAAGAAAAAGAGAAAGAACCCCCAGCTGTTTTAAGCTTCCTTCTGAAATTCTTGATTTTTTTTCAGTGAGTAGGTAGAAGTGCACTTGATGGGGAAAATTTGGACTGAAAATGAAAAAAAAAAAGAAAAGTAAATACCAAAACACATGTTATCATTGTATGAAAACAAGTGTAATAAAAAAAAAAAATCTTATGTAGTTTTTAAAAATGTTGATTACAAAGAGAGTTATTTTTATTTTTTTGTTATTTTAATTTTCACCTAAAGTTTAAACGAAAATGTCGAGTGTGGGGAAACATTTGTGTACAATTTGCAAAAGAAAAAAAAAAAAAAATGTTTTGGTTACTGCATTTGTAGTCAGACTAGTTGTTTTTTTATTTTTTTTAGTTGCAATTTTTATGTAATATATTTTATAATTATTTTTATTTTATTTTTTGGGATAGAAGCAGCTAAACTATAAATTGTTGTAATTTCCTCACAGAATTGGGATTTTCTTTCATTATCTGAAGTCTACTGAATCGAAATGTTTAAAAGAATCGCACAAAAAAATGAACAATTTCATAAACAAGAAATGACAAATTTGGTAATGAAATAACTTGTGCATGTGGGCTTATACAAACATTGGATGATTTGGATCAGTTTTTTGTTTTTTTGTTTTTATTGTTTTGTGTTTATCTTATTCAACTGTAATTAGAATACATAAAAAAAACTGCCATAAGACACGAGTGAGTCTTTAAATTCACTAACTCAATTACTTTTGTGAAAAGAAGTCTATGATCCTAAATTATTAAATAGCAGGGATTATTTGAGATAGAGGATGCGGTGAAAAGTGACAGAAACACGCAGTGCTTTTATAGCAATAATCATAATACATAATCACACATATACATTATAATTAGGGCTTTTCAATTGAGTTTAGTGTCGCTAAATAGAATTATTTTAATGACTCTTGAAATTCGATAAAATTGATGTGACAAATGCTAAAACCTGCTAAAACCTGAGCAGCTAAAAATGGGCTTCAGTTTAACAATGACAGCCTTCTTAAAGTAGTTTATAACTTTAGAAGTAAAAAGATTTAATTAGCCAAGGTAGGATATTTACAATTACAACCAGCCTAAAAAAACAGCCTGATACTGCAAAAATAAACATTAATGAACCTTGTTAGTAAAAAAAACACAGTTCGACACTACTACACATTAGCCATGTTGGCATACTGACAATAACACACAACTAAATATTTTGGCATTGGGTATATCTCAAAATCACCAAACCATAATTAATTATTTTGGTTCACTGTAAAATTAGGCTTTTAGGAGCATCTTATAGGGCGAAAAATACAGTATTTAAGTTTCATGTTTAAAATAAATGCTGCTTTCTATCTATTGAGTAAAATCTGTCTTTTTTAATATAGGATTAAATAATATACAGAATATTAAATACTGTACAGAACAAATGTCTGTTTGTTAGGATTTTTTTCCCCCCAACTTTGTTTATTGAAAATTTTCAATTAATAGACATTTCAGTAAAAACATTTACAATTATGGATGAGGAAAAAAAATCAAAGGTGTTGGTTAGGTTTTTAACGACAGTTTGTAGTTGTCAGAAGTCAGAAGAGCTCGGTCTCTTCCTCTGGTCTCCAGAGTTCTGATGCACTACATCTCCCAGCAACCCCAGTGCACACTTCCTGGATGCTGCACACCTGACTCTTATTCATTCAGTCAACCATAGCATACTGAAGGACTGCGCTGAGCGAAGCTCAGTGTGAGGTATTGTATTCGGACCTGCTCTGCTATTTTTTGACCCTGTGTTTGACTCCATTTGCCGCCTGCCCCGACTCTCACCTGGATCTTAACTACCCTGTCTCTCCTCTGATGATCTCATGTCTGTTATTGTCCCCTGGCTGCCTGACCATGATATAGCTTTGTGGACTTTTAGCTGAGCTTATAAACTTGCTGGATTTGGATCCAGCCGTCTGTCTGTTCTTGTGACAGTAGTTACACATTTTCATTTTATATAAATGTCGTATTTTAAGTTATTTTAAATCAAGCATAAGCAGTTGAATCTTGATTGACAGCTGAATGGATACCCAGTTGTTTACAACCCGATCTGCACAACTGCCGGAAATCAGTGAGAAACTGAAGCCTCAGCGTCATCCAGCTCAGTCGCTGCAAAGCCAGAGACCACATCTAAGCTTTCACATTAACTGATGATTGCAGAGATGCTGCCTCCTATGAGGATCATTTACCGGAGAAGAAACGGCTGTATCAGGCCGGACGTGTGTGCCTATCGCACTGTAAGTTTGTCTTTGACACAAGCTAACAGATCTGTTGTTTTCAGATTTCCAGCATCTCCACACCTTGCCAAACTTTTTTACCATCCTGTTATGATGACATATTTGTGCCATTACCCGAGCAGCCTGTGGCAACAGAACAGAGAATTTGTCACACAAGGCAAAGATTTTCCATTAATGATGAGATGTCCTGCTGTGCTGAAGGGACTGAAGAAACCAAACCTTCTTTTTTCTCTACTTTGGCCACTTTTAAAGCATCTGTTCATTTAATCAAACTTCTTTCTGCATAAATGTCTAAAATGTTAAATACCAGATTTCTAGGAGTATAACTGGAGCGACTTAAGCTACCTTTCCACCGCCCACAGCAATGCACGTTCAGGCAGATACTTAAATCGAACGTCCATAAAAATGCATGTGCACATTTTTAGCTTCGCACATACAAAACGCACTGCCACAGAATGTATGTTGCAGCTTAAACCAGGTTGATCTTTGACCATGCCAGACCCAGATCAACCAGGTTGATCTGGGTCGGGCATGGATTCGGCAGTAACGAATGGATGGCGTCCCTTTTTAATTCATGGAAGTGCCATTCGTTTTACATTTGATCATAGAAGTTACATTAATAATGTCCTGTTTGTGCCCAGATGTAATTTTATGATATAAAGTCATAAAGCAAGACTCACAAGATTGGCACCATTATGTCAATTTGCTTCATAAATGTTCGGCTGTTTAGCGCTGGTTTCGGGTAGCTACGCTCCAGTGTGAACACCATGGGCTAAATGCGCATTCAAGAATGTGGGTTCTTGAACATGCGTCACATACCCAGTTTGTGCGTAGATTTCTACGTTTTTTTAATAATTATATACATATATATATATATAT